>OX393567.1:9967485-9984985 GCA_947652115.1 Blastomussa wellsi
CAACATGGAGTAGCCAAGGGTAAGTGAGGGAAATTTTCCTCCTAGTTTTTGGCGGAAAATTCTAAGCGTTTCCCTGTATTTTTCAAGCTCCATTGGCCCAATCAATATCATCTGGGTATCATTTGAAAGCTCTTTCCCTTCTGTAGAACTGGGATAAATGGGATTCCTATTTTGGTCAAAGCTGATGACGTCAGAAGCGGAACAAAGGTCAAGGTCTGTCACGGCCGGTTACGGCCGGTTTAGGAGTCAATGGGTTAACATACGGTTGTCGGTTGGTTCCAGTTAGTTTCAACCCAGTTTGCTTGTGGTTAGTTCCATCCCAGTTTACATGTGGTTAGTTCTATTACCGGTTAGTTCCACGCTTGTCTGCTTGCGGTTGGCTTTCACTTTGTGGTTTGGGCAGTAATGTACATTATTATTCATTCAAAATATTTCCCCGTTTCTGATTGGTTAAAACCACACGCATAATTCACCATAACCAGCTGCTGTTGACCAAATTTGGAAAAAATTTTGTCATATTCAACCAATGACGTCAAAAGGGCAGCCCGCTGCAGATTATTAAACCATTGACGTTAAAATTACGTCAAAAGTGCAGCCCGCTGCAGATTATTGAACCCTTTTGGTGAGCTGAAAACCAAAGAGCAAAATGGCTGCAAGTAGGTTTACAAGTTTGAGTGAAGAAAATATTACCCAGTTAATATTTTCAATGAATAATAAAGCAAATATTGAATTCGGCTTTCGTAGGATATGAAGAATTGTTCAGATCTCGGAGGGTGTTATCCACCGAGGCCGAACCTCCTCGACCTGCAGAATGTCTCACGATGTAGTCACTTGTGATGTGGACCGCGACGTTTCGGCTGCATACTGCTAGCCTTCATCAGGCGATAAGGTCGACTGGCTACGTCTTGCTTTATAAAGCATGGTGCTCCGCTGTGATTGGTTGGTTTTCAACAGCTGTGATTGGTGCATTTCGATCTTCACTGATCCTAGACCAGTTAGTTGTTCCCTTGGCGGTTCGCCATTGTGCAGTTCTCTCGTTCTTGTGTTTCTTGATCGTGGGCATCCAAGCTTCAGGAATCTCGATTCCACTATCCCTGTTGATGTTGTTAGGATGAAGTCTTATGTGAATAGCCTCTTTGACCCTGCGAGTGTACCAATGTTGATCACGATCAATAAACTTAACCTCGTCCCAAAGCGGGCAGTGTCTGGTGGTGTGGGCATGCTCTGAAACGGCGGAGGTCTGGGTACGGGCGAGCCGGATGTCTCGGTCGTGTTCTTTAATCCTGTCCTGCATGGGTCTCCCCGTCTCGCCGATGTAGACTTTTCCGCATTCGCAGGGAATCTTGTAAACATTGCCGTCTTGTTTAGTCGGTTGAACAGCGTCTTTGGGCCGTACTAATTGTGATCGTAACGTAGTATCCGACTTGAAAACAGTGCGCACTCCTTGGCGGCCGTCAGGTTCTCTTGAAACTGCGGTGTCAAGGAAGGCGATCTTGCTGTCAATTTCTGTTTCCATGGTGAAGCGGATGGAAGGCTGTTGGCTGTTTAGATGTTGTAGGAAGACATCGACGTTTCCGCGATCCAGGATAGTGAATGTGTCGTCTACGTAGCGTCTCCAGATTCGAGGCTTTACCGCAGTTTCAAGAGAACCTGACGGCCGCCTCACCACCAGCGTATACAGGACGCCCACGCACACTGATCAGTACATAGCGTATGACTCACACCACTACGGTGGCCGAGGACTGCCACTGAGTTTTTAGAGCCTCGTTTTCTTTTTCTTTGTTTTATTAACTAAGTTAAATGTAAAACAAAAATGAAAATTAAATTAAATTCGAATACAAATGAAGTGAAATGTAAAACAAAATGAAAATTAAATTAAATTCGAATACAAATGCAGTGAAATGTAAAACAAAATCGAGGTCAAATGCAAATGTAATTCAAATTAAAATCAAAAGCAAAGTGTAAGTGAACTTGATTCATTTTAAAATTGAATTTATTTTTAAAAGAGAATAAAAAACAGAATGTAACTTAAAGTACTAACTCAATAAAAACTGACTTCACTATCAAAAGAGAATGCAAAGCAAATTTAGTGGCAGCGCTCGGCCATGAGAAAGTCTACTTTCATTTGAAATTGCATTTGACAGTAAATTTTTCCCGTGGCCGAGGGCTGCCACTGCCAAACCAGCACCCAGGCCTCCCAGCGCGTTTGTCAACGCGACTTGTCAACATGGCGGAGTGGGGTACTGTATGCTGCACTTCAAATGGCTAAGAGAAAAGGCAAGAAAACAGGAGAGGAAAGCACAGTGGTGGACGAAATAGTAGTGCAGATGGACCAGTAGACCAGGATCGGAGCGCAGAAATACGTGCTTTTAGAGCACGAAGAGATATAAACCATTGCTAACATCAAAGACGCTTGCATGAAGCACTTTAAGCCTCACATAGATCACATAGACACCTGATCGCAGGTTAGGGGTGGGGGGAGTTGGTACTTGACCATATTTAGATTTACATGTAGTATATTTACAACTGATTCCGGACATTAAAATTATATACATTGATTAAATCTGAGATTAAAAACCATGCCTTATCCAGGGGTACCTCAAGGAAGTACCCTCTGGTACGAATGTTCAATGATTTATTAAGGTGTGACTTAAATGGTAGATCAGTCATTACAATTTTGTATGCATTGTTGTAACTTTCTTTTAATTGCAAAAACCAGATCTCTGATACAGCTGTTGCTGCCAGCACAAAGGATTGTTGGTACTACTATTTGACACTATGAAACCTATGGAATTTGCTTCCTGCAGCAATTCAAAACTCGCAAACCCTGGCCACTTTTAAAACCAAAATTAAAGCAAGCCTCAGTTGACAGACGATAGTAGTGCTTATAATTAATTTTATACATATTTATTTTCATTGTACACAGATTAATATTAATATTATAACCACACACCCCTTGTGAAAAACAGCATTCTTTTTAAATATATATTGTTGACAAGCTGCTGCTTCCCTACAGGATGGGAATTTTCCAGGCATGAACCAGGAAAGAGGGATACTTTGTTCCCTGTTTCTACATTTCACAATAAATTACAATATAAATTTATGGACCACCTAATAGTTTATAAAATCACAGTCAATTAATCTGGTATATCTAGGTCAGATTGATAGATCTCGATTATCAATATCAATAATTATTATTAATGTTATTAAAAAAGCACTTGGCCAGTGTGCTGTGTTAAATACTCAGCCTCACTATTGATAATTATAAAACTTAAGAGTTTATTAAAATTTTAAATTGATTTTGGTGTAAGTAATGTTTAAAATAAAAGTCCTTCCTTTTGTTACCTTTGTAGAAGTCTATATTTTATATTTTAGTTCACAGCAAAAGAAAGGGAGATATGAGGCTCCACAGCAAAGCCAGCCTCCTGTCCAAGCCCAGTGGAACCTCCTACGCAGCCGTTATTAGGGGATTGCGTTACACTTGTCCCCACTAACGTCTGCTTAACCGAGGCCAACATTCCTTTCCGCCGCTTCGCGAATCAGATTTTACCTACTAAAATCCGAAAAGCCGACCTTCACCTTGACCGCCGCTTAGCCAATCAGATTTTACCAACTAAAATCCCCACGACGCGTCTCCCGAGACACGCGATGAGATGAAACCTGCCAGGGACGATTGGTTTTGCTCCAAGTCAGAGATTTCTCTGGTAAATTCATTTTAGATGAAAGCAAGTTCTGAATTTGCGAAGGGAAACTTATTTACTGAAGGGAAGAGAGATACACTCCTTAATTTATCAACTGGCTACAGTAAGTCGTTTGTTGTCAAGCTTTGCCTTCAGTGTGTTCGACAGCCTCATTGATTTTCAGTTTTCATATTTTTCCCCACAGCTCCTCAAAAAGACGTACAATCCAGCAACGAATTACTGAAGTTCAGCCAAATGAAAAGCTAGCCTATGGGTCAACGTTTCCACGTTTCATACTCTAAACGACTGCGTAGCGATTTTGGTGTTCGGAAAAATATTATTTCAAGTGTGTTCGCCGTTCATAATCGTCGGTTGTTCAAACCCAATTTTAAGCAAAAGGAGGCCTCAAATCAAAGGGCCAATGAACTATCGAAAGGAGAAGTTGAAAATATTTTCAAGCCAGCCTTTTAACCCAGCAGCGCTGGACGTTTTAAATCGTTCTGTGGCAAGTTTGTCGAATGAATGATTCAACGCGGTGAAGTTGTATTCGCCTTGACTGGCTTTACCCTTCGATTTGTTCGCTCGTAAATACCACGGATGTGGGCCTCTTTGATGATTTCTAAATTAATTCCGCTTTGCGTTTTCGAGTTTTGCAGCATTTTATAGCGTTGAAATAAATATTTCTGATCCACTGTTGTGTTCATGGGAGAGAGATCATCTTTCCCAAAATATTAACCCTTCCAACTTATGACAGAATCAGACTCGCACGCTTACCTCTTATATTCACAATAAATAATATTTTGGTGTTTCAACCATCGAAATACACCAGAGTATTCTATCTAACAGCGCCGGCGAAGAACGGATTCGCGGGAAATTTTATAACGATCGTTTTGAATGCCTACAGACAATGCTGATTGGTTAGTTTGCCTGGCGAGAGACAATGGGAAAGGAATGTTGGTCGCGGTTAAGCAGGCGTTAGTGGGGACGAGTGGTAACACAATCCCCTAATAACGCCTGCGTAGGAGGCTAAGTGAGTAGTATAGCCTGAGGAAAACAAATAACACCTGATCATCACCGTTTTAGTTTCCTGTTTTAAAGCTCCCAACGGAAAAAACAGCCAGTTTGCGCATCGCTTCCTATCGCTGAAGTCGGGATTTCGAAATGTCTGGAAGACTCAGCACCGACTTGTCGGAGCTGAGTCGCCCACGGGGTAAGCGAAATCTCGCCTTCAACAAATGAGGAAGCGAATATGCAAACAAAACTTCGCCGTTGGGAGCTTTAAAACAGGAAACTAA
Source organism: Blastomussa wellsi (assembly GCA_947652115.1). Taxonomy (NCBI): domain Eukaryota; kingdom Metazoa; phylum Cnidaria; class Anthozoa; order Scleractinia; family Plerogyridae; genus Blastomussa; species Blastomussa wellsi. Next base: position 9,972,461 of record OX393567.1, read on the forward strand.
AACGGTGATGATCAGGTGTGTATTTGTTTTCCTCAGGCTATACTACTTATAAGGAAGGTCACCCCCCTGGCCGTTGGCTGTTCGGGTAATTAGAAAGAAGCGGCACCGTGTAAACAGCACAATGGTACGCGGAGCAAACAACTGCAAGTAGTTAATGCGCAATCGGAAAGAGAATTGCGGTAAAAAGTGTGTCGGAGCATATTGCGGGCAGCATAACTTTCAAATCAAAAAGGGAATGAAAAGGCCCGCACCATGCCGCAGCTGTGGCGTTGGAGTTTTGTGCGATTACCGTTTATGTCTTTCTTGCGGCGGGAGCACGCTTAAACAGCGTCTAATTCGCAAACAAAAAGAACGAGCTGATGTCAACCAATTACCTGTCATCAAAGGCACGCAATTAGAGATTTGCATACTTGTTATTAAAAGCAACTCAAAGTTGTCGATGGCCGCGCAAGAACCGGACAAACATATGTTAGAGTTAATAGCAGAAATATTCAAAGAGTATATTACCTCAAAGATCAACGAAAGATCATCTCTTGGCTGGGATCAAATTCACGAGGAGATAGAAGCTGCTCCTTTCTGCACCAGACGCCAACAAATTGTCAAGGCAACGGTTTGTAGAAAATGCACCAAATGCAAAAAGAATGGATTGTGTTTGTCGTGCTTAAAAAATGGAGACGAACGATATTGGGGATTTTTTTTGCAAGGGACAGAGAAAGGCCACCAGGACTGGTCTCACTCTCACTATGGTCTATAAATCTATACATGGTCCCGCGCCCGACTATCTTAGTTCTCTTTTCACTAATTATGATCCACCTTATAATTTAAGGAACTCTGAAAACAAACTAGCTATTCCATTGCCCCGCACCAATTTCCTGAAAAATAGCTTTAGCTATAATGGTGCGGTTATCTGGAACAGCTTGTCCCCTGAATTGCGGCAAGCAAAAACATTTCAATCTTTTCGAAATGGTTGTCGCGATTTCTTCGTCTGAATCGATAAAACGCACACGGCATCTATGTGAAGCAGAATTTAATTATTTTTCTATTTTTACTATTTAAATTTTTAGATCATGTTTATACAGATTAAAGTAGATTGTAATTTTTATTATTATCATTTTATCTGATAGATTTACCGTGTTTAAATAAAAATAAAGTGAAGTGAAGTGAAGTCTCATCTACTTTTTAAAACAGAGAGAGAGATTTTTTTTTTGTCTCAAAGTTTAGTTCAAATTTGTGCTGGACGCAATCAGTTTTTTTAGAAGCTCTTGCCGAAACTCTTGCCGAACCTGCTTTTTTATCATTTCAAGATCCGGCGAATCGGTCTGTTTTTCCGGCACGAAGTTTTCCCACAGTCTCTCTTTCGAGATATCTGTTTGAATTCAGAGTCGGAAACATCGTTATCATCAAGAGCTTGAGAGACGGAGCTTTTTATTGAGTCATGCTTTGCAAGTGCCAGAGCTTGAATTTTCGTGTGCTTTTTAACTTTCCTTTCCAGCTTCTTGTTAACAACTGTCAGGCCTGTGGAAACAAAACCTGAAAGGACGGCAATTCCAGTAATAGGAGCACCGACCACAATTCCGACACCAGTGAGTGAACCTGCAACGGCCCCGGAAGACAGGGCGACAGATACAGCGCCAAGAGAGACCGCGGAATAGTGAATCACTTTCCGAGCTTTCTTGTTTTTTTTTTCAACACAAGCCTGTAATGTTCAGCCTCATCGGAAATTTATTTTTTAATTTTGCTGATCTCAGTTAGCCGGAAATTGGTTCTTGAGAGGGGTAGCTCTGGATAAATATTATCAGGCGGTGCACTTGGCAACACATTTGCTGAAGACATGGCATATTATAACATTTCAATTTATCTCTAAAATAAAATGAATTGGGAACCCGTGAAAGTCAAACAGTTCGCCATTTTCATTTTTTACCGAGATGGTCAAACTTGACACTTCTTTGCCTGTATTTGTGACCCTGAGAACATGTTGCTCCCCGTTCTGATATAAAACTTTTTCATAAGGCTTTCCTTTAATGTCAAAGATCGCAAGAACACTTGAGTGCTTGCCGTTGAAAAGGTTCTGCTCTCTGTCCACTAAAGTGGCATTCTTGACATTTCGTTAACCCTCTTTCTTTGCATAGGTCTCGACCAGAAACGTGACAACAGCCAAAATCAGAAGCCAGGTGTGCTCTGCCAGAAAAGAGATGACCTGGCCAGCAGCTTTGAAGAGGAAAGAAACAATCGAGCCAATGAGGCCGGGAAGAATTGAAGCAAGTTTTTTGCCAATCTTTTTCAATCCATTTCCAAACGCTTTGCCGGTGGCACCAGCAGCAAGAAAGATTGCTGTAACTGTCACGCCATATTTTTTTGAAGATCTCTTTGACCCTTTCTCGAAGAGGCTTTTCTCGTTCTATTTCCTCAATCCGTGTTGTTATCCGTTTCATCTATTCGTTACGCTGTTCTATTCTTTCTTCTGCTGCAGCTCTATCAAAAGATGTGGTGTTCTCATCGTTGATAACCCTCCTGTCTTCTTCATTCTGGCGTTCCAGTTCTTCTTTGTCTTTTTGCAGTTTATCACCAATTTTTTTCTCAAACTCTTTTTCATCGTTTTCAATCTGTCTAAGACTTTCTTGAAGTTGTATTACTTTCTCTTTTGCCATATCTCTTTGTTCAGGCGCCGCATCTTGGGCTAATGACTTATCCAATTCCAATTTCATTCGCCAGTCGAGTGCTGCTTTTCGTTTTCTTATCACCTTGAGGGCTTCAGTGACATTTTCAACCTCTTCTTCGTCCTCTATATCTTCGGCCACTTCTATCTCCTCTTCCAATGATTTATTCGCTCTCTCAGCTTCGAAACTTTTGAAATAGTTGTTAGTCGCTTCTTTGTGTTCTTTTTGAAGATCTCTTATCTGCCGGTCCAGTTTTTGAATTTGTTCCGGCTGGTCGCCATTTTCAAGAAGAGCATCTCATTTTGTCTCCACTCCACAACAGAAACAACACACGCAAAGCTGAACCAAATAAGTTTATTTTGGAAGGGCCTGGCAAGAACCAACCCAAACAGTATATCTATAACTACTTAGAAACTACATAACAACTCCTTCATAAAACTACAAACTAGATCTCCAAGCACACAGGCTTAGTATGAGAAAGGCTTAAACCGCAACTCTATTATTAAATCACGATCTACATGGGCTACTTCCCCTAATAAGCTCTCAAGCTTATAGTGCCAGATAGGCTGGGGAACAACAACTCCGACATTACACAAGAATATAAGCTAAACAGGCCATCTCATACTGTAGGTCATGCACTTGACCTACTTCCCCAAATAAGCTCTCAAGCTCAGTGCCAGTTAGGCTGCCAGTTAGGCTGGGGAACAACAACTCCTACATTACATTAGACTATAAGCTAGACAGGCCGTCTTATACTAAAGATTGTCCATTAGGCCTGCGTTCCCAAATAAGCTCTCGGGCTGGGGAAACATGAACAAAAAATATAAAAAAGACCAAAGAAGTACATTGAAATACAATAAAAAATCATAAAGTAAACCTAGTAGAGCTGAGCAACCGCTAACAAAACAAATGCGGTTAACACGGAGGCCAGAAAAAACCTGCCAGAAAAAACCCCTGTGGGGAAAAAATGTGCAGGAAATCTGGGTAGGAACCAAGGCTCATGCTCCAAGTGATTATTAGCCCATCCTACGAAGGCTTTACAAAAGTAAAAAATCAATAGAAAAAGGAACAGTCGATCCTGTCAGACTGAAGGCATCTGCAAAAGAAAAATACTAAACAAGAAAAAGTTAAACTAAACGAAACGAAAAGTACGCGGTTGGTTCTGAAGCCTAGACGACAACCACGTGTTATACTCTGTCTTTTATACCCCTACACAATTACCCATGATGCCCCCGCCTGGAACCCAGGCCTTGTTGTATCCCGTGCCGACAAAATAGTTATTTCAGCCTTGTTCGCTCGCTCACTCGTCAGAAATAACATATTTTGTCTCCACTCCACAACAGAAACAACACACGCAAAGCTGAACCAAATAAGTTTATTTTGGAAGGGCCTGGCAAGAACCAACCCAAACAGTATATAGACAGACAAAGTATTGGGGAAGGGGTGAAAAAATTGACTCTCAAAGCCCAAGAAATTTGGAGACTGCGAGCCTTTGCTCCAGATCATCGTCGACGTAAATGTCTTTGGCCTGGACTGACTTCCAGCGTCCGTGACGCTGAAACACTCTGTCGTTGACACCATTGTTAGCAGCCATAGTAGCGCCTCCTGAGCGGAGAGAGTGCAGCCCGAACCTGGAGGGGTCAGCCCCTATGGACTTCAAATCCCGTCTAAAAGCTTCCCTTATAGTGGTGTAACTGATAGGCTTGTCGGGGGCCACTAACCTACAAGCCCCCTTAACTCTAGAAATGGGTCTAAAAATCAGTTCCATGGACTCGGGAGAGATTTGAAAATTAGTAAGATACCTTCTAAGCAGTTTAACAGGACAAGCGCAACTAGAAAGCTCAGAAATGACGACTTCATCGCCTCTACGAAGTTGGTCGTTCTTACATTTATGAATCTTAATAACCATGAAACCGTCGTTGAAGAAAATGTCATTTCTCCTAATTCTTGAAACGTCATCAAACCTAAAGAAGCCAGCAAATGACAAAACATACATAGTAATGTTGCGCAATTCAACAGGGTTATCAAGGTTAGACCTGCCAATAATATCATGAATCAAACTAGATGAAACGGGTTCTTTGCGGTTAACAAGACCAGTACCAAGGATTCTTTTAGAAGCAGACCTGACTGCCTCTACAATAGGGTTATCGGTGGGGGAGGGGATACCAGCCATACTATGAGCCCATTTAATGCCGTAAAAGGCAGAATCTACCACGCTGGGGGATTGAGACTGTTCAATAAGGTGTTGCAGATACAATGCAACATGAAAGGGATTTGCGGGGAAAACGTTCCCATTAAACATACTAATGGCGAACTCCTTCCACTTGCGGTATGCACGGTGGTACAGTAAAGACGTACTGTTGGCCTTTGAGGAAAGGACTGTCACTTTCAATCTGTCCGTTAATCCTGAGACTGGACCATCTGGGAGCACATTCTGGTTGAAGTCCCAAAAGCCGGACCGGAAGACATCTAAAAAATATCAAAAATAGACGAAAAGCCCTGAGAAGAGCAGATTAAAGGGGAAAAGCATAAAGAAAGATACAACAAGTAATATAAACGCTTTATTGACAATGGGGTATGCTCCCCTAAAATACAAGCAGCATAGGCATGTTCATACTTAACAAAAAATGGGGGCGCCTCTAACTACAAGAGTCACACTTCCCGTTAGGCATAGTGCAAAACCCCGCTAGAAAGGAAGGGGGCCTGGGACGACGAAAGTCGACCCGAATAGCAGCAACCTCAAAGTCTAAGCATCTGGTGCCGAAAAGGGAGTTACGGGCTTTCCCTGGGACAAATAACCCCTTAAACTTTGGCAGGTACACCCAGTCCACAACAAAGTTATTCCAGTGGACGCCGTCTCTTGCGCAAATGTTCCAGAAGAACGAAGACTTCCATAGCGGAATAACTATAGTTCCCTCAGCAAGACACACTTCCATGTGCTTTAAAACTCTAACAATAAGACAAACCGGGGGACAGAGCCAATTGTTATCGTATCCCCAGTCTTGCGAAAAAGCATCAACTGCCTCGCATCCGGGCTGAAAAAACCGGGAATTAAACCTAGGTAGTTTGGCATTGTAACTGCAGGCGAACCTATCGACAGAATGCGGGCCCCAATTGCAAAGGTCGTCAATGCTCTGAAAAATAGAATCATTAATAGCATAGTCGTCAAAATCAACAATCTTGCTTATAATGTCAGCTTTGACATTAAGGTCCCTAGGAATCCACCTAGCATCGAGAGAGATGTGATACTCCAGGCAAATCTGGAAGGCTTGAAGAGCTAACGCCTGCAGATCCAATTTCTTGCTTCCGTTGAGAAGAACAGACTCAACGTTCTGGTTGTCTGAATACCAGATGATCTTAGTGTCGGACAAACGATCGGCAAAGGACTCCAAAGCGAGGCAAACGGCCTTAAGCTCTCTCCAAGTCGAACTAAGAACTTTTTCTTCGGGAGACCAATTCTGATGAAAAACCAGTTCGGGGTCAGACTCGACGAAAGCACCACAGGCTGAATCAGAAGCATCGGAGAAACTCACTTTAACCGGTAGCGTTTGTGCTCCCCAATAAACCCTCCCGTTGAGGGAATCAACATTGGCAGCCCAAAAGTTAATTTCCGCAACGGCATCATCCGACAAGAAAACTTCGCTATCCCAGGAAAAAGCAGAGTTCACCACTGAAAAGAGATGCCTGGTCATAATACGTGCCACTGACCCCACGCAACTGGAAAGTGAAATTATCTGGCCTGCAAGACTAGCGACACTTTTAACGTGAACCTGGCGAAGAGTCTGTTGCGAAGACAAAGACTGCAAAAACACGAGATCGGAAGACAATTTTGCAATGCGTTCAGCGGTGGCCTTAACAGTACCTTCAATAGTGTTAAGAATAACTCCAAGCCAAGTGATAATTTGCACGGGTTCCCATAAAGACTTTTCCTGGTTGGGGACGAAACCAGACTTGAGTAGATCAGAATGAACAGTTAGACTGCTAATTTTAGCGGAAACTTGATCCATTCCCCCCCTAGGCCGTCGTCCAGGAAAATAGCAATAGGAATACCCCGACTCCTCCAGGATTTTTGAAGCGGTTTGAGAATCTTGGTGAAAACGAATGGTGCCGAAGACAGGCCAAACGGAAGAACGCAAAATTGAAAATATCTGAAAACACCGGTTCCAAAGTCCCAAGCGAATGCGAGGAATTTGCGGTGCTCTGGAAAAATTTCAATATGGTGGTACCCCGACTTCAGATCGAATTTAAATAAATAATAACCCTTGTCGAATATCTGCGTGGCCACAGACAAATCTTCAAACTTGAACTTTTGTTTGTAAATGAAGGTGTTTATATGACGAAGATCCAAAATAAGCCTTTGTTTGCCAGAACTACGGGTGGAAACTGTGAGTGGGTTAATAATGTCTGGAACGCAAAAAATTTCCTCCACAAGGTCGGAATTAAGTAGGTCATTAACAGCTGAAGACACAAAGTTACTGTTAGCACGCGCAGAAGCATTGTTACTTTTGAAGAAAGGCGTAGGGAGTTGAAAAAAGGGAATCTTGTACCCTTCGCTAATAATATGCAAAATAAACTGCGACACTTCCAACGAACGCCAAAACTCAATACACTTACGGAGTCTTCCGCGAACTGTGGGCTGAACGGGAGAATCAAAAGCAACAGAGCATTGTGGAAAATCAGTGCAAGAAACAAAATCATGATTGAAAACGGGGTGATTCTGATCGATCAGCGCTTCGGAAATCAAATCACTAGAATCGCTTGTAAAACAAGAAGAGACTACACCTGATAAGTCCTGAACGTCATCCAGTCACTTCGAAGATGAGGCAGCCTGCTTGGGCAATGCTGGGCAACAAGCACGCCAGTGCCCGGGCCTTCCACAAGCGAAACAGGTGCCAGTATTCGGGCGACGAGGCTGGAAACCAGGATTAACAACACCAGACTGGAAGGACTGGGCTTGTGGCTGGGCGTTTGAAGTGGATCTGTCAGGCGGCGAGAACTTCTTGGCCGACGGCATATTCGAAGCCTTCTTCTTCTTACGAGCAGAAAGAGAAACACGAGCACGTCTCTCGGCGCTATAGATGCGCTTTTCGTCCTCCGAGTCGTCCGCTAAGTCGTGTTGTTTATACTCATCTACGGTGCACCAGCCAAACTCTGACTTGTCGGCTAAGAGTATATGTTTCTGGCGTTCGCTAAGTAGCTTCTCACCTTCCTCGAGGTCAAGTTTGACTTTCTCAAGCCGGGATTTTTCCGCCGCCGACTTGGCACTGTCCAAAGTTTCTGCAAGCTTGAGATTAAACTTATATTGATCTTCGTTCGCTCTTCGTTTAAATTTGTGCGGTTCTTGATACTTGATCTTCTTAATTTCTTGCATTTGGAGCTCCGCAGAAGCGTCGTTGGCACGTTTTATCTGGCCAACGGTGTCTTTGAGAAGTTCCTTGAAATCTGACATTAACTTCTCGTTGTTAGTTGTGATAAGCTCAGAAACGTCGTCCTTGCTGACCGCCATGATAAAAGTCGAAGAAAGGACAAAACGAAACGAAAAGTACGCGGTTGGTTCTGAAGCCTAGACGACAACCACGTGTTATACTCTGTCTTTTATACCCCTACACAATTACCCATGATGCCCCCGCCTGGAACCCAGGCCTTGTTGTATCCCGTGCCGACAAAATAGTTATTTCAGCCTTGTTCGCTCGCTCACTCGTCAGAAATAACATTTTCTGCACGTCTACGGTTTATTTCTTCTCGTTTCTCTTCCATAACTTTTTTATATTTTTCTTTTCCGGCAGCCAGAGATTCATTCCGTTTTCAATTCTTCTTGTTTTTCATCTCTTATTTCATATATGGACTTCCCAAGAGCAGTTTTTATTTCTTTTGTAAGATTTTTATTTATCTGTTGTTCACCCCTTTTTGTGGTAAAAACGTCATATGCCTTTTTGCCAGCGCCAAACATTTTGACCTGGAGCTTTCCTTTTGCTTTGTAAAATATCTCGAGCTCACTTGAGCTCATGTTTGGAAAAAGACCTTTTGCAGCAATCCAAGCCTGTGCACCTGGTGATTCGGTGAAAGATGTCTCGGCATAAGAGCTTTCTGGCAGTCCGCTTTTTTCGTGATGCCTTACCAGCAATGGGATTTCTTCCCCATCACCAGGGCCTGGTGTGGATGCGGTGCCCGGCACAAAAGGAGTTTTTTCGTCGGAGTCTCGCCCGTCGTAGTCATGCTCCCATGGGTCAGTTGGGTCATAACCAGGGTTTTCAAAACCACCTTCCGCCATTGTATATTTAAACAAAAATATATTTCTGTTCAAATATAGATGATGGCGGTGCAAGCAAACCTTCGGCCAACGCACAAAGACAAAAATCTCGGCGCGATGAAAGCCGAGCGTGCAGTAAAACGTATCACCTTTGATCGTAGCGACACCAACCCCAGAAAGACCCTGAATGTTTATGTGCCCAAGCTGTGTGAGGACGAGGTCCTCGTGCCCGGCTCGCTCGCACTGCTTTTCAACATCGACTTGTCGGGAGGGGAACCCAACAACTTCCTCGTTCAAAACGTCGGGCGCGCTCTGGTCGACAAACTGGTTGTGAAGTACGCGGGCACAATACTGCAGGACACGGTGGACTATGACATCTTCAAGATCTTTTCCTCTCGCAGGAGGAGCGGGACAACATGCTACTCGATGGAAGTCAGAGCGAGGACCTCTGCAAGATCCGCTCAAACGCTGAGGAAAAGAAAACCTCGGGCGTCGACACGGAAAACGCGCTGAACAAGGCTTTCGGCTCAAAATACCGAATCAGACTGGACCACCAGATCCTGACCGACCACGGAGTCTTTTACCCCCAAGCTCTTTACCACGACCTCTTGTTTGAGCTGACCCTTGCGCCGGCCTTACAGGTTGTCAAAGGCTCTGACCCAACAAAACTGAAATACAAACTGACAAACATCCAGCTTGAGTATGAAATGATCAGAAGCAAGACTCTGGCGGAAGACGCGGACAGTGTTTATGCCGCTGGCAAGGAATTCTTGTACGATCACGTGATGCTTGATCAGATGACAAGTTCGGTCTTTTGATCGATCTGCGCTCCATGGCAGATCAGTCGCTGCACGGCAGCGGCACGCGCCTCGTAAACACCCAAGACGGAGTACAGCTTGAGCTCGAGAGGAATGCGAGCGGATCAGGCAATGTGAACTGCTACGTCTTTGTTATCAGTGACTCGCAGGTGAACATATTAAAACAGCAATTGGAATCTGTGCAATACTGATATAGAAATGAACCACAACATCCCGTTCAACGCGTTGATTGTGGATCCGACGAATTCAGGCAAATCGCAGTTTGTGGTGGACCAGATCTATGGCCCTTTTCGTGGCACGTTCGACAACATCGTGTTGATCTGCCCGACATTCGCGCACAACAAAACTTACCACCGAATTGGTGAAGATGATCCACGAATATTTGTGATAATATGCGCGCAACACGGGGTGGGAATTTGGTTGAAGCTCGTCTCCTGGCATTTCGAGGCCACCAACACGCTCATAATCCTCGATGACTGTGCAGCCTCGAAAGATGTGAAAGGGCGCCCAGGCCAGCTGGTAAATCTTGCCTTTTCTGCTCGACATATTGGCATCAGCGTTTGGGTGCTGACACAGAAGATGGCCAGCATAACACCCTCCTTCCGGGAGAACGTGGCGGCGATCGTTCTCTTTTACACCCCGCGGCCAAGACCACGAAAGCCATCTTTGATGATTACGCCGGGGAACTCTCCCAGGATGAGTATAAAGGTCTTATTTCAAAGCTGAAAGCTCGAAAGTTCGCTCATCTCGTGTTCTCCCTTCGGCACCCCTACGGAGTTGAATTGAAAAAATGAAAGTTCGCTTCGGCACCCCTTCGGAGTTATTTTGAATTGAAAAAATGAAAGTTGTATACAGCAGAACAAGAGGTTATGGCAGCAGAACAAGAGGCAAAAATGGCTGAAGAGTATGCAGTCGCGGAAGTTATGAACCTGCTGGAAGCCGAGCCGTCGAGCGGGCCAGCTGTTGTTGTGGCAGGCTCCGGGCCCGATATTTCTGCTCTTCGTGAGCAGCTGGCCGTGCTGGTGTCGACAGGAAAAGCCAAAGAGGCCATCGGGGTGGTGTTAACACACGAGCAGGTTAAGCGCCTCTGCGACAAAGATGTTGAGAAATACACCAAACGGTACGAGACCTATGTGGGCTCAAAGACAACTGACAGCTTGATCGACAGCTTCATTTTTCTTGTATCCAAAGGGGTCGGAATGGTCGTTGACGTAGATGACATCGATGCTTATCAAAAAGAACTCAGAAACGACTACATCATCAACAAAGAGATCTCCAACCTGGCCGGTAGCATGGCTTTAAACATGGCAGCAGTTACAGGTATTGGCTTTGGTTTGGGGGTAATCACGTATGAGTGCCTTAAAACTGGAAGTTGTTTATTCAAAAAGCCTGTCGTTCGAGAGGAGGAAAAGCGTGAAGAGGAGAAATTCCGTGAGGAAAAACATGAAGAGGAGCAATTGCGTAATTAAAAGATGTAGAAAAGTTAATAAAAACAATAATAAAAAAGGAAGAAGAGTACTCAAAAGAAGATCTAAAAAAGATAACAAAATCAATGTTGGCGAGTGTATAATTTCAATTTAAATATTTTTCTCTTCTATCTATAACCAACATGTCCGACAACAAGCTCGTCAAAACCGCCATGGATGCCGCCACCCTTACCGGCCTCGCTGCTGGCATAGGCTGGGTTGCCAAAAAAACGTTCAAGAAAAGTTTTACAGGTGACCCTTCTAATTCTATCGAAAACTACGCAATGTTCACAGCTGTGATGGCGGGGAGCGTTGCGCTCAAAAAGTACCTGGAGGACCAGAAAATCCTTCCCACCAACGCCTAATTTCAAAAAACATATATAAGAAAAAATGGCAAGTGTCGCGATTATGGTTGGCGGGGCTGTGTTGAACGCAGCGGCTTTTATCGGCGGTAATTATCTCGCGAGGGCTTTTGGGGGCGATGACAAAGCAGCCCTAGAAGAAAAAGTGCCTCATGATAAAGCTCTAGAGGCGTACCAAGCTGCGTTCGCAAAATACGCACGTGACCGCAACAAACTTCTCGACTGGATTGCGACAAACGCGCAAATAAAGGAGGAGGCCAAGCAGAACTTCACCAACACTGACTATGCTTTCAAACTCTACAACAGGGTGCACCCTGAAGAACGGATGGCACCTCCCAAAGAGCCCAAGTTCTCTGATTTCTATCAGCCAAGCGAGCAGCAGAAAAAGGGTGAACTCGCGTTCGTGGGCGCCGGGGCGCTCGCTCTGGGCTACGTAGTCTTCCGGTTCCTTTAAACTTTTTTCTCTCCAAATATAGCGTGATGGATGCCAAACTCGCAAAGATATGCTACGGCCCGGGGAGATATTGGATAGGCCTTGCCGCTGTTAAAAAATTATCCGAGGCCGCCAAGGTGCCAGAAAACACTGCAAAAAAGTGGCTGGTAAGCCAAGCCCTCTGGCAGATATACCTGCCCGCTCCGAGGCACATTCCTCGGCCACAATTCGACGTGTCCATACCCAACGCGGTCCACCAGGCAGACCTTCTTTTTCTGCCACACGACAAAATGCCCCGCGGGCGCAAAGTTTTCAAATACGCGCTTACCGTTGTCGACGTGGCCAGCCGCTACAAAGAGGCCGAACCCTTGGCTTCGAAAAATTCTGATGAGGTCGCCCAGGCTTTTCAGAAGATTTAAAAGCGCTCGCCCCCTTGCGTGGCCAAAACTGCTGCAGGTTGACCCCAGGCGCGAATTCATGGGCGCCGTAAAAGACATCAAGGAAAAGAACAAAACCAATATCCGGCGCGGGCGCGTTGA
>OX393567.1:9992485-10004985 GCA_947652115.1 Blastomussa wellsi
ATGCAAAATAAACCTAATGGCTCAATATATTGGTTGTCTGTTGTGTAGTGTAGCTGAAATGAATACCAGCGCTCAGTTAGCCTGCGTAGCACTCTGGCTGATATAGCACTCCGGTCAGTCTACTATGCGCATCGGTTAGCCTACATAGAACTCCGGTTACCCTTCAAGTTGACATGAAGCCCTTTGGAAACTCTAATTTCATTGGATCTTGTCAGCACGAAGCTTTATTGTTTAAGGGCTAGGGTCCATTGTTACTGTTGTTTATCATTTTCTCAGCCAATCCTGAGAGACGTTCCGAAGAGCATCGTGGCGACCCAACCCTTCCACGGGAAAAATTTACTTTCAAATGCAATTTCAAATGAAAGTAGATTTTCACACGGCCGAGCGCTGTCACTAAATTTGCTATTAAAACGTTTGTTCACCAGGCCTCATGTCAGATGACTTTGGTTTGAAATAAATTGAATAGCATCCAATTATATTTGGTGAAAATCTTAGAAAAATCGTTCTATTCGATTTCTGAAAACACTGGCTTGAATATGAACTGGAGTGAAGTATTATTTTGCGTTTTCGTCAAAATTGGCCCTACATTTATTAAAATGGTCGTTATTTAAAAAGCGGTAAATATTTTTTTTTAACAATTATTCTAAGGTTGTCAATTTGGTAAACATTGTGCTTATTTTCCCACAGGCAGCCCAAGCTCACGTAAGTTTATTTTGGAAGGGCCTGGCAAGAACCAACCCAAACAGTATATCTATAACTACTTAGAAACTACATAACAACTCCTTCATAAAACTACAAACTAGATCTCCAAGCACACAGGCTTAGTATGAGAAAGGCTTAAACCGCAACTCTATTATTAAATCACGATCTACATGGGCTACTTCCCCTAATAAGCTCTCAAGCTTATAGTGCCAGATAGGCTGGGGAACAACAACTCCGACATTACACAAGAATATAAGCTAAACAGGCCATCTCATACTGTAGGTCATGCACTTGACCTACTTCCCCAAATAAGCTCTCAAGCTCAGTGCCAGTTAGGCTGCCAGTTAGGCTGGGGAACAACAACTCCTACATTACATTAGACTATAAGCTAGACAGGCCGTCTTATACTAAAGATTGTCCATTAGGCCTGCGTTCCCAAATAAGCTCTCGGGCTGGGGAAACATGAACAAAAAATATAAAAAAGACCAAAGAAGTACATTGAAATACAATAAAAAATCATAAAGTAAACCTAGTAGAGCTGAGCAACCGCTAACAAAACAAATGCGGTTAACACGGAGGCCAGAAAAAACCTGCCAGAAAAAACCCCTGTGGGGAAAAAATGTGCAGGAAATCTGGGTAGGAACCAAGGCTCATGCTCCAAGTGATTATTAGCCCATCCTACGAAGGCTTTACAAAAGTAAAAAATCAATAGAAAAAGGAACAGTCGATCCTGTCAGACTGAAGGCATCTGCAAAAGAAAAATACTAAACAAGAAAAAGTTAAACTAAACGAAACGAAAAGTACGCGGTTGGTTCTGAAGCCTAGACGACAACCACGTGTTATACTCTGTCTTTTATACCCCTACACAATTACCCATGATGCCCCCGCCTGGAACCCAGGCCTTGTTGTATCCCGTGCCGACAAAATAGTTATTTCAGCCTTGTTCGCTCGCTCACTCGTCAGAAATAACATATTTTGTCTCCACTCCACAACAGAAACAACACACGCAAAGCTGAACCAAATAAGTTTATTTTGGAAGGGCCTGGCAAGAACCAACCCAAACAGTATATAGACAGACAAAGTATTGGGGAAGGGGTGAAAAAATTGACTCTCAAAGCCCAAGAAATTTGGAGACTGCGAGCCTTTGCTCCAGATCATCGTCGACGTAAATGTCTTTGGCCTGGACTGACTTCCAGCGTCCGTGACGCTGAAACACTCTGTCGTTGACACCATTGTTAGCAGCCATAGTAGCGCCTCCTGAGCGGAGAGAGTGCAGCCCGAACCTGGAGGGGTCAGCCCCTATGGACTTCAAATCCCGTCTAAAAGCTTCCCTTATAGTGGTGTAACTGATAGGCTTGTCGGGGGCCACTAACCTACAAGCCCCCTTAACTCTAGAAATGGGTCTAAAAATCAGTTCCATGGACTCGGGAGAGATTTGAAAATTAGTAAGATACCTTCTAAGCAGTTTAACAGGACAAGCGCAACTAGAAAGCTCAGAAATGACGACTTCATCGCCTCTACGAAGTTGGTCGTTCTTACATTTATGAATCTTAATAACCATGAAACCGTCGTTGAAGAAAATGTCATTTCTCCTAATTCTTGAAACGTCATCAAACCTAAAGAAGCCAGCAAATGACAAAACATACATAGTAATGTTGCGCAATTCAACAGGGTTATCAAGGTTAGACCTGCCAATAATATCATGAATCAAACTAGATGAAACGGGTTCTTTGCGGTTAACAAGACCAGTACCAAGGATTCTTTTAGAAGCAGACCTGACTGCCTCTACAATAGGGTTATCGGTGGGGGAGGGGATACCAGCCATACTATGAGCCCATTTAATGCCGTAAAAGGCAGAATCTACCACGCTGGGGGATTGAGACTGTTCAATAAGGTGTTGCAGATACAATGCAACATGAAAGGGATTTGCGGGGAAAACGTTCCCATTAAACATACTAATGGCGAACTCCTTCCACTTGCGGTATGCACGGTGGTACAGTAAAGACGTACTGTTGGCCTTTGAGGAAAGGACTGTCACTTTCAATCTGTCCGTTAATCCTGAGACTGGACCATCTGGGAGCACATTCTGGTTGAAGTCCCAAAAGCCGGACCGGAAGACATCTAAAAAATATCAAAAATAGACGAAAAGCCCTGAGAAGAGCAGATTAAAGGGGAAAAGCATAAAGAAAGATACAACAAGTAATATAAACGCTTTATTGACAATGGGGTATGCTCCCCTAAAATACAAGCAGCATAGGCATGTTCATACTTAACAAAAAATGGGGGCGCCTCTAACTACAAGAGTCACACTTCCCGTTAGGCATAGTGCAAAACCCCGCTAGAAAGGAAGGGGGCCTGGGACGACGAAAGTCGACCCGAATAGCAGCAACCTCAAAGTCTAAGCATCTGGTGCCGAAAAGGGAGTTACGGGCTTTCCCTGGGACAAATAACCCCTTAAACTTTGGCAGGTACACCCAGTCCACAACAAAGTTATTCCAGTGGACGCCGTCTCTTGCGCAAATGTTCCAGAAGAACGAAGACTTCCATAGCGGAATAACTATAGTTCCCTCAGCAAGACACACTTCCATGTGCTTTAAAACTCTAACAATAAGACAAACCGGGGGACAGAGCCAATTGTTATCGTATCCCCAGTCTTGCGAAAAAGCATCAACTGCCTCGCATCCGGGCTGAAAAAACCGGGAATTAAACCTAGGTAGTTTGGCATTGTAACTGCAGGCGAACCTATCGACAGAATGCGGGCCCCAATTGCAAAGGTCGTCAATGCTCTGAAAAATAGAATCATTAATAGCATAGTCGTCAAAATCAACAATCTTGCTTATAATGTCAGCTTTGACATTAAGGTCCCTAGGAATCCACCTAGCATCGAGAGAGATGTGATACTCCAGGCAAATCTGGAAGGCTTGAAGAGCTAACGCCTGCAGATCCAATTTCTTGCTTCCGTTGAGAAGAACAGACTCAACGTTCTGGTTGTCTGAATACCAGACGATCTTAGTGTCGGACAAACGATCGGCAAAGGACTCCAAAGCGAGGCAAACGGCCTTAAGCTCTCTCCAAGTCGAACTAAGAACTTTTTCTTCGGGAGACCAATTCTGATGAAAAACCAGTTCGGGGTCAGACTCGACGAAAGCACCACAGGCTGAATCAGAAGCATCGGAGAAACTCACTTTAACCGGTAGCGTTTGTGCTCCCCAATAAACCCTCCCGTTGAGGGAATCAACATTGGCAGCCCAAAAGTTAATTTCCGCAACGGCATCATCCGACAAGAAAACTTCGCTATCCCAGGAAAAAGCAGAGTTCACCACTGAAAAGAGATGCCTGGTCATAATACGTGCCACTGACCCCACGCAACTGGAAAGTGAAATTATCTGGCCTGCAAGACTAGCGACACTTTTAACGTGAACCTGGCGAAGAGTCTGTTGCGAAGACAAAGACTGCAAAAACACGAGATCGGAAGACAATTTTGCAATGCGTTCAGCGGTGGCCTTAACAGTACCTTCAATAGTGTTAAGAATAACTCCAAGCCAAGTGATAATTTGCACGGGTTCCCATAAAGACTTTTCCTGGTTGGGGACGAAACCAGACTTGAGTAGATCAGAATGAACAGTTAGACTGCTAATTTTAGCGGAAACTTGATCCATTCCCCCCCTAGGCCGTCGTCCAGGAAAATAGCAATAGGAATACCCCGACTCCTCCAGGATTTTTGAAGCGGTTTGAGAATCTTGGTGAAAACGAATGGTGCCGAAGACAGGCCAAACGGAAGAACGCAAAATTGAAAATATCTGAAAACACCGGTTCCAAAGTCCCAAGCGAATGCGAGGAATTTGCGGTGCTCTGGAAAAATTTCAATATGGTGGTACCCCGACTTCAGATCGAATTTAAATAAATAATAACCCTTGTCGAATATCTGCGTGGCCACAGACAAATCTTCAAACTTGAACTTTTGTTTGTAAATGAAGGTGTTTATATGACGAAGATCCAAAATAAGCCTTTGTTTGCCAGAACTACGGGTGGAAACTGTGAGTGGGTTAATAATGTCTGGAACGCAAAAAATTTCCTCCACAAGGTCGGAATTAAGTAGGTCATTAACAGCTGAAGACACAAAGTTACTGTTAGCACGCGCAGAAGCATTGTTACTTTTGAAGAAAGGCGTAGGGAGTTGAAAAAAGGGAATCTTGTACCCTTCGCTAATAATATGCAAAATAAACTGCGACACTTCCAACGAACGCCAAAACTCAATACACTTACGGAGTCTTCCGCGAACTGTGGGCTGAACGGGAGAATCAAAAGCAACAGAGCATTGTGGAAAATCAGTGCAAGAAACAAAATCATGATTGAAAACGGGGTGATTCTGATCGATCAGCGCTTCGGAAATCAAATCACTAGAATCGCTTGTAAAACAAGAAGAGACTACACCTGATAAGTCCTGAACGTCATCCAGTCACTTCGAAGATGAGGCAGCCTGCTTGGGCAATGCTGGGCAACAAGCACGCCAGTGCCCGGGCCTTCCACAAGCGAAACAGGTGCCAGTATTCGGGCGACGAGGCTGGAAACCAGGATTAACAACACCAGACTGGAAGGACTGGGCTTGTGGCTGGGCGTTTGAAGTGGATCTGTCAGGCGGCGAGAACTTCTTGGCCGACGGCATATTCGAAGCCTTCTTCTTCTTACGAGCAGAAAGAGAAACACGAGCACGTCTCTCGGCGCTATAGATGCGCTTTTCGTCCTCCGAGTCGTCCGCTAAGTCGTGTTGTTTATACTCATCTACGGTGCACCAGCCAAACTCTGACTTGTCGGCTAAGAGTATATGTTTCTGGCGTTCGCTAAGTAGCTTCTCACCTTCCTCGAGGTCAAGTTTGACTTTCTCAAGCCGGGATTTTTCCGCCGCCGACTTGGCACTGTCCAAAGTTTCTGCAAGCTTGAGATTAAACTTATATTGATCTTCGTTCGCTCTTCGTTTAAATTTGTGCGGTTCTTGATACTTGATCTTCTTAATTTCTTGCATTTGGAGCTCCGCAGAAGCGTCGTTGGCACGTTTTATCTGGCCAACGGTGTCTTTGAGAAGTTCCTTGAAATCTGACATTAACTTCTCGTTGTTAGTTGTGATAAGCTCAGAAACGTCGTCCTTGCTGACCGCCATGATAAAAGTCGAAGAAAGGACAAAACGAAACGAAAAGTACGCGGTTGGTTCTGAAGCCTAGACGACAACCACGTGTTATACTCTGTCTTTTATACCCCTACACAATTACCCATGATGCCCCCGCCTGGAACCCAGGCCTTGTTGTATCCCGTGCCGACAAAATAGTTATTTCAGCCTTGTTCGCTCGCTCACTCGTCAGAAATAACATTTTCTGCACGTCTACGGTTTATTTCTTCTCGTTTCTCTTCCATAACTTTTTTATATTTTTCTTTTCCGGCAGCCAGAGATTCATTCCGTTTTCAATTCTTCTTGTTTTTCATCTCTTATTTCATATATGGACTTCCCAAGAGCAGTTTTTATTTCTTTTGTAAGATTTTTATTTATCTGTTGTTCACCCCTTTTTGTGGTAAAAACGTCATATGCCTTTTTGCCAGCGCCAAACATTTTGACCTGGAGCTTTCCTTTTGCTTTGTAAAATATCTCGAGCTCACTTGAGCTCATGTTTGGAAAAAGACCTTTTGCAGCAATCCAAGCCTGTGCACCTGGTGATTCGGTGAAAGATGTCTCGGCATAAGAGCTTTCTGGCAGTCCGCTTTTTTCGTGATGCCTTACCAGCAATGGGATTTCTTCCCCATCACCAGGGCCTGGTGTGGATGCGGTGCCCGGCACAAAAGGAGTTTTTTCGTCGGAGTCTCGCCCGTCGTAGTCATGCTCCCATGGGTCAGTTGGGTCATAACCAGGGTTTTCAAAACCACCTTCCGCCATTGTATATTTAAACAAAAATATATTTCTGTTCAAATATAGATGATGGCGGTGCAAGCAAACCTTCGGCCAACGCACAAAGACAAAAATCTCGGCGCGATGAAAGCCGAGCGTGCAGTAAAACGTATCACCTTTGATCGTAGCGACACCAACCCCAGAAAGACCCTGAATGTTTATGTGCCCAAGCTGTGTGAGGACGAGGTCCTCGTGCCCGGCTCGCTCGCACTGCTTTTCAACATCGACTTGTCGGGAGGGGAACCCAACAACTTCCTCGTTCAAAACGTCGGGCGCGCTCTGGTCGACAAACTGGTTGTGAAGTACGCGGGCACAATACTGCAGGACACGGTGGACTATGACATCTTCAAGATCTTTTCCTCTCGCAGGAGGAGCGGGACAACATGCTACTCGATGGAAGTCAGAGCGAGGACCTCTGCAAGATCCGCTCAAACGCTGAGGAAAAGAAAACCTCGGGCGTCGACACGGAAAACGCGCTGAACAAGGCTTTCGGCTCAAAATACCGAATCAGACTGGACCACCAGATCCTGACCGACCACGGAGTCTTTTACCCCCAAGCTCTTTACCACGACCTCTTGTTTGAGCTGACCCTTGCGCCGGCCTTACAGGTTGTCAAAGGCTCTGACCCAACAAAACTGAAATACAAACTGACAAACATCCAGCTTGAGTATGAAATGATCAGAAGCAAGACTCTGGCGGAAGACGCGGACAGTGTTTATGCCGCTGGCAAGGAATTCTTGTACGATCACGTGATGCTTGATCAGATGATCACCTTCGCAAAAGCCAAGGAAAGGATTAACCTCAGAGTCAACCCCCAGAGAAGGTCCCTGAAAGGAATCCTTCTCCTGTTCATCGAGCCTTACGCTCCAGGAGCCAGAGATACAGAAAAGTACTTCAACCCTGGCCTGACGAAAGTCAGCGTCACGGTGAACGGCTCGCCTAACATGCTGTACAACAACGGCATCTTATACAGGGACATGTGGGAGACGGCCCGTCGCTTCTTTCCCCAGACAAAAACGCCACACGTGCACATGAATCTGAAAAAGTTCTACAGCGATGACAAGTTCGGTCTTTTGATCGATCTGCGCTCCATGGCAGATCAGTCGCTGCACGGCAGCGGCACGCGCCTCGTAAACACCCAAGACGGAGTACAGCTTGAGCTCGAGAGGAATGCGAGCGGATCAGGCAATGTGAACTGCTACGTCTTTGTTATCAGTGACTCGCAGGTGAACATATTAAAACAGCAATTGGAATCTGTGCAATACTGATATAGAAATGAACCACAACATCCCGTTCAACGCGTTGATTGTGGATCCGACGAATTCAGGCAAATCGCAGTTTGTGGTGGACCAGATCTATGGCCCTTTTCGTGGCACGTTCGACAACATCGTGTTGATCTGCCCGACATTCGCGCACAACAAAACTTACCACCGAATTGGTGAAGATGATCCACGAATATTTGTGATAATATGCGCGCAACACGGGGTGGGAATTTGGTTGAAGCTCGTCTCCTGGCATTTCGAGGCCACCAACACGCTCATAATCCTCGATGACTGTGCAGCCTCGAAAGATGTGAAAGGGCGCCCAGGCCAGCTGGTAAATCTTGCCTTTTCTGCTCGACATATTGGCATCAGCGTTTGGGTGCTGACACAGAAGATGGCCAGCATAACACCCTCCTTCCGGGAGAACGTGGCGGCGATCGTTCTCTTTTACACCCCGCGGCCAAGACCACGAAAGCCATCTTTGATGATTACGCCGGGGAACTCTCCCAGGATGAGTATAAAGGTCTTATTTCAAAGCTGAAAGCTCGAAAGTTCGCTCATCTCGTGTTCTCCCTTCGGCACCCCTACGGAGTTGAATTGAAAAAATGAAAGTTCGCTTCGGCACCCCTTCGGAGTTATTTTGAATTGAAAAAATGAAAGTTGTATACAGCAGAACAAGAGGTTATGGCAGCAGAACAAGAGGCAAAAATGGCTGAAGAGTATGCAGTCGCGGAAGTTATGAACCTGCTGGAAGCCGAGCCGTCGAGCGGGCCAGCTGTTGTTGTGGCAGGCTCCGGGCCCGATATTTCTGCTCTTCGTGAGCAGCTGGCCGTGCTGGTGTCGACAGGAAAAGCCAAAGAGGCCATCGGGGTGGTGTTAACACACGAGCAGGTTAAGCGCCTCTGCGACAAAGATGTTGAGAAATACACCAAACGGTACGAGACCTATGTGGGCTCAAAGACAACTGACAGCTTGATCGACAGCTTCATTTTTCTTGTATCCAAAGGGGTCGGAATGGTCGTTGACGTAGATGACATCGATGCTTATCAAAAAGAACTCAGAAACGACTACATCATCAACAAAGAGATCTCCAACCTGGCCGGTAGCATGGCTTTAAACATGGCAGCAGTTACAGGTATTGGCTTTGGTTTGGGGGTAATCACGTATGAGTGCCTTAAAACTGGAAGTTGTTTATTCAAAAAGCCTGTCGTTCGAGAGGAGGAAAAGCGTGAAGAGGAGAAATTCCGTGAGGAAAAACATGAAGAGGAGCAATTGCGTAATTAAAAGATGTAGAAAAGTTAATAAAAACAATAATAAAAAAGGAAGAAGAGTACTCAAAAGAAGATCTAAAAAAGATAACAAAATCAATGTTGGCGAGTGTATAATTTCAATTTAAATATTTTTCTCTTCTTTCTATAACCAACATGTCCGACAACAAGCTCGTCAAAACCGCCATGGATGCCGCCACCCTTACCGGCCTCGCTGCTGGCATAGGCTGGGTTGCCAAAAAAACGTTCAAGAAAAGTTTTACAGGTGACCCTTCTAATTCTATCGAAAACTACGCAATGTTCACAGCTGTGATGGCGGGGAGCGTTGCGCTCAAAAAGTACCTGGAGGACCAGAAAATCCTTCCCACCAACGCCTAATTTCAAAAAACATATATAAGAAAAAATGGCAAGTGTCGCGATTATGGTTGGCGGGGCTGTGTTGAACGCAGCGGCTTTTATCGGCGGTAATTATCTCGCGAGGGCTTTTGGGGGCGATGACAAAGCAGCCCTAGAAGAAAAAGTGCCTCATGATAAAGCTCTAGAGGCGTACCAAGCTGCGTTCGCAAAATACGCACGTGACCGCAACAAACTTCTCGACTGGATTGCGACAAACGCGCAAATAAAGGAGGAGGCCAAGCAGAACTTCACCAACACTGACTATGCTTTCAAACTCTACAACAGGGTGCACCCTGAAGAACGGATGGCACCTCCCAAAGAGCCCAAGTTCTCTGATTTCTATCAGCCAAGCGAGCAGCAGAAAAAGGGTGAACTCGCGTTCGTGGGCGCCGGGGCGCTCGCTCTGGGCTACGTAGTCTTCCGGTTCCTTTAAACTTTTTTCTCTCCAAATATAGCGTGATGGATGCCAAACTCGCAAAGATATGCTACGGCCCGGGGAGATATTGGATAGGCCTTGCCGCTGTTAAAAAATTATCCGAGGCCGCCAAGGTGCCAGAAAACACTGCAAAAAAGTGGCTGGTAAGCCAAGCCCTCTGGCAGATATACCTGCCCGCTCCGAGGCACATTCCTCGGCCACAATTCGACGTGTCCATACCCAACGCGGTCCACCAGGCAGACCTTCTTTTTCTGCCACACGACAAAATGCCCCGCGGGCGCAAAGTTTTCAAATACGCGCTTACCGTTGTCGACGTGGCCAGCCGCTACAAAGAGGCCGAACCCTTGGCTTCGAAAAATTCTGATGAGGTCGCCCAGGCTTTTCAGAAGATTTAAAAGCGCTCGCCCCCTTGCGTGGCCAAAACTGCTGCAGGTTGACCCCAGGCGCGAATTCATGGGCGCCGTAAAAGACATCAAGGAAAAGAACAAAACCAATATCCGGCGCGGGCGCGTTGACATTCACCGCGACCAGGCCATTGTTGAACGTTTCAATCGCACCCTTGCCGAACGGTTGTTCGGGTACCAGTAGGCCGTGGAAATGCGACTCCCCCCTTGCGAGCGGTCCACTGCGTGGGTGAAAAGACTTCCTGCAGTTGTTGCCGCTTTGAACAACGAAAAAACCCGGCTGACGGGGAAAAAACCTGCGAAAGCAATCAAAGAAAACACTCTTTCTGCGCAGCCCGCCACAACTCCTAGAAGGCCTGTTGGAAAGGCCGAAAAAATCCTCCCCTCTTTTGTCCAAGTTCGCTATCTCTACCAACCCGGTAAGCTTGAAGGAGGCGCAAGAAGGGCCACAGATCCGATCTGGTCGTTGAAAGTTTACAACATCGAAAGAGTTTTTATCAAACCAAACCAACCCGTTCTCTACTATTTCTACGACGGGCCCAAGCGCCGCTTTGTGCGTGAAGAGCTCCTGGTGTTCCCACCAAACACCACTCTTCCTCCGTCTGACGTCTCCTAAATGTGAAATTCAGTTGGTTCAGTGTGTATCCCGTCGGGCAGCACCCACCTTTTATCGTAATAAGCGCTCAGCCCCAGTTTCTGCTGCTCGTAAGTGACCATCCGTCCGTCCCGCATCCTGAAACCTCTGTTGGTTGCCATGTCCTTGCTACTTTCCAAAGCTGTCTTGAAACGTTGCCAGGTTATCTCGTTTTGCCTCTTCGACATCCCTTTCGTGCTGAACTTCTTTTTTTCGCCCGGTTCGTCGACGAAATAACACTTTGAGCAGAGCGCGATCATCCGGCTGCCCTCGCACTCGAGTTTGAAGAGCCCAGTCGTGCGGCCGCTCCATTTGTCCCAAGCCAGCCACTGCTTCTTCTGTGTCTCGAATTCCGCTAGCAGCTCCGGCCTGACAAGGTCCTCGAGCCGGGGACCGGAGATGGCCACGTAGTTGCTGTCTGTGTCCATCTGGATCAGCTCAAAATCTCTTCTGTCGAAATATATGTCGAGAAAGTCGTAGTAGAATTCTAGCATCCGCAGCTTGACCAGCTGATAGACAGCGATTCTAACCTGAAACGGTCGCCTGATTGTGATCTTTGGCTTGCATGCGGCTTTCCAGCTCATACGCCTGCCCGATCTCATCAAGATAGGAGAAATACGCGCTTCGCAAGGCTCTGTCGACCACCTTCTCATCTTTGGTGTAAATAACGTTTGTCTGCCGCTCCAAGGCTTCGATGAGCTTCCCGTACCCGCTGTTCCCTAGCAGCTTGAACACCTCCGCCAGCAGCGCATTGCTTTTTTTCCACGTCTCCTGTCCGCCGCGCCTCGGTCACCTGCTCCACGAACCAGGGAAAGATCTTGGCCGGTTGGTAGTTGATTGACCAATAGACACGTGTGATCACTGCCCCGTGGTCCACATACCAACGCAGCAGAGGGGCGTACACCAACAGTCTCTCTGCGGACAGGTTGCCCACAAGTTTTTTCCCGTCTCCGCGCTTTCTGCCTCTTTGTCGCAAGTAATCAAGCATATGCTTCGGGGCAACTTCGTTCGGCACCTTTTTGTTAAAGAAGAACGGGCACATTTCCTCAAACTTTGGGCGCAAGTGCTCCGGAATCTCTATATCGACTTCGGCAAATCCGAACTGATACACATAAATGCTTGGGAGTCCTGATAGATGATAAACTTAGTTGGGGTAGTCATATTGACATGATTCTTAAGAAAGTCAGTGCGGGTATTGGAGCGATGAGACGTATTAAGCTCTTTGTTCCTGTAGATACGCTTGAAAAGGTTTATAAGAGCATGGTACAGCCTTACTTAGAATATTGTTCTCCTCTCTGGGACAACTGCGAAAATTACTAAAAGACAAGCTTCAAAGATTTCAATCTCGTGCTGCTAGGGTTCTTACCGGTGCCAATTATGATATTCGTTCCTCTGAAATAATCCAGACCCTCTCTTGGGACACACTTCATGCGAGGCGGCTTCGTGCCAAATCAACATTGATG
>OX393567.1:10012485-10057485 GCA_947652115.1 Blastomussa wellsi
GGAGGACCTTTCTTGTTTCACTGTAACTACCATGTAAAAGATCACCCTATTCCCTCAATTTTTTATGCTAAAATGGTGGGCAGAATTTCGAGACGAGTTTTCCACAGAAAAGTATTGGCATAGTATAATATGGAACAATGAAGATGTTACCATAAACAAAGCACCTGTATTGCATAAAACATTTTTCGAGTCTGGTATTATTTGTGTAAATGACCTGCTATTTGATTTGAATAACTTGGACTCATTAATCACAGGTATCTTTCTAAGAACGAAGCCTTCAAATGGCCAGATCGACTCCTCTAACTCCGGCAAAACTTCTACGCACTTCTATAAATTGCCTTATGTTGGCCCCTTTTCTAAAATCGCCCAGACTAAGTTAAGACAACTACTCAAACGTTATTGTAAAGCTGATTTAGATGTTAAGGTACGCTTCAGTTCGTTTAACACGTTAAGCGTGAAAGATTCAGTACCGCAAAGTCTACGTTCGTTGCTGTTTGTAAATTCTCGTGTGCTGGCTGTAATGCCAGCTACATTGGCGAGACCACTCACCACACTACAAATTCTTCTCGTGTTCTTCCAACATCCCGCGTGGTTTATCAGCTTATAAACCATAGAAACTTGTGGTCTATTGCTTAAATAAACGTAAGTTTTAAGACATAATTTTGTAGCCTGCGTAGGTGGCGGGATTCGCGGCGAAGTGCATTCTCGTCCCCAGATCCACTTGTCCCTCTTAGCCGGCTGGGCCTGTGCACGAGGAACAAGTGGCTCTGGGGACACATTATTTGATTCGCTGAAATCAAACAAATCAAACAAAAGGGAGCCCAATCACGTCAGCCGTTTTAAAATCTCAAATCATTAGCATGTTTAAAACGGTAGATGTGATTGGTGTCCTACTTGTTCTACTACTTGTTCCTTGTGCACAGGCCCAGTCGGCTAAGAGGGACAAGTGGCTCTGGGGACGAGAATGGGCGAAGTGCTTTTGTTTTGTAGGAGGCCGTCGTGGGGGGATTGGTGAGGAGTCGAGTTGAAATCCCACTCGCGGTTCACTCGCGGGCTTCACGCGCGAATGCTGAGCAGCCCCGCCGGCTACGCAGGCTAGTAAATTTGTAACGTACTTTAATATGGCAATGCAAATGTACAACCGTTACTGCGGTTTTCAGAAACATGCGAACTCTGCTCATGTCGACGGTTGCGTTTTTCGCTGCCGTCAATCATCAAGCGGACCTCTCAGAAAACAGAGGTACACTTCAACAGGGTCAAAAGGTCACGACTGACTGCTGTGATTGGTAGACTTCGATCCATTTTGTTTGTTTCTGATTTTCAAGGTTCATTAACTTTTACCGTAATTATGATTGACGGCAACGAAAAACGCAATCGTTGGTTGGGTTTTGAACTTCAAAGTTCGCATGTCATTGAAAACCGCAGTAAGGCTCATTTGCAACTGAAGATGACATGAGAATGTCGAAACTTGTTTTGTAAGTTAAAAACTGTTGTTTCTTTATTGAGAGTTATTTTCACTCTGCTGTCTTTACGTTCAAAGTATTAAGTTCAAGCTTTACGCCGAATTTATGGCATTTATACGGTAAACTTGTTAAAATTTGAAGGTACTGTTGCACACTGCCTGGCGCCTCTTGAATTTAAGGTACCGCTTTAGTCCTTGCCGGGGTTTAATGTTTGGCATTAGTTCACTGAAAAAGAAGAGTCAAAACATTGACGTTTGGACAATATATACAAATAGACGTGAGCGTGTTGTGGTACGGTCCTGCCGCGGCGGCCTCGTGAGTCAACACCAAATTTGACAATGTGATGAAGAAATAAGTGGTCGATTACAGGACCGTACCACAACAACCTCACGTCTATTTGTCTTTTACCATAACAAAACAAAGCCAAAATGATTAATTAAGCGGAGACTCACTTCCACGAAAAGTGCGAGCGAACCTGAATTGAAATAATTCTCAAAACGATTCGAAACCTACAGAATCACAAACTTCAAATTTCGTAAAGTAACGCAAAACAAAAATACAGAAACTAACCTTTATTCCATTCGGAAATTCTCGAAAACCAGATAAATTAATACAAAGTTCAGTCCACTCGTTGTGCCACGGCAGAACACGGCAAAAATAAACGATCTCTTCAACAAGTTTCACGTCAAACTTTGGAGTTTTCCCTTCACAGATCAATTCAATCCCGATCCATATTCATCTTGAACACGAATTTGATGATCTCCCCTTCAAAGTAGTCCCTTTGGATGCAATTGGTTGCTTATTTCTGAGAACTAACAGCACCAAAAAACTGTAAACAGTTTGAGCGATTGAATCTGTTTTTGAAAGTTTTCAACGCGCGTGCAACCTGGAACCAAGGCTTTCGCTCTTTTGTGTTTCGATGAATATTTATACCGCGAACGTTAGCCAATGAGCGCGCGAGAATTTCTGCAGTTATGGTGAAATATTTTTCGAGTTTGGATCAAGAAAGCTTCCCAAATATTTCTCCAGGCTGCGCGGAACCTCGCGCTTTTGAAACGGGAAATAAATTTAATTAGTGTGTGAGGCATTTCGTTTTAACCAATGCAGGAAACTCTCGGTCAAGCAAAGCTTCCTAGATTAATCGATATCATTGTATATAAATATAATTTGTTTCTTACAGAAGATAATACAAACAATGGCGGCAACAGAATAATGCAGGAGTCAACATGGGGACAACGTGGGGATTTGTTACAAACGTAATTTCACATATTAACAAATTCCTCTAACCCTGAGGAAGCTGTCCGCGTGTTACAACTGAAGTTCGCAAAGTGCTCCTTACTAGTTTAGTTTTTAAAAAATTGCTTTAAAAAATTGGTGTAAAAATTTCTTTAAAAAAATTGTATTAAGAAAATTGTTTTAAAAAATTGTTAAAAAATTGTAAACTTTGTTTAAAAAATTGTTTTCACAAATTGTTTTAAAAAATTGTTTAAAAATAATGATCTCTAGAGTGTAAAATGTTTTTTCACTACATTCATTTGTACCTGCTCGTAAAACAGAGCAAAAATAAAGAGCAGGTAGAGACAAGAACTGAAAGTATACATCTTGAGTTGTAGATGCATTGCTCCACTATTGGAGAGTAGATGGGATTTCAATTGCAAATTATTAGATTTAAATAACAAAAACACTCACCTCGCGAGGATCCTTCAACGCAAACCACATAAGTTGAAATTTGAAATGAACAACCGCGACTTCGCAACAGCCGGCTCACAACAAACCCCCACCCAAACCCCTTAACCTGGGGACAGTTAAATACAAATATTTCCCAATCCCCCACCCCCACGGGGACAGTTAAATACAAATATTTCCCAATCCCCCGCCCCCACGGGGATGCAATTTCCCTCAAATCCCCTTCTTTTCCCCACATTGTCCCGGGGTGGTGGTGGTGGTGTGGGGGGGGGGGGGGGGGGTAACATTGACTCCTGCATAAGAACGCACTATTCCATGACTATTAGATAATTAATTTATCATTTCCGCAATGAAAAATTACTTTTTGAATGAAACAAAATCTTTTCTCTTTCAATTTTTCATCATCTACCAGTTATCTCTGGTCTTGAAAAAAAGAAACACATCTGAGACACGCTTCAGACGCCGATCTTTTCATGAGCCGAACTCAATTCGAATTTGGACCGACCCAAGTTAACAAAAGTACGCCTGTTGATTAAGACGCCGTTCTTTCTGGCCGTAGAATAATGCAAAATACATTAAAATAATTTATGCATGAGGATCGGTACATGAAAAGGTCATGAAAAGTACGGCGTCTGAATCAAGCCGTTCCAAAGGCGAAATTCTCGGCCAAGCCAGGCGAAAAGAACAGGTGAGCCGTTCCGAATTGAAATAGTCGTTCCAAATTGATTCAGACGCCGATCTTTTCATGTACTTAATTCAAGCAATTAGGTTCGGCTCACGAAAAGATCGGCGTCTGAACCGGGCCTGAAATATGTTTTCGAGAAATCAAAAAGTATCATGTTTCTGATGTAAAAGCAAAACATTTAGTCGAAGTTTCTGTCTGCTCAGACTGCTCATATTTGGCAAGCAAATCGAAAAGTAACAGCCGGCACAAGCCACCAAGCGTCAGTTGCACTTGCGGTATCAAGAGCCAGAGAAGAGCAAGCGGGTGGGAGTTCGGCGGCACGGAAGCATGGTTGTTACTTGTGATAGCAGACAGAAACCAGAACCTCGTAGTCTAATTGTTAAATAGACCACGATTTCGTACGTTTTCAACTGATCAAAAATGATTCCGTTTCTCTTTACCCTTAAATTTTTTTTATTGGCTCAAAAACATAGAACAAATACAATAAAATATCCACTGTAGTTACAAGAAAAAAACAATCTTCAGAGTACGTATTTACATATTACAATCTACACATTACACACAAACAGCTCACAGTTTACTACTTACAAAAATGACTAACTTATATTTAAACCACGCTAGCTAGAGTACTGCAAAATTACAAATTACAATATTCACTTGATAAAGTTTAGCATAGATTTCTATATTAATTTAAGATTGCGTTTATAAGTGACGCAGTGCTGGTTGCTGGTTATCAAGATCCAGCTATTCAATTTCCGCTATTTTCGATCTTCCATTGAATATTTAGTTTTTGTTTGAATTGACTACCAAGTGGGAATTTTTCCATCATTTTACAGTCGTAGATATACTTTTTCATTAGTGTTATGAAAATGCCAAATTTCCACCTCAGAAGACTGCGGGTAGCGTAAAATCATTAAAAAGGATCAGCTGCTTAGTCATATTAAATTGTGATTTATGTGCGTTGTTGAACCATACCATCAATTCGCGGTAAAAGTCCTCGACAACAGAGCAAGCCAGGAAGGTGTGTTCAAGGGAATCTGGGCCTTTGCAAAAAGAACATTCATCATCCGGTTTGATCACAGGCGGCCCAAGCTCACATTGGATCATATTGCATAATAGCTGTCATGGTAAAAATATAAGAGTTTGTATGGGAATATTTTACAACACCTTTTAGCAAACCGAAATACTGCCAAATCTTAAATAAAATTGCCTTACCTTACTTTCACTGTGTTTTTATTCTTGTCTGAACGCTTATTTTGCCGATTCTTGGCCATTTAGGCGAGTTATCGATTTCTGGGTTCCCCACTACAAAGAAAAGAACAAGGCTGCACACTCCAGTTCGGAACGCCCGACGAGCCAAGCGAAAAATCCAAGCTTAAAATGGTCAAACGGCCTCAAATCGATTGCGAATTCCAAGAAGAGATGTTCTAGTTTCATTTTAACTCCACAACAACTCAGTCCAGGCTCTGTCATCGACGCCAAGTGGCCGTTTGCTTTCAAAAATCCAAGGTAAAAAGATCTCCATTGTGCCTGTACACGCTCGTCACGACACACGACCGTTAAAAAACTCTTTGGTAACCCCGCCTCATTAACAAACTATACCTCACCGGAGTACCACACCGTCAATTGCTCTCAACAAGTTTTGTGTTCCTCCCCTGGTCCCCTCAGGACGATTATCGAGGCGGGGTTACCAAGGAGTTTTTTAACGGTCGTGTGTCGTGACGAGCGCGTACAGGCACAATGGAGATCTTTTTACCTTGGATATTTGAAAGCAAACGGCCGCTTGGCGTCGATGACAGAGCCTGGACTGAGTTGTTGTTGAGTTAAAATGAAACTTCGGTTTGCTAAAAGGTGTTGTAAAATATTCCCATACAAACTCTTATATTTTTACCATGACAGCTATTATGCAATATGATCCTGATCACAATGTGAGCTTGGGCTGCCTGTGGTTTGATTTTGTATCTTTTGAGTTCCTTTTTGGTTACTAATATCTTATGAAGTAGTTTGAAAGAAAATTGTCTTAACTTATTGTCTGCCGACATCTTTGATATATCCTTAAATAAGTTATTCCATTTGTTGGCGAAGGAGGGGTAATGTCTGGACCATGATTGAACCGATGTTGGTTATGTTTCCCATTCCGCTTGGAAGAGTGAGTAAAAATCCTTGCAGCGCATTTGAGACAGAAGGATGGTTTTCCCTTCGGCAAGCTGGTATACTTCCGTTTCTTCTATGATTGATTCTAGAGGTTTTGGAAAAGTCATAGCTTTTAATTTAAGACTTTTGGGAATTACAGAGAGAATTTGGCAGTAATAGATGAAATTGACTTCAATGTCATATTTGGTCTTGTATTCTTCATAAGGTAGATATTTTCCAGTATGGTTAAGAAGATCTTGTACAAAATATGCCCCACGCTCGCTCCAGTTTTCCAGTACAAAGATTTCCCTTCGATAGTGATATCTTGGTTGTTCCATATAATTAAGTCACCTTTGAAGCAGTCATCTTTATATTGGTCTCGTAATTCACTAAAGTAATTTAGAAGTTCTAAATAAAAGAGGGAAATACTATTGTCTAATTTTTTTGTGTTATAGTTGCATTTCAAGAGAAACGCTAATCCTCCATATCTATTAAAGTAAGCATTAGGAATTGCTTTCCAAGCATAATTAGATT
Organism: Blastomussa wellsi; assembly: GCA_947652115.1. Taxonomy (NCBI): domain Eukaryota; kingdom Metazoa; phylum Cnidaria; class Anthozoa; order Scleractinia; family Plerogyridae; genus Blastomussa; species Blastomussa wellsi. Next base: position 10,018,987 of record OX393567.1, read on the forward strand.
AACTTATTAACCTGCCTATCCAGCTTAGTCTAAGCGCCTTAACAGTTGTTTTAACATCTGGAAAGCTTAGACCCTCAAAATAGCACCTCGCATAGTCTTAGTAAGTACGGTTTAGTTCCACTTTCCCTTTTTAAAATGATAATGATGATAGAGTCCCGGATGTCTGATTCGTTCTACCTCCACTGACAACATCAACACGCGGTCAACTAGATCCCAGTCTTCCCCGCCCCATTTGTACTTGAAGTCTTCAATGTTCATTCCTAGCAATGCAAAGAGAAAGTAGAAAGTTTAGTAGAAATTTGGCAAGTTTATTAAAGAAAGTTTTATGTCTAGAGTAATGGCAATGAAGGAAATATGATGATGAAAGACTCATAAAAGCTTCTCGAAAAAATCTTCCTAGAAAAAATGTACTTCCAAGAATGCACAGGGAGCCAATGAGCATGCAGTAGAATTCTCTCCGTCTCAAAATTGACATTTTAGGCTCATAGTGGATGGCTCAATTGAAGTTTGACAGTTGACAATAAAACACTAAACAACAACAAATAGATTGCCGTGATGATGTGTTTAAGGATGAAAACGATTCTTAATTGCACTCACCACCAAATCTGTTCCAGTCTGATTTATAAATCGACATTATCCCATAGCCATGTACTTCCCAATAGCCTCGATGTTCCTTGGAAGAACTTCCACAATCCAGGCGACCAACTAAAGGAAAATACGCCATTCGACCTGCTATGGAGTTCTGTGAAAACAAATCACCGTTTTAGACTTTGACTAACAAAAGAAACTCACTGATCAATAATAACCATTTCTTGTGTTTGTGTTAGTGCGCTGGACTCCGGTCAAGCAGTCTGGCTTCGAATCCTGGTCGGGCAGGGACCTTTACTCTCATAGTGCCTCTATCCACCCGCTGGTGTATATGGCTCCGGCGAATTTTTAATGCTGGGGCGGGGGGGCGGGGGGTAACATCGCGATGTTTAGCATCCCATCCGGGAGAGGGGTATATAAATACTCCTAGTCGCTTCATGTTATTTACTCTCTACGTCTCCCGCCTCTTTAACATTATTTCTCAGCACCTCCCGTCCATGGTTATGCTGACGACACCCAGATTTACCTCTCCTTCCGACCTTGTTCTATCCATTCGGAAATTAACGCTGTTTCTGTGATTGAAAAGTGCATTGCTGATGTTCGCTCTTGGTTTATTAGAAATCGTTTAATGATCAATGATGCGAAAACTGAGTTTCTAATTATTGGCACCCGTCAACAACTTGATAAAACATCTGTTGAATCTATTATCATTGGTGACACCGTCATTAAACCTGTAGAAAGCGTCCGGAACCTTGGGTCCTGGTTCGATGCTCATATGCGAATGGATGTTCACATAGGCAAGATTTGTAGCAAGGCTTTTCGCGGACTATACAACATAAGACAGATCAGAAAATTCCTTACTGTGCAATCCACAAAGACATTGATCCATGCCTTTGTATCTTCGCACCTTGATTATTGTAACGCACTTCTATTTGGCCTACCTACATATCAGCTTGACCGTTTACAGAAAGTCCAGAATGCTGCGGCTAGGGTGACTCTTCAGATTGCGAAATTTGATCATATCACACCCGCTCTTATTGACTTACATTGGCTTCCAGTAACGTTTAGAGTAAGAAACTGAGAATAAGGAATGGAATTCTTGACATGTGATGGATGTGAAGATGAATACAACAAATAGCTATGAGAATCTGTGGGTTTGTAGTGCACACTGGTGCATAAACTGTTGCCTTCGATAGAAACTTTGATATCCAGGAATGCTAAGGAAGTATCAGAAATTTCCCAGGTATATTTAAGGGCAGGATGAAACGAATTAACAGCGCTTATAAATTGATTAAGATCCTCTCTGGTAGAAGAGGTAGCGCCAATCTTTTCGTAGGCTACATTGAACACCAATTTTTCAATCAATACAACGGCCCAAAACCTGAACTCTATCGTCGCTACATTGACGACTGTATCGGCGCTAAAACTCTAGAACAAAAATTTATTTTTCAAATCGGCACTCTTAATCCTCACGGTATCAACGAACGCTTTTCATTCAACTAATTTATTCCGAAGTTTTCACGTTACCAGGCACCAGCCAATAGCGAAGCTCCATCTTTCTGTATATAAAGACACACGACGCACAATTCCTTGATTCGCTCCGACGAAGGGCTAACGCTCGAAACGTCAGCTCTTGAATCTCTTTACGGTGGCCAATTGACATTATCAACCCAGTTGATAAAACCAAATTGTATTTTAAGATTGCTTTTACGCGCGTGGTGAAGGGATTTGCTCGCTCAAACTGGTGTATTCAACTATCCGACCGAGTGCATAACGCATATAAATGCAGGAAGAATTTCTTTTTCGACCAAATCCAGTTTATGAAACATATATACGTCAAAAAAAAAAATTAAACCGCAAACGGCTAACTACATTTGGGGAAGTGCACGCGCAAAATTGCTTAGGCCATACGTGATTTTCTCGAGCACAAGGCTTGTTCTCAGTACTCAAAAATAGTCTATTTGCGAAAGACATCGCACGCATCATAATACCTAAATGTAGACTTCTGGAATTATGTTCTTCCATTTCTCAGTTGCAGTTCTATGGAGTACTTACCATTCGGACACTGTCCATGATGTCTGCGGGCACATCAATATGAAGATCAAACAGAAAAATAATGTCATGCGCATTTGGGACAAGTTCAGCTGCCTTGTTTATAGCAAGAGTCTTGTAGAATTTACCCTTTAATGAAATGATAGTATGTCTACTTCTTAGAAGGGATGTGTCAAACGCCAAGCCCATATCAATGTCTTTACTTTCAAAATCAACAATTATGACGTGAAAGTTGGTATCACCGGTTAATAAGCTGGCATCAGTGAGCTGATTAATAAAATGATGGACCCAGTTTCCTTGATCCTTGACAGGTAGAATGAAGTAAACCGTGGCGCTGTTATTCCAGTTCATTCCCTCAGGAAGGCACAACGTGTCATTTCCCTTTTCCTGATACACGTGTTCTGACAGCCGAAATGATTTATTGTTATTGTCTGATCCAAGTTCAAGGTTCAACAAGAAACGATCGCCATTCTTGGGGTCTGGCTTGTGAATAACTTTGTGGATTTTCTTCAACGAATAATTTCTGAAAAAAATGAACAATAAGAAATAATGAGAAGCATGAGCGGTGTGAACAGTATTCAGAGTTCTTGTACTGAAAAAATATCAATTGTATTATATATCAGTCCAATTAATAGAAAGCACGAATCTTAGCTAGGGGTTCCAGTGCAATTTCTCGTACATACCTAACTACCATAACCAAGGAGCAATCCTGTACTTCAAGTTCTCAGTGCAAATACCACCATTCCAATTCTAAGGATCCTGGTTGCCACTGAGTATTTTAATAATTAAATTATTGTACGGCAGGGTCGTCAGGTTTTTACAAATGTATAGTTCGCTATACCTTTTTATACCCCTGGGTAAGAAGAGACCCTGCATGGGAGTGAGTGCGTTGCACAAGGACACACTTAAACCAAGTGCTTTTCGCCCACTAGAAGCGAGAAGCGTTATTTGAACTCCTTTCTACAGTTCAAAAATTTCTTCCAATCTACGTTCCTTTTATTGTGAGGTAGCTCTGTGGCGAATTCTGTAAATTGTTGTTGTAAATGTTTTAACGACTCGAATTCCAAAAAGTCTTAACGTAATCTTGTAGGTGTCTCTTTTCGATTGAATGCAGGCGGGTACAAACGATGTAACAGCGTTTGTGTTTTGGTAGTTTTACTTCAGTTTTCTCGTGTAGTCAATAGCTTATTCTGACTATCAAAAGTGGACAGAAAGACGCCATTGCACGCAGATGTTGAAAACTTTGAAAATTGAAGCAAGAGTATTGTTTATGCCCTAACAATTACCAAATTTTCGGACGTTTCGAGACTTCTGCCGATCAGCGTTGGAAACACCGTTGAAAAATAGAACGCGATTGTATATTTCAGTGTTAATCCTTCTTGGATGGAGGCTCTTGTGCCTAAAATTCAGCGTTACCAGTAGTATACGAAAGGCCGGTTCCAGCGCACTTTTGAATTCGGCTCCCCCATTACTTTTTTCTCAATTTTCTAAAAATCAGGATACAAAGCAACAACGTACCCTGAAGAAAAACCCCTCTACTTTCACAAAAACCCCTCTTGCGCAGCGTCTTCTTAATTTATTTGTTACTTTTTTCTCAATTTTCTATTTCGGCTATATCATTACTTTCTTAATTTTCCATATACCCTTAAGCTCTATCATCAATTTCATTTTCCATTAAATATCTTTTATCATCGTAACAACTTAATGATTTTTTTTGAACTTCATAACTTGAGATATTATGTAACTTACTTCTTATTAATCTCATTTTATGATACATTTGATTTTCTCCAAATAGAGTATCTTTGTAATGGTCAATTTTAATGTGTTTCTTAATTACTCCTTTCTTTATTCCTTTTGCTTTACAATCTCCTTTTCCATTTTCTTTTATATAAGAATACATCTTAGATCTTAATCAACAAAATTCTCTTATAGGTATACCTTCACATTCATCTTTCCAATAACTTTTTTATTCTCCTTAAAATAATACTTACTTTACGGATTATAATCTGAATTATCAAACTAATCTCCCCACAAATCCTCATAAATATCATGTGTTTTTATATTATGACATAATGAATCAGTATCTGTAAATAGTAACTTTACTTTCCCTGTATCATACTTTTTCAAAATATAATTATAATGAAAATCATACATCAAAGTTTTACTTAAATCTAAAATACTCATTCCATAAGAGGGTTTATTTAACATAAGACATTCTTTTATTCTTGTTATGACCATATTTTCTTTAAAAATAATACTTTCCTTAAATGTTGGCTTTTTAACATATTTCAATAACATCTTCTTATCACAAATAACTTTAGCATCACATCTTTTATAGAGATTCTCCATAGTCTTTCCAAAGACAGAATTATTCATTTATTTAAAGAAGTCTTTCTTAAAAGCTTTTTAGCAGCTGTTCTCATTTTTGTATTAAACATTATATAATCTTTCATCCATTCAGATTCATTAAACTTTATAGCTCTATCTATTTTCTTTAATTTAATTCCTAGAGGTAAATATAATTCCAAATTTTTATAATGTATACATATTTTTCACTATTATTAAGAGTAGGTATTAATTTCTTTATATTTGAAGATTTCAAATTATATTCTTCAAAGATTTTCTTTTGATACCCACTTAACATATCAGCTGATACTGATATCTTCTCAGGAGCCACAGGATAATCATTATGTAAAGAATGTAATTCCTTTGGACATTCCAAGTCACATTCAATAAAATAACCTTGCTTAAATTCTTTTTTACCATCTTCAAAGATTTTATGTAACTCTTTAATCTCCTTTTTTCTTACCCATTTAAATCCACCATTAGGTAACTTATTACACATAGCCCATCCATATAAATTATTAGCATCTAGATAAATAATATGACTTTCTTCTTCATTCTCATGATAATCATTTAGATACCTATTATTAGCCTTCGAATATCTTGTAGAAATATAAGATATACCTCCACGCAATCCTCTCTGTACCAGATGAGACATATCAATATTACTTATTAAATCGAATTGAATTTTAGTCATTTTTAACATAGCGTCGCAAGCTAATCCTGGATCCTAATCCCGGATCGAGTCCATATTCTTTTAAACACACCTTTCTAAAATTTTCAAAAACATCGGATAATAACAAAACATCACACATTAAATATAAATCATGATATTCACCCATATTTTTACAATCTAATTCATTATACTTTTAAAGCATGATCATAATCCTTTTCACTCACTTCTTTAGATGGAAATTCTTTATTTTCAAACTTAGAGAAATCATCAAAATAATCATATGGATAAATACCCTTCTTTTTTATAAGATTTATTCTATCTTCATCAATAACTTTACTAAATTCATTATCAAAATTAATATAATGATCTTTTTCTAAATTTCCAGCTAATCCATCTAATGAAGAAGCCATAAACTGCAAAGAATCAATGAAGACAATTTCTTTCATCATAATAGCAAAGTATTTTTCAGAGTTAGTTGGAATTATATCGATATTTTCTCCAAACTTACCAATTTCTTGAATCATAAAATTTCCATCGTATCCACGTAAATTATGAAAGACAACAGGAACTTAAGTACTCTTTCTTAATTTTAAGTTACAAATTTTATGAGCTGATCCTCGATACTTCCCTGTCACATGATCATGGTCTCTAACATTAATTTCTTTATCTTTATATTTCCTTTTACAAATCCAACAGCTAGTTGATTTTTTAAATTCAGCTTGTTCCTCACCAGTTAAATTCATTGGCTTATTAAATTTCTCCTTTATTATCTCTTGAATTCTTTCGTTTTCTTTTATTATAGCTTAAGTTAACTTATAACCAGCATTTTATCAACATCTCTAATGCATAAATAATGATTATCACCTTTATCATTATCAATAATCAATAAATTCATTGCATTCTTATGTTTATTCTCTGAAATGTAAATAGGAAAGAAATTTTTATTTTCCCATCAAAAGATATTAATTCTCATATTATTCATTTTTTCAATCTTAGGAACTTGTTCAACAGTTACAGGAAAGTTTATCCCATCATAACATAAATCAATTGGTTTACCCTCATCTGTAAAATACTTTTTATACTTACTTACCCTCTGAGGATCTTTACCAATTTCATCTTTATAGATATGAAAAAGATGACAATATAAGAAACATCTCTGATCTTCATTTTTTATATTAATTAAACCCTTATTATAAAGTTTCAGTGGAGTTTCAAAATAAGAAGATGCTGAAGAGGAACATACTTTAAGAAAACCATCTTTTATCATCTCAATTACCCACCACTTCCCATTGTAACATAATTAGCAATTTTCTCCACAATTTCATTCTTCTCGAAGAATAATATGAGGTTCTGATTCTATTTCTTTTGTGATAAAATCTTAGCTTCTTTAATTTCTAAACTTTGATCTTTATTTTCATTTCTAAAAATAATCAAAAGAGATCTAATGAATTAAATCCCTCCTAATTCCTTCAAAACTTCTTTTATCTTATCTTTCACATTACTCAATTTCAATTTCAATTCAGAAAGAGGTTTATTTTTATCCTTAACGTCAGAAGAAAAGATTTTAATATTATCTTTAATTCTCAATAAAGAAACGACAGTTTTCAATTTACAAAACGTTTCGACATTCATGTCATCTTCAGTTGCAAATGAGCTTTTAACGGTTGTACATTTGAATTTTATATTATTAAGGCAAAATTACGTGTCAAAACGTGCGTTACAATTTGAATATGAAATACGAAATACGCGGAAAACAAAAATAGCGCACGCATAACAATAAAATAAAGGACAAAAGGAACAACGTAATCAAAAAGAAAGAGACAAATCTAGATGCCTCAACTGCTGATTAAGAATGGGATTTTCCCACTTACTGTGCAATGCCTCTTTTATTTTAATTTAAATTTTGAGGCGACAGAATCTAAGATCGTTAAAAATTCTGTATCACAAGAGTCATGAAAATTGCACTTCCAACTAATTTTAAAATTCTAGGATCTTCCACAGTTTCTAATTCACCTTCATCAGGTGGTGAAATTTTAGAATCTAATTTAACTGCTTCATCAAAAATATTTTTCTTATCATACTCTCTTTTTTCTTCATAGATTTCTTGTTCAGTTTCTAAAGTTGGTTTAACCGAAATTGGTCTTCCTCTCATTTTACCTGTCTGCTTTAACTGAACAACTTTAATATCGCGTTGATCTGTAACTTTCTTTATCTTCTTATTTTGTTTCTTTACAATTCGCTCTTTTCTCCAATTCTTTCATTCTCTTGTTCATTTCATTTTGCAATGTTAACAATTGTTGTTGTAAATTAGCTTAGAAAAAAATTTCAAATTTACACATGTTAGCTTGACAACTATATACCTAAATTTCAAAACCAAATTTCAGAACTGATACATTTGATTTTTGTTTTTTATGGGAGAATAAACGTCCACATCCATTGCATTTTCTTCTATCTGATAAAAAATAATTAGTTATTTCCAATACAACTTGATCATAATCAGTACTTACCATTGTTTTGAAATTAGATTTACTGATTTTATCTAAGAAGATTGATTGATTCTTAGTTAATTCCCCACACCCTCTTGGATTTTTCAATTCAATGGTCAATCCATTATAATCTCCATTAGGATTTAAAATTATAATGTCGACAGTTCCAAGAGTGTTTCCCTTTCTTATAGCCTCATTCCTTTTATTTATTTATTTATTTTTTATTTGCCACACTAATTACAAAAATATAGGAAAAGAAGAGAGAAAAAAAAAAGAAGTGGCGAGGAGACCTAACAGAAACTATAGGAGCTTATGAGAGGTTAGGCCTCCTCGAACTATGAGCTAGAGCTGTTTCACATTAATAGAAGAAAAGAAGGCGAAAAGTCGAAGATGGAAAGATTTATAAACTGTTTTCATACTTACTCAATAATTTAATCTTCAGTTTTTTCTTAAAAGAGGAGAGGGATTGAGAGTTGATGTTCTTGTGTACTCAACGAACTTATAAATTCACCAACTAATATAGCACGTGGGTACTTTTCTTGAATAAATTCAACAACTATTATTCAATGAAGATTCGTTGTAAATTGAAAATGTCTTGTCAATCTTATATGCCATCCTATATTATTAGTTGAGAAACAAAATTTAATAAACCATCCACAATAATTTTTCTTTCAGATCATTCAATTCATTTTAAGAAGTGTTAAATCTTTTTTAATGTCTTTATTACACTTAAATTCTTCTTTAACAAAATTAAATAAATTATTAACTCTACGTTTATTTAATTCAATACAATTTAACAACTCTTCCAATCTAATTTCAAGTTTCATTTAAATTACCAAGCTTCGCTTTCATTAATTCATTTATTATATTATAAACCATTTGAAATTTATCATACATTACTTTTTCACTATCATCCTATATTATTAGTTTATAAAAATAAATCAAACATTGATCCATGAATTAAATTCCTCCGGATAACCTTTCCATTTCACAAAAGCTCTTTTACCTTTCTTTTTCAACACCTTTTCAACTCTAAATTCATCTTGACTAGTTTTCTGTAATTCTTTTTGGTAGAAGAATCCTTTAATATCTTCATCCATTAAATCTTTTAATTTATAAGTCACAGGATTTGTTTTAATTACATCGTTAATGACAAATGCTTCTTCTGTCCAATTGGGAACATAACCCTTATCAAATACCTTTCTCTTATACTTTGAAATTCTAACTTTGTCTCCAACTTTCAATAACTTTTCCCCATGTGGCTCATTATACAAGCGCCCATACATTGTATTCATAAATACCTTATTCGTATTTTTTTAACGTTGCTTCTTGAGGTGTCATTTCAATTGTGCTGTGGTATTTATTGTTATATTTTTAAATTATATTATCAATTGAGTTTATCCATATTGTATTTCCTCTCTTTGTAAAATCTTTATATATCTCTCCCTTGAATCCTTCAATTACACTTCCCTTTTCTTCATTTTTTGTTGAATAGAGGCTTATTCCATGTTTCTCAAGAATTTCCTTCATTTGTTTATAATAAAACTCAGATCCTTTATCAGTCCACAAATACCTTGGTTTTCTCTTACAAAAGACCCCTAAAAGCCTCCGCAACGGTCGATCCATATTTATTCTTTACTGGAATAACCCAAGCGTATTTTGAAAAGACATCTATAACCGTCAATATGTATTTAAATCCCTTATTCCATTTAGATAATCTTCCCATTCATGTATCATGTACTTCACGAGTAACAGCAACTCTTCTCTTTGGAAATTTCCTGATGATTGGTTTATGTAATTCTTTAGCTAACTGATCCCAATCATTACCAATTAGCATTTTCCTTTTCCCATTCCAACTGTCTTTTTAGATGCAATTGTATTTCCCGCTAACGTATGACCCCATTGTCTATCTTTCCGTGGAACTTTATCAAGTTCCTTTACCATCCTCTTATCAGCTTTATGCTTACACTTAAGATTATTTCCACAAACAGAATAATCAACATCATGCTTCATTGAAATTACATGTCTTTCTGTCTTTTCAAAGATGTTACCTATTTCATCCCTTATATTCACTGTCAAAGACAGTGTAAACTCTCTTTGAAAGTTGTCCTCCACCAGAGGCTATCGGAGCTCCACGTCGAAATGAACTGTGTGTCATATCTTAGAGAATTAATCACAATAATGATTTCTCCATTTTCCAGTCTTTTTGTCGTAAAAAAACGTAATCACAACTTGGATCTTTATTTTTAGGGTGAGTCCAAAATTTCTTTGAGAATAATCCAGTTTTTTATTGAATGCTCCCTTTGCGATATCTCCCGACCAATATCTATCTAATTGTGGTTTTACTCCAGAGATAAAGCAAGCGAGATCCTGTACTTGTTGAAATCCAGGGATTCTTTGATCCACCAATTCCACTCCCGGAGGTTGCCGGAGCTCCGCGTCTTCCAGTCTTTGAGCTCCGCGTTGCTATTTCTTTTAGAAAATTGTTTTTATATGCGGTCCTTCTTTGTGCGAGGTGGGAAAAATGAAAACAGGCTCTAATCGAGTCAATTTGCAAGAAAGATCAAAATGCATGCAGTTCTTTGTTTATTGAAGACAATAGCTGGAACAATAGAGACCCTTTGGGACTTACGCTCTTTGTTTGAGTCATTTCTTTGTTCGACTAAACTTTTCCAAAATAGTTTTAAACTTAGAAAAATTTAACGAAATTTGTCTGGAATCGCGTGAAAAATAGGTTAAATAAATATAGACTTAGAAAATTTTTCAAATTTAGCGTCTAAAATACGGAAAATCAAAAGGAAAAGTTAAATTTTTGGGCGATTTCACGACGTTTTAAAATTAAACACGCGAGTAGAAATGGTTTAAAATAGTGATTTAGGCCTTGGGGTTAGCTTTAAATGTTGTTTGGGTCATCAAGTATTTTATTTAATGATACAAAATAAAGAATAAATGTTTTGCTTACCTTTCTCGTTGTATTTTGTCGTTGTTTTCCGTTGTTTTGATTACGTGAGTAGAGAATACGGGTCTAATTCCTTTAAGTCTTCGTAGTCGGAGCTCGCAGCGAAATGAATCCATCCACCATCAATCGATCAAACAGTCAGTCAGCAGATCACTAAAGATGCATACAGAAGTACTTGGAACTCTTATGCGTCCTTGCGGACTTCATAATGATCGGCGATATGCTTGATTATGTTACCAAAAGGATCCTCTCCATAGTGCGGACGCCACAACCACTCCTTCAGGTAGCTTTCGAAGAGATCTTTGGATGTTCCTCTACGGGGTATACTTCGTTTTATTCCCCACCATGTATTACAATGCGCTGTGTGTGCGCACCTGTGTCTGGGACTACGAAGTTTAGGCTGTGGTTAACTGTGAGGTGACTATAGCCCTTGTCATTGAGGCAATCTTAAGCTTTCCACATGTCGCCCATCACGCGTGTTCCAGGCAATATTTGAGCACGAATGGTGGGTAAGAGAGTATCTTTATCCCTGCTCTCTACGAAATAGCATTATTACAGGCGTCTCGTGGACAGTTTATTGAGGACGCGAGCAGATTGTGTTCCTTGTACCACTGTATGCACGGTCATGATCTGAGATTATGTAGAACAGCTTGTAGAGATTTATGGACGTCAACGACATAGCAGTACACAGGAAACAGGAAACAACGAAAAATTGACGAAGAACGGACGAAACAAATAAACAGAAGATAACGTAGAAAAATGAAGCAAAATATAGGTTGATAATTTGTGGTTGCACTAGAGAAGAGAGAGAAAGGGGACGAGAAAGAGAGAGCAGACAAGACCATTTTTATTCAAACTGTAAGTAGCAATTAACGGTGTATGTATTCAAATCCTTAAGGGATATCTATTGTTTAAAAAGACAATAAAGTGCATGCATAATTAAGCATTCAGCATGCACAATAAATGTATGGGGCTGCGCAGAAATTTTTCCGCTGCTTTCACGAAGCTCTGAAATTCTTAGCTCAGCTGCTGCCATGAAGCGTATTTAAAAGCCAAAGAATTATTTAATTGTGAAAAATACACAGTCTAATTACGGCAAGCGTGACCTGAATTGCCAAAATTTTACGTTTGTTTAAGCAAATAATTGCACAAGTAAACAAAAGAGCGTGACCCCAAGCGGTGTACCAGAGAATAATATATTTTTTTATTGAAGAAATGTCTGCATTGGATATATACGAATTTGTGGACCAGAATTATTTTCCAATTGAAGAATTATCTGCACAAGTATATACGCCAATATGGCTGCCGCAAATTATTCATCCGCTGTTTTGCAAATGTTTTACGGTCCAATAACGAGGGAGACAAACAGAAACCCACGTCAACCATTACAACCACAACAGGTTGTATTATATGACGGGTTTCAATTATCACAAAGTAATTTCCGGGAATGGCTTCGTGTTTGGAGAATGGATGTATCCAAAGGACATTCAAACAACAAAGATTTATTAGTGTTTGCAAGACAACATAAAGCAAGGTTCACTGATTTGGTTGAACAAGAACTCCAAAAGTTAAAAAGCGTGAAGGTAAGTTTCGGGTTAGAAGTAAAGATTTCAAAAGAAAGAAACGATGAAACGCAACACATGAAACATTATTTTCATAAAAAACAACCGCATGTTTTCAACATGCATGATGAAGAACTAATAAAACAAAAATTCGATGAATTCATTGAAAGAACAAAGGGAGAAATAGAAAACTGGTCTGAGAATGGATCAGGATGGGAAGTTGAAATGATAAATACTGCGTTCGTGAATGTCGAACGCTATCTACCGCTGCGCGGAGGAACTTATTTGCCTCTTCCAGCCAATCTGGCAAAAAAGAAGGCCATAATCAACGTACGAAACAGGGACAATGAATGTTTGAAGTGGGCACTCAGAGCTGATTTATTCCCTCCGCAAGATGGAAAGCACGCCCAAAGACCAAGCAAATATCCGGTTAACGATGGTATCAACTACAATGGCATCGATTTCCCAACACCGGTGAAACAGATAGACAAGCTTGAGGCGCAAAACAAAGGCCTCGCAATAAATGTCTTTGGCTGGGAAAACAACTGTGTGATAGTCCACAGAATAAGTAAGAAAGAAAGAAATTTACGGAGGGTAAACCTGATGCTAATAGAGTCAGGGGAAATACAGCACTATTGTTATGTAAAACAGGTGAGTGCTTTGCTGTTTGACAAGGCAATTAATAATAAAACTTTCTATTGCATGATGTGCTTATCACGTTTCACACGAGCGGAGTTGCTCGTGAGCCACAAAAAATATTGCAACGGCGTAAATGGCAGGCCAACAAGGATCGAGATGCCGGAAGAGGGGAAAAACACCCTTTCTTTCCAAAATCATGACAAGCAGATGAAGGTGCCATACGTGATATATGCAGACTTTGAGGCTTTGGTCAGAAAGATTCCTGGCTGTGAGGGTGGGCCAGATAGCAAGAGCTACACGGAGAAGACAGAATGGCACCAGGCATGTGGCTTTTCATACATAGTTGTAAGAAGTGACGGGCGCGCCACACGACCAGTGGTTTGCAGGGGCGAAAATGCAGTGGGAAAGTTCCTAAGTAGCATTATACAGATGGAGACAAATATAAGAGATATTTTGGCCATACCAAAGCCTATTGTGATGACTGCAGAAGATTGGGAAAAATACAAAAACGTGACTGAATGCCATATTTGTGACAAACGTTTGATAAAGGATCAACACTTAGATTCAAGCCCCGTCTGCGACCACGATACAGGCCGTTATTGCGACCAAAGCCACAAAGGATGTTATTACAAAGCACTAAAAAAATGGGATTTATTGGGCCAAAAAGAGAATGGAAAGAAAGAGACAAAAGCGACCAATGGATAGCAAGCAATCAGGAAACGTGTTTGTTCTGCGCAGAACCTTTGCTTCAGAAAAACTTCAGAGACGCACGGGCTGGTTCCGCGGAGCCGCGCTCAACGCATGCAATACCTGTTGTATTTCACAACCTGAGGGGATACGACGCGCATCATTTAATGCAAGCGATGTCTCAGCAGCAGAAAGAAGTGAAATGCATCGCCAACAACATGGAAAAGTACATCACATTTTCAGTTGGGAATCTGCATTTCATTGGCAGCCTGAACTTTCTCCAAGGAAGCCTTGATTTTCTTGTAAGCGCAACCCCAAAGGAGTCATTAAAAATAACATCAAACGTCTCAGAAGGCAGCGAACTGCTTTACAAAAAGGGGATCTACCCTTACGAGTACATGGACTCATGGGAGAGACTCACCGAGACAAGGTTGCCGGACAAGCAGATGTTTTACAGCAAACCTAATGACGAGCACATAACGGACGAAGAGTACGTGCACATAGCGGACGAAGAGTACGTGCACGCGCAGAGGGTCTGGGGGGCTTTCGGATGCAAAACGCTGGGCGACTATCACGATCTTTACGTGAAAACTGATGTAGCCCTGCTGGCTGATGTTTTTGAGAACTTCCGAAACCTGTGCCAAGAGCAGTACGGGTTGGATCCGGCACATTATTACACGTCGCCAGGCCTAAGCTGGGACGCGCTCTTGAAAAAGACGGGAGTCGAGCTGGAGTTATTCACAGACCTTGAAATGCATCTCTTCGTGGAAAGAGGAATGCGTGGTGGAATCTCGATGGTAAGCAAGAGGTACACCAAGGCAAACAATCTCTTGCTGCTTGACTACGACCCCAGCAAACCGAAAAAATATATTATGTATCTCGACGCAAACAACCTTTACGGATGGACAATGAGCAAGCCCCTTCCCAAAAGAGATTTCAAATGGAAACGCGTTATGCCCACAGAGCAGGAGATCCTCAATAAAAAAGAGAACGCGAGGAATGGGTGGATTCTCGAGGTTGATCTTGAATATCCCGCAGAACTGCACGAGGAACTGTGTACCGGAGAAAAAAGTTGTGAAAAAGGAATGGATGTCGGACTACCAAAAGAATTTAATGAAAGACCTGGATTTAACACCCCCGGACAGCAAGAAGCTGCTGATGACACTCGAAGACAAAAACAACTGTCGTGCATTACAGAAACCTTCAGTTTTATCTGAAGCAGGGCATGAAACTAAAACGCGTGCAAAGGTTCCTCGAGTTCGAACAAGAATGCTGGATGGAGCCATACATCAGGATGAATACTGAGTTCAGGAAAAACGCAAAGAGCGACTTTGAAAAGAACATTTACAAGCTCATGAACAACTCAGTTTTCGGCAAAACCATGGAAAACCTGCGCAACCGTGTTGACATAAAAATCGTGCGCAGCAACGAGAGGGGAAAAATAAGGAGATTGGTTACCAGCCCTTTGTACTCGAGGTTTGTCGAATTTACAGACGACATGACGGGGATCCACATGCATAAAAGCAAGCTGCTGCTGAATAAACCTGTTTACACGGACATGACGATCCTTGACAACAGCAAGATTCTGATGTATGACTTTTTTTACAACAAGCTTAAAAAACAATACGGCCCAAAGTGCGAGCTTTTGTACACAGACACCGACAGCCTTCTGCTTGAGATAGAAACGGATGACGTCTACAAAGACATCGAAAGAAACAAATTTCTTTATGATACGAGCGATTACCTGAAGGAGAATCCACTACACTCAAACGCCAACAAGAAGGCCTTGGGCAAGATGAAAGATGAATGTGCTGGAACGCCGATAGCAGAGTGTGTGTGTCTGAGGTCGAAAATGTACTCGATTCTGAGGGCGGACGAAAAAAACATCAAAAAAGCGAAGGGCATAAAAAAGTGCGTTGTCAAGAAACAAATAATGCGTGAACAGTACAAGGAAACGCTTTTAGGTGCGAAACAGTTATGGCACGGAATGAACATTCTTCGAAGTGAGGGGCATGAGATCTATGGCATGCACGTAAACAAGATTTCGCTGTCCGAGTTTGATTCAAAACGCTGGATAGCAGATGATGGGATCCATACAAATGCTTACGGATACACCAGGCCTCTATTGACAGATGCTGAAATAGAGTTGCTCGCGGGGTTAGAAGCTGAAATAGAAGCTTTATTGGCAGATGTTGATTTGTCAGCATTTTGTTAGAGTTGCTCGGGGGGCAACTGTGTGTTTGGAGGGACAACCAGCAGCTTTTCACACACAAAGCCGCGCTTGGGCCTGTCGCGCAAATAGTAGAGAACGGGTTGATTTGGTTTGGTAAAAGATCTTTCAATGTTGTAAACTTTCAACGACCAGATTGGATCTGTGGCTCTTTTTATTCCACCTTAGAGCTCGCCGGGTTGGTAGAGATAACGAACTTGGACAAGAGAGGGGAGGATTTTTTTTGGCCTTTCCAACAGGTCTTGAATAAAATGTCGATAGCCTTGCAGAAACAGCTTTTTCTTTGATGGCGATTGCGGGCTTCTTGCCGGTAAGGCTTGTTTCCTCGTTGTTCAAAGCCAAAACAACTTCAGGAAGCCTTTTCACCCACGCAGTGGACCACTGGCCCTCAGGGAGTCGCATTTCCACGGCATACTGGTGCCCGAACAATCGTTCGGCAAGGGTGCGGTTGATGCGTTCAACAATGGCCTGGTCGCGGTGAATGTCAACGCGCCCGCACCGGATATAGGTTTTGTGCTTTTCCATGTCTTTTGTAACAGCGCCCATGAATTCGCGCCCGGGGTCAATCTGCAGCAGTTGAGGCCATTTGAGAGGCGCTCGCTTGTAAATCTTCTGAAAGGCCTGGGCGACCTCATCAGAATTTTTCGAAGTCAAGGGTTCGGCCTCTTTGTAGCGGCTGGCCACGTCGACAACGGTCAGCACGTATTTGAAAACTTTGCGCCCGCGGGGCAGTTTGTCGTGTGGCAGAAAAAGAAGGTCTGCCTGGTGGACCGCGTTGGGTGTGGACACGTCGAATTTTGGTCGAGGAATGCGCCTCGGAGCGGGCAGGTATATCTGCCAGAGGGCTTGCTTGACCAGCCACTTTTTTGCGGTGTCTTCTGGTACCTTGGCGGCCTTGGATAATATTTTGATAGCGGCAATGCCTTTCCAATAGCCCCCAGGGCCGTAATATATCTTTGCGAGTTTTTTATCCATCGCGCTATATAAATAAGGATTAAAAAAGTTTATAGGAACCGGAAGGCTGTGTAGCCCAGAGCGAGCGTCCCGGCGCCCAGGAACACGAGTTCACCATTTTTCTGCTGCTCGCTTGGCTGATAGAAATCAGAGAACTTGGGCTCTTTGGGAGGTGTCATTCGTTCTTAAGGATGCACCTGGTTGTAGAGTTTGAAGGCGTTATCAGTGTTGGTGAAGTTCTGCTTGGTCTCCTCCTTTATTTGCGCGTTTGTCGCAATCCAGTCGAGAAGTTTGGTGCGGTCACCTGTGTATTTTGCGTACGCAGCTTGATACGGCTCGAGAGCTTTATCATGGCGCACTTTTTCTTCTTGCGCTGCTTTGTCACCGCCCCCAAAAGCCCTCGCGAGATAATTACCGCCGATAAAAGCCGCTGCGTTCAACACAGCCCCGCCAACCATAATTGCGATACTTGCCATGCTTCGTGATTATATATTATCAGAAGTATTTTCAAATACAGAATTTTAGGCGTTGGTGGGAAGGATTTTCTGGTCCTCCAGGTACTGTTTGAGCGCAACGCTCCCCGCCATTACAGCTGTGAACATTGCATAGTTTTCGATAGAATTAGAAGGATCACCTGTAAAACTTTTCTTGGACGTTTTTTTGGCAACCCAGCCTATGCCAGCAGCGAGGCCGATAAGGGTGGCGGCATGCATGACTGTTTTCACGAGCTTGTTGTCGGACATGTTGGTTATAGATAAGAGAAAAAATATTTAATTGAAATTATTCCTCGCCTTCTTCTTCCTCAAATGCTTCTTTGAAATTATCAGGATTTTTGACTATCCAAAAGATAGTTTTAAAACACTTGTACGTGTATCACCCCCAAACTAAGCCAATGCCTGAAACGGCTGCGGTGCTTAACGCTAACTGTTGGAAGTCTGGTACTTTCCACATTTTGTTATACAACAACATCATAAAAAATATTCAAATTAATCCATATGGTGAATGCCTTTTTTGGGTTGCGGTAATCTTTATGACTGCGGAACCTGTGGCGCGGGTTCCGGTGCAGGTGCCCGTTCCTTTCTAAAAAAGGCTTTTATGTCTTCACGCTTGACATACTTCGTAACAAGCGTAGCGCCAATTCCAATGATAGAGATCCATTGGGTTGTGCTGAGACCATTTGAAACTTTGGAATCAGCTGCAGTGGGCTCTGGTGCGGTCTCTGGAGCAGGCGCAGAATTTTTTTTATTCTCTTTTTAGCAGCCTCAGCTACGGCTTTTTTCTGTGCTTCACAAGCCTGTCTTGTTTTCTCAGCCGTGAGTTTGCCAGCAGCTACCCGCTTTGGATTTTTGTCAGGCCTTGTTGCCGGAGTTGATGAAGTTACTTACCTCTGGTTCAGAAATTGCTTGAGCGGACGGTTGCTGTTCTTCAGCCATAGTTACATGAAAACAAAAATATATTTAATTTAGAAAATAATTTTTTGTGAGGAATTGCAAGTAATTTTTCAGCAGTTGCTGCGTAATCCTCAGGAATTAGTGAGAAATCATTGATGAGTTTCTTTGGAATTTTCTTTGTACTTTTGAAATCGATATGTTTTGCGGTAACCAACCTTCAAAGAAAGGTTGCCAGCAAGACAGCTCTTTGGTTATAATATAGTCATTTTTAGGCTCCTTTTGCAAAGCTTCAACGTCTTTAATTGGTAAAAAATTACCAACTATTTTGGATGCAAAGGTGAGAAAGCTATCTACCAGAGTATCGTTTGTTTTTGAGCTCACATAGGCCTCATGCCTTTTGAAGTATTTTTCAACATCCTTGTCGCTTAATCGCTTAACCTGTTCGTGAGTCAACAGCACATCTATTGTCTCTTTGGTTTTGCCCGATGAAACAAGTGTTGCCAGCTGCTCACGAAGAGCAGGAATAGCAGGCTGCGTCGAAGCAACTGTTAAGACATTGTCGGGCGCGCTCGTTGGCTCAGCTTCAAGCAAGCTCAAAACGTCGGTCATTATGGGGTCTTCGGTTTTTACCCAGTTTGCGCTCGTTGATGGGGTCGCCACTTTGTATTTGGTATTAATTTTTTAATTGAGTTTTAATTTTATTCCGTAAGGGTGCCGAAGTGAGAACACAAGGAAGGAAAACTTATTTTTTTTCAACATCGAAATATATTCTTTGTACTCATCTTGAGAAAGTTCGCCGGCGTAATCTTCAAAAACCGCTTTCAAAGTCTTCCATGAGGGAGTGTAAAAAAGCACAATTGCAGCTACGTTTTCGCGGAAAGAAGCTCTGATGCTGGTCATCTTTTGGGTGAGCACCCACACGCTTAGTCCTGTGTGGCGAGCGCTGAATGCGAGATTGACCAGCTGGCCTGTGCGCTTTTTCACATCTTTCGAGGCTGCGCAGTAATCGAGGATCATGAGCGCGTTGGTGCCCTCCAAAAACCAGCAAACAAGTTTCAACCATGGTTCAACCGCATTCTGTTCGCAAATGATAACATAAAAACGAGGGTCCGCCTCAGCGAAGCGATGAAAAGTCTTGTTATAGGCGAATGTCGGGCAGATGAGCACGATGAAGTCGAACTCGCCACGGAAAGGGCCACAGAGCTGGTCCACCATAAACCTTGATTTGCCTGAATTAGTCGGGCCAATAACAAGAGCGTTGAACGGAATGTTTCTGGGGTCCATTTCTATATCAGTATCGCACAGATTTTAATTGCTGCCCCAATATGCTCATCTGCGAGTCACTGATAACAAAGACGTGGCAGTTCGCATTACCAGAGCCACTGAGGCTCCGCTCGAGCTCCAGCTGTATTCCATCTTTTGTGTTCACAAGGCGCGTGCCACTGCCGTGCAGCGACTGATCTACCATGGAGCGCAGATCGATCAAAAGCCCGAACTTGTCATCGCTGTAGAACTTTGTCAGATTCATGTGTGGCGTTTTTGTCTGGGGAAAGAAGCGACGGGTCGTCTCCCACATGTCCCTGCCTAAGATGCCGTTGTTGTACAGCATGTTAGGCGAGCTGTTCACCGTGACACTGACTTTCGTCAGGCCAGGGTTGAAGTACTTTTCTGAATCTCTGGCTCCTGCAGCGTAAGGCTCGATGAACAGGAGAAGGATTCCTTTCAGGGACCTTCTCTGTGGGTTGACTCTGAGGTTAATCCTTGAGTCCTTGGCTTTTGCGAAGGTGACCACCTCAGCACGCATCACGTGATCGTACATGAATTCCTTGCCAGTGGAATAAACACCGTGCGCGTCTTCCGCCAGAGTCTTGCTTCTAATCATTTCGTACTCGAGCTGGATGTTAGTCAGCTTGTATTTCAGTTTTGTTGGGTCAGAGCCTTTGACAACCTGTGAGGCCGGCGCAAGGGTCAGCTCAAACAGGAGGTCGTTGTAAAGAGCTTGGGGGTAAAAGACTCCGTGGTCGGTCACGATCTGGTGGTTTAGTCTGATTCGGTATTTTGTGCCGAAAACCTTGTTCAGCCCGTTTTCCGTGTCGACATCCTCGGTTTTCTTATCCCCGACGTTTGAGCGGATCTTGCAGAGGTACTCGCTTTGAATGCCGTCGAGCAGCATGTTGTCCCGCTCCTCCTGCGAGATGAAAAGGTCCTCCCAGATCTTGAAGATGTCATACCCCACCGTGTCCTGCAGTATGGTGCCCGCGTACTTCACAACAAGCTTGTCGACCAGAGCGCGCCCAACGTTTTGAACGAGGAAGTTGTTGGGTTTCCCTCCAGACAAGTCGATGTTGAAAAGCAGTGCGAGCGAGCCGGGCACGAGGACCTCGTTCTCATTCAGCTTGGGCACAGAAATATACAGGGTCTCGCTGGGGCTGGCGTCGCTACGATCAAAGGTGATGAGCTTTACTGCACGCTCGGCTTTCATCGCGCCGAGATTTTTCTCTTTGTGCGTTGGACGAAGGTTTGCTCGCACCGCCATCATCTATATGAATAAAAAGTATTTTTTATTTAATATACAATGGCGGAAGGTGAACACTTTGGATACGACGACCCTGAACTTGACCATGCTATTGACCACGATGACGATGACGATGAACAAGAGACCAATACAACCCGTCAAAACACAACCGGTCCATTTCAGCCTGGCTCTGCATCGACACCCTACTATGGTGGCGAACAATATGAAATGCAAACAATGCAGCACTAACAGAGCGGGATGCCTGACACTTCTTACACCGAGGAAACTCCTTTGGTGGGCAGCAGTTTGCAATCACTGAGTGAAAAAGCTTGGATTGCTGCAAAAGAGAAATTTCCGAACATTATCTCAAGCGAGCTTGAGATATTTTACAGCCCATAAAACGGAAAGCTTCAAGTTAAAATGTTTGGCGCTGGAAAAAGGCATATGACATATTTACCACAAAAAGGAGTACAAAACAGAAGCAACTAAATCCAAGCCTTACCAAAGAAATAAAAACTGCACTCGGAAAGTCCATTTTGGAATTAAAGGAAGCCGTTCAACAAGATCTGGCTGAAAAAGAAAAAGAACTGGAAAAATCTGTATCTATGGCTAAAGAAGAAGAAAAAGTTAAAAATACCATGGAAGAAATCAGAAACAGAATGAGAGTAATTGATGAACAGAGAGCTGCTCTTGAAGATACACATGGTCCTTTGGATGAAAAAGAAATTCAAAAACTGAAACAGGATAAAAAAGACCTTGAAAACGAACATCAACATAAAAGAAAGCAACTGGAAGAAATCAACAAAACAGCAAAACAGGCGCCAAAATTAAAAGAAGATATATAGAAGCTCACAGAAGAAAATGCCAGGTTAAATGAAACATAAGTGAACTTCAAGAAAAAAATTGACACAGAAACCCTCAATGGGCTAAAAGTTCAAAAAGCAGAACTGGAACGCCAAAACGAAGAAGACAGGGCGATCATCAACGATGAGAATGCCTCACCATCTGACAAAGAAGCAGCAGAAGACCGAGTGGCGCAGCGTGAAGAAGAGATCAAACGGTTTGACACACAGATTGAGGAAATAGAACGAGAGAAGCCTCTTCGAGAAAGGGATCTTCAAAAAATATGGCGTGACATATGCTGGTGCCACGATTGGTGCTGTTATTGGCGCCATTACCAACTCTCTGAAAGCCACTGGCAAAGCGTTGGCAAATGGATTGAAAGAGATTGGCAAAAAACTTGCTCCAATTCTTCCCGGCCTCACTGGCTCGATTGTGAGTTTCCTCTTCAAAGCTGCTGGTCAGGCCATCGGTTTTCTGGCAGAGCACACCTGGCTTCTGATTTTGGCTGTTGTGACCTTTCTGGTCAAGAAGCAGCGTTAACGAAATGACAAGAATGCCAAACCCGCAGCTGCAACCGCGCCAACAGCGACAGCTATTTTGTTCACGTCATGTGACTCAACTGCCGGAGCCAACCGTTGGCGTTGGTTCAAATTCCGTTTGCTCTTCTGCAGCTGTTTGGATCACAGGCGTTGGCTGTTTTTATGCCGCTGCTGCTTTGTATATCGGATTCGAAGGGTGACTGTTTGGCCGGTTTATTTTCGATTTCCCGCCATCCAGTAGCTGAAGCGCTGCTTTTTTTGTGCTTTTGTTTACTCCGTCTTGACCCCAAGCTTCATACCTGACGTAGCTTGTTTGAGTTGGTTGTTGTAGCCAACCGTGCTCTCTGTGTTAATTACCATCCGCGCGGGCATCAGCCAGGCCCCCGGGCACACAGCAAGGTTGAGCCTCACCTTTGCCTCGTCTACGGCAAGTTGGTATCTTTGAACTGACTTGGCCAGATCCGTTTGCCTTATCGCGTCTTCCACCAAGACAAGGAACTCGCTCTGGGCTTCTTTTTCTCTGCCCCCAGCACCAAGAATGCTACTTCTCACGTTGACTTGCGCGCCCAAGATGCAATACACAAAGGCTTCAATTGACTGATTGATAAGTGAAAGCCCTGCCTGGGTCAAACCTGCCGGGGTTTTGGGCGCGAACCAATCGAATTGCTCTTACGCGGCGTCGTTTCTTATGAAGCATACTGAAATTCCCTTTTCTGACGCCTCAGGGTCCTCGTCGTCGAATTTTGCTTTTGCCGATGGATATGGCACGTCCAGTATGAAAGGGTCGCGGCAATAAATGTAAACGCTTCCCAGCCCGTGGTTTGCCCCGTACGTGAAGCTGAAATCGGTTGACGGGTCAACGTCGAACTCTGCGCACAATCTTTTGTAAGAAGCCACGTCGTAATGGTTGTTAATCTGACTGAATGTTGGGTCGCCCGGCAATGCGCAAAGCTTTGGATGCCTCCGAGCTGATACAGGATGCGCCGAACCGTGAAGTACATGTGGAAGATGTAAAAAGCCCGCACCTGCGGCGGCAGATTCAGCGTTGTGTGATCTTTGTCAAATACTTCACGTGAGATTCCGCAACCTGCCGTCGCGCACCAAACTGCAAAGTTCAGCTGCTGTTCCCAGAAAGATAGATCAGGCCCCGCCAGCCATTTTTTTGCGGGCTGTGATGTTTCGAACTTTATCTGTTCCCTTCGAAATATCTCTCTGAATTTTGTTTTAAAATACTGGTCAGGCGTTACATAAATATCCATTGAGTTGTTGAATATTTTCTTCAAACTTGGTGCATCGTCTTGAAATTCAACTGCTGGAACCGGCAGCAAACTTTTTTCTGCGCTGGGCGATAACTGGTAAGGGAAGCCGCCAACGGCATCCAAACCCAGCGCGCTTTTCATGCTTGCACTCCAATATTTGCGGTCTGAACCGAAGACGCTTTGCAGACTGCCTTCACCCTCTTTGTAAAATATTTCAGCTGTTGCTGTGTGGTCCAACGCTAAAATTGTCTGTGCTACAAATTTGCTTTTGTTAGCCCTCGGAAACCGTGCAGAAAAAGCCGCCCACGCCTTGGCTTGTGCAACCTTCGCGTTCGCCTCGGGGTTTTGATTCCATTTCATGACGTTGGCAGACTGCGCTCTTTTTTCGAAATAGTCAAACGCAACAGAATCTGATTGTGTACGTGCAGTTTTGAAGATGTTCATCTTTTATTACTCCCCATTATTTTTTAATTGGAAATTTATGTGCAACAAAAATAAAATGGTTGTGCTTACTATTTCTAAGTCTTCTAATCTATGCACCGTCAATTTTGACAACTCGATTCCAGAGGCCACTCTCGTAAGGCTGTTGTCTTGTTCGCTTTATAATTCGTGGAATAATTTGAAAAACGATGGGGTAATTTCAATGTCTGATCCAGAAGGTAGACGTTCTGTTCCTATTACTATCCCCAGAGGGTATTACACTATTGAAAGTATTGCTCAAAATATAGAAAATGCTTTCGCTAAATTTGGCATAAAACTACCCACTCACATAAATACACCAGTTGGTGCAATGATAATTGACAACTTTGAAAATAAAAAAACGAATCTTGACAGTGACTTAGCCGATTTTCTTGGCATATCCCGCGTATTGATGTTTAGAACTTTCATCAAGCGGCTTAGAACACCGAGTACTTACTTTGTTCATTGCGACTTGGTTGACCGCCATCAAAATTTGGTAAATGGTAAAGCTTCAACCATTCTTGCAAAGTTTGACATTAGAGGGGAAGCTTTCGAAAAAGTCCACTATCAAACGGCCGAACAGCAAAACTTTCGTGACGCTTGGACAGGCAAATTTGTAAACAGCGTAACGCTTTCAGTAAAAGATGATGACGGTCAGCTATTTGATTTTAACGATCAACCACTACAATTCGAATTGCAAATCAATTGAAAAATAAAATCTGTTTATATGCAATGTCTTCAGCAAATGTGTTGCCAAGTGCACCGTATCCAGAGCTACCCCTCTCAAGAACCCCAGAAAATTTCCGGCTAACTGAGGTCAGCAAAATTGAAAAAGAAATAGCCGATGAGGCAGAACATTACAGGCTTGTGTTGAAAAAATATAAAAAAGCTCGTAAAGTGATTCACTATTCCGTGGTCTCTCTCGGCGCTGTATCTGTCGCCCTGTCTTCCGGGGCCATTGCAACTTCACTCACTGGCGTCGGGATTGTGGTCGGAGCGCCTATAGCAGGAATAGCTGCCATTTCAGGTTTTGCTTCCACAGGCCTGTCAGTTGTTAACAAGAAGCTTGAAAGGAAAGTTAAAAAGTACACGAAAATTCAAGCTCTGGCACTTGCCAAGCATGACTCAACAAAAAGCTCTGTCTCTCAAGCTCTTGACGATAACAATGTTTCCGACTCAGAATTCAAACAAATAACTCGTGAAATGCAGAAATATCGTGAACTCAAAGAGACTCAAACTTCGCGAAAAAACAGACCGATTTACGTCAGCCGGATATTGAAAAGATAAAAAAACAGGTTCTGCAAGAGTTTCGAAAAAAACTGGCGGCGTCCTGCACAAATTTGCACTAAACTTAGAGAGAAAAAACACAAAAGTCTCTCTGAGTGTTATACAAAGTAGTAGAGCCCGCCTGGGCCCTGCTGGTAACAGGGGGTGCTCAGAAATCCCCCGGGATAATAATAATAATAATAATAATAATAATAATAATAATAATAATAATAATAATAATAATAATAATAATAATAATAATAATAATAATAATAATAATAATAATGGTTTATTGACATTCCACAAAAATAGGCTCTTCTATGCCAATATATATCTACACTAATTTAATGATTAAGAAATTTAAGTTTACAATATATTGATGAAAATAATTAATTGAATAAATAAACAAATAAATAATAAAAACGATAGCTATTTACATTTACAGTCTTGAATTTACTTTATCATTGAAAAAACGTTTGGCATTACGCTTAAAGACAGCGAACTCCTTTGCCTCCCTCGTTGCAGTCGGCAGTGAGTTGAAAATATTTGAGGCATTATGCCTGAAAGTGTCTGTCCCAGAGGTAAAATGGGAACTGACAGCCGCCTTGTCAGGCAGGGGCAGGGGCAACAAAACAGCCTCCGAGCACCTTCGACAAGGGTTTTGTCCCTTTATGTGACCTGTCACGCAGTGTCACGCGTGATACAAACCGTCACACAACAGCACACAACGCCACGCGTGACAGTAACGCGTTAATTTTTTTACAACCAAATTTTCGACAACCAAAATTTGGTTGTCGAAAATTTGGTTGGTCTAAAATTTGGTTGTAAAAATGCGCTCTAGTAAACGAGGTGGCATTTTGGTTGATTTAGTGTAAAAACGGCTTCCAGCGACAAGGAAACAAATTGCAAACCAGTAGCTTACATGTGTGTGAATATTTAATGAAACAGAACGCTGAGTTCATTGTTTGAGTTAATCATTTGGTTCCACATTTGATCATAATTTTGTTTCGTCTTCCTACTTATATTCTCATTTTTCCTTTGAAGAATTCTTTGGAAGGTGAATTGATATGAGAAAATATTCTGTAAAATACATATGAAAATTTAATGAATCTCTTTCTTTCTGAGAATAGCTCTCTGAATGCTTTTCCGAGAAATTTAAATGATAAATCAACCATATTTCTTTCTTTTTTCTACGCGATTCTTATAACGTAAATCCCTAAGAGTATTATCTATATGATATTTTCGATTATATATCGATTTTCTCTTGATTTTATACACATTCTGGTAATAACCTTCATAGTAATCATTAACCATATCATAACCTTAACTAAACCACAACTTTCACATACGTAAGTACCTTCATTATTTATAATTATTCGATACTTATACCAATATGACAAATCATTTCTGAATTCTGCCTCCATAATATATACTGAGATAAAAATTAAAAAGTTATTTGTAAAAAAGTAATTATCTAGCCAAAGTCGTTGGAAACCGCCATTCATAAGTTGACTGGCGCAGCTGTGCCGTGACGTCATAACAGCATTAATGTTTTTATAAGTTGTAAATGTTGATTGACACAGCTATTGAAGGAGTTGCTCTGCTGTATTACTTTTATTAGAAAATTTGTAAAAAAGTAATGAAATAGTCAAAATAGAAATTGTTGGTTGTATCATTACTTTTAGAAAATTGAGAAAAAAAGTAAGAAATAAATTAAGAAGACACTCTGCTGTGAAAGTAGAGGGGTTTTTCTTCAGTGTACGTTGTTGCTTTGTATCGTGACTCTTAGAAAATTAAGAAAAAAGTAATGGGAAGCCGAATTCAAAAGTGCGCTGGAATCGGCCTTTCATATACTACTGTTGCCTTCGTGCGGCGTCGATCCCTCGTGTTTTTAAAACTCGCGCAGATAACGGACACCATGCAACATGCCGATACTATGGCCAGGTGAACAGAAATGTTTCGCTACAGGAAAGTCTGCACGCTTTTTTACGGGTTGTATGTGTTTGAGAAATAGGTCGGCGATACGCCGTTACGCCAATGAAAGTCATAGGATATGAACGGCAAGATATCAGTGATTTACATTTAGTTAACTACCGTGCAATCATTGTACCAATGCCTCATCGTCAGTGGATCCTCTGGAGTTTGTATGGTCGGCGAAATTTTGGCATGTAGGCAGGTAGAGCAGCGTGGTCTGCCGCAAGCGAAGGTACCTTTCTCCTCATCCCTTACTTTTGTCGTTGTGAGACCGCTGCGTACCAAAACGTCGCGCAAATTGCTATCATGGCGATCATAGGCAAACAAAATTTTGAAGGATTGAAATGCATCTTCGGTGTCAGGATCAGTCTCGGTTTTTAAGATGTTCCTGGCCTTGTCATTGTTTGGATGGCACGTGACGACAAGAGGGATGCTCTCAACTTGTCCTCGCGAACTTGAAGGCGAGGTATCTGACCGCAGAGCCGTTTGGCGGGAGATGTTACCCTTGTTTACAGGTTCCAATACCCACAACGTTTTTATCAACGGCATCTTTAAAAAAATCTTAAATCTTAATTTTAATCTTATATCATCTTAGTTATTTGTAGAAGGTATTGTGTTTTCGTTCCTATTTTGTTGAAAACATTGCCAAACTGTTTCCTGTTGAGCGCTGTTGAGTTCTCGAAAGTAAGCGATAATTTGCATCCAAACGGAACTCCTTTAAGGAGAAAATCATCAAATTCGTTTTTAAGATGAATATTAATCTGGATTGAATGCAACTGTAAAGGGGATAACGCCAAGGTTTGACGTGAATCTCGATGAATGGAAATAGACGTGAGCTTGTTGTGGTACGTCCTGTAATCGACCACAAAACTCGGCCTAGGCGGCCTCGTGGGCCAACACCAAATTTGACAATGTGATGACGAAATAAGTGGTCGATCACGGGACCGTACCACAACAAGCCCACGTCTATTTGTTTTTTTTTTACCATGACAAAACAAAGCCAAAATGATTAAGCGAAGACTAGCTTCCACGAAAAGTGCGAGACCTGAACTGAAATTCTCAAAATTATTCGAAACCCACAGAATCACAAACTTCGAATTTCGAAAAGTAACGCAAAACCAAAATGTAGAAACAGAATTTTAACAACTAACCTTTATTCCATTCGGAAATTCTCGAAAACCAGATGAATTAATACAAAGTTCAGTCCACTCGTGGTGCCACGGCAGAACACGGCAAAAATAAACGATCTCTTCAACAAGTTTCACGTCAAACTTTGGAGTTTTCCCTTCGCAGATTAATTCAATCTCGATCCATATTCATCTTGAAAACGAATTTGATGATCTCCCTTTTAAAGGAGTCCCTTTGGATGCAATTTTTTGCTTATTTCTGAGAACTAACAGCACCGACGACTGTTTTCAACTGAGGCGCGCGTGATGACGTCATACTACGCCATCGTTTTTTGATGAATATTTAGACCGCGAACATTAGCCAATGAGCGCATTTCTGCAAATAAAAATAATTATTTTTGCCGTGTTCTACCAAGCACTACAAGTGAACTGAACTTTACAGTAATTCAGCGGGTTTTCAAAGAATTTCCGAATGCCGGAAAATACAGTTTATTTGTTGAAATTCAGTTTTTCATGTTTCATAACGTTGCCAGCGATGTTGTTAAATCTACTTCTTTTAAAACTTATACGATAAAATGTATACCGTACATGACACTGAACGGTTGAACAATGTGTTGAACTTACCTGGACTGCAAATAGTTGAACAACTTGCTCACGATTGATTCAGCTGTGTTCTTATCAACAAGTGCATTAGGTTTAGACCATCCATCCTGTCTGACGAGCAGCATGTCTGTGTCATCCTGCGGGAATACCCGTGACACCTGTGTAAGCCAAACTCCCTGATTCCGTTGGATCTTTCCATGCACTAGAAAGCTGGGACTATAAGAACAAGTTGGAATAAGACTGATATATTCTTTTCTGTTTACAACTGGAAGACGATTAAAATAATATAAATTGTTTTTCCTTTGAAGCGTAATAATGGCTTGTTTAGCCGCGTGCTGGGGAATAGTTTTGTGATAGATATTTTCCGAAAAACCTGACAAGTATCTCGAAGAAATAATTTCAAATGTTGAATTGCTGTAAGACCAATAAACAGCCACATGTGCGGCGCCAGAACCTTGCTTACTCAAAGACTCGATGTAATATTTCTTGCCGGAGTTAAGAATGATTTCTTTAGATATCTGATCAGGATATTTCTTATAGTCTCCTTCGTCGGTCCAAGCCGATTCATGAGGAGAATAAACACGCGCGATCATCTCGCTGGAAGCGGGATCTTCATTTGAACTCAGCCACAACTCTGATGCATCATCTGATGTGATGGCAAACTTATACTTGCCGCTTGTCTGCGGGTGGACAAATCCAAAAATCCTTTCTCCGTTATTTTCCATATTCACATCTTGAGTCTCATGAAATCCAGAAATAAAGGAACGCTCGTCTGGAAAGTAAGGAAAATGAGGCCAGTTTCTCAAACTATCGACATCCATTCCACATAACTCAAACCACCTGTGAACGTTCAAACTTCCGGTGGTGGTCGATGAAACGCTTTCGACTTTTAGCTCACGTGTGGATGTTTCTGCAGTCGACGGAACAATCGCTTCTGTTTTTGGTTTTACAGTGTTATTTTGAGTTTGTTGCCTGGTCCCACAAGGAGAGTCGCATAAAGTTTTAGGCGGATGTCCACTTTGTGAAGATGCGATTAGCAGAAAGTATCCCAGAAAAGACACGCTTGCTACCACTACACCAATTTTAAAACGGCGCTTGATAAAGAATCTTCTTCCGATTCTGACAGGAATTTGCCAAGAAGCCATTTTTACCGAGTGGAGATAATCGAGAATAAAACGACGAAGCGCTCTTTTCTTTCTAGCTGTTACCTCACGAGAAATCATCAGTTCCTTGACATTGGTGACCTCTCACGCGAAAACGTACACTAACGGCTATCCGCTCAAACGGCGTTTTGCCGTGCACTTGCCGTTCACCAGCCGTTCAATAAAATTTTGTATCCGTTTGCACGGCTTGTGTTATCCGTTCAAAAAAAATAATAACTTCAGCCGGTTATTAGTTCAACCGCTTGCACGGCTAGGGTTATGCGTTCAGAACTCAGTCGTAGAAACAAGTTCGGTTACCCGAACAACACAACCTCTCTAACGTCTACGAATATCAATGCAAAGTCTGGTCAAAACAAAGATGTTATCCGATATACGTATGTTAATCGCTATTTCACACACAAGAATTTCGCATAATTATTGCACTTGGCTTCCCAAGACCAAGAATCTACAGTCGCTAAAATCCTTTGCAAGGTGGTTATTCTTGAAGTTCTTTATTACTTAGCTGAAATTTCAACTTCGTGCGGTTGTCATTATGCAATTCTATAAACTCGTTGTTCATCAGTTCAGAAAAGACACTCGATCGTGTAAACAAGTCCGGATCTCGTCAAAACAAAGATGTTATCCGACATAAATATGTCAATCGCTATTGTGAGGTCGAATTTCACACACAAAAATTTCTCTGAATTATCACACTCGGCTTCCCAATTAAGACTATCAAGAATCTACAATAGCTAAAATCTTTTGCAAGGCGGTTATTCTTGAAGTTTTTTATTACTTAGTATACTCTTCGAATTTTCGTGCTTACTGTTTGTTTTTCCCTTCGTGACTTTAGAAAAATGACGCGAAGCAATCTTTCATATAAACGCTAACGAACGTGCATTCGTCCAACATCACGTTTGCGAAACATAACGTTTGGTGGCTTAATGGAAACATCAGACAAAGTGAGTCCGTAAAACTATTTTGCTAATTACTGCTGTTCATCAGTTCAGGAAAGACACTCAGTCGTATAAACAAGTTCGGTTACCCGTTTAAAACAAATCAAAGATTATACAACTTTTCGAACGGCTACGAATCCAGCTGCATGTTGCGAAAGTCTTGTCAAAACGAAGATGTTATCCAATATGTCAATCGTGAGGTCGAATTTCACACACAAGAATATTGCACTCCGTGTTCCAAGCTACAATCGCTAAAATCCTTTGTAAAGCTTCTTTATTACTTAATACACTCTTCGAATTTTCGTGCTTACTGTTCGTTTTTTTCCGTGCATTCGTCCGATCGGCAAATCGATCAGTGGAAATTTTCCGCGTAATTTTATCCGCTGTGCCTATGTGACAGTTCCATACAGTTATTCAAATTTATAAGGACAGCTGCCTCCGAGAATTGTTGAGAACAATTACCAAAATGGTAATTTGATCTGCGTGAATACTGTCACCTATCATGCTATGTAGACATGGTTGTCAAAATAAGCCGGGAACCAGCGCATTTCACTGGCTTTTCCGAATACTGTGCCAGCTACTCCAAATGTCAGTAGGTGATATTGGAGAAATAAAATGGAAATAGCCACCTACTTTTTGGATGGAACCTGCTACTCAAAAACCTACTGACAACCCTGTGTAGATGACCATCCTAAAGGCCATGGCTGAGGATGAACGTGGTTGTAGAAACAAATGTTTCCCTGTTTGCCCACTTGCACAATATTTGTTACCGACAGAAGATTTGTGTCCAAGAACATAAAAAATGTTTCTGTTTTTTTTTTCAGAAACATTTTGTGTTAACTTTGCAAAAACTGTTTGCTTGAAAGTAGCAAGAATGTGTTTGCAACAATAAGATTTCATTGTGCCATACCGGGTATTTTCTTTCCTTTAAGAGAAGAAAATGGCTTCAGGAGGCATTGTCATCCATAGCAGAGGATACAGATGTCAAGAGAATGATGATTTATTTACAAATCTTGGAAAAAACTCATGATACTGATGATGGCCTGACCAAGAAGGAAGATGCATTTGAAGGATTGTCCATGATTGTGGATAACTTAGATAATGCAAATGGTATGTTCGCACCAAGGGTACAACACCTCTGATGTTTTGTAATCATGCAAGCATGTCTTGTGCGGAAAAATAAAGCCACTACATGTATAATTCTTTTCACTCATATTTACAGATTTTCACAAAATTGGAGGCTTTCATGTTATGATGAAATGTCTTTCAAGTGAACACAGGTATATACTGTAGTTGCAAATGTTCAAAATTGAATTGAAATTTTATTTGTTAAAATAGAATTCCTCTCATATGTGTGTGGCACCATTGGACCTGGGGGTGGCTGCAACTGCCATGCCTGAGAAAATTACACAATTTACAAATGTGTTAGCATTAAACCAGTATACAACCGGCCATAAAGTTGGAACTGCTTTAGCCCGAAAAATGTCGAAAATTTTCTAAACTGGGGGCTGCAGCCCCCCCCCCCCCCTGATGTGTATGCCTATAATTCTACTTTTATTTGTTAAGTTCATTTTCTTATATCACATTACATCATGACAATAATGCTTGTCCAGGGAAGGAAAATGTTACTGTCTACATGCACATGTACATGTATATGTACCGGCAGCTCTTTTCTGTTTCTTTTTTTTTTCAACATAGTTCTTTAAGATGGAGAGCAGCTGATATCTTGGCTGTATGTGTTCAGAATAATCCCTACTGTCAAAAAGCTGCTCTGGAAATGAACATTCTTCCAATGCTAGTTGACCTTCTTGAAACCGACCTGTCAGATCACGTGAGAGTAAAGGCACTATATGCCATATCATGTGAGTATGCCCTGATTAGTTTATGCAGGACTTTTTTGAGATGGGCATTCAGGTAGCCTTTTAGAGAGTATTGAAAGTTATTTTTCAACAATTTGGTGATCTGTTTTTGTATGGGGTCCTGGACTCTATTATACATTGTAGTCACCATCTGTCTTCTCATTGGCTAAAAGCCTATAGTTAATTCTGGGAAACATCGCAACCTACAGATTATTCACTACTCTGCTAGCAGATTAATGAATAATTTGTAGGTTGCACACGCAATGCATGATTTCCAAGAGCAATGTCTTATTTACGGACAGCAAACTGAGAACATGGCTTGTTGATTCACTTCATTGACCTAGCAAGAAATTAAGAAATTGCTTGAAGATAAAAAATGTATAATAAAACAATTGTGCAATATAACAATTCTCGGTTAGTGTTATCAGTCTCAGCCTTTGGCTTCGGTTGATAACACTTACCTCGACCTTGATTATTCCGGATATCACAAAAACCTCATCCAATAATTGTTTATTATTATACGATTTAGCCACTCCTTTCTGCAACAGGTGGGCAGTTCCAAGGATGGAGATTTATTATTATAATTGTTATTATTATTATTTGTTTGCATGTTACAGTAAGGAGCTCCAAATTGTGATCACTGTTAAAATAAATTTCCATTCTTTTGTGCAGATTTAATCCAATTGGAAGCCAACTGCTTGCTATCCTCAGCTTCTGATTCTGATTGCACAATCAATGAATGAAATAATACTTCACACTTCACACACACACTTTTAGGCTCCTTGCTGTAAATTTACTGGTACCCATAATACTCCTGGGTGGACTGAGGTGCTGTGAGAGTAAATTGACTGCTGGGGCTTGAACTTGGACAATTCAATCTGGAATCCAGTGCACTAACCGTTATGCCACCCTATCTCCCATGGTAATGGCCATTGATTGTCATTAAGTGATCAATAAAAATCCAAATTATGAGGGAGTTTAGATCCACTAAATTCCATTACTATTACATATCACTGTCAATATGAAATTGGTTTTTGCCTTGCATTTTCTTTCAGGCCTAACAAGAGACTTCCCTCCAGCTGAGGAGGCATTTTTAGAGAGTAATGGCTTTTCAATGCTGATGCGAGCACTGCAAGGAAATAATGATAAACTTATAACCAAATCTGCATTCATGTTACGGAATATGCTGGTCATGAATCCTTTGCATACATGTAAATATATTTGTTATTTATATTTGCACCCTTCAATAACATGCAAACTCTTTGGAAACTAAAGTTCACTTTAACCAAGGTTGTATCTGTCAGATGTGATATATTGGTAGTAAGAGTTGGATTTCCAATTTGTTTGTTTCTGGTTTTCAAGACTTGTTGGATGCTGCCATAATGGATAGAGATTGACAGCAGCAAAAAACAAAATTTAATTGTTTCTTGAGTTTTGAATTTGGGAGTTCACATGTTATTAAAGGAGGTATGTCACAATATTTTGAGTTATTTTTGAATTACCCTTAAAACGTAGGAAACCAAAACCTGATAGTTTCCTAAGGGGGTGATTAGATGGTGAATTTCAGCCCGGTGTGGCGGGCTGAAATATTGTTGCAATTACATGACAAATTTTAACCCAGGCTGAAATTTTTTTCCAAGAAAACAACCTCACTTCACATTGCTCGCATTGCCAATAATATGGTTAAGGATGGAGAAGATTGAGACGAATTGCAAATTACAATTTTGGAAAATTTAGGCTAAAATTTTCAAAGTACACAAACCGTGATGTAGCTCCTTTCAAAGGCACATTAACCCATTGGCACCTGGAGATTTTTGGAAAAAGTGCTTTTTGGACAATTGTGACATTTTATGGTGATCAGTTTTGAGGTACCGTATATGGAAATCTGTTTCCAACTACTCAAAACATCATTTGCAACACAAAAACATGCCTGCATGTCTTTCCACATGCATCACGTTTTGTGGCACTTTTGCTTTTGCTTTTTCTCTTTTCATTATCTTTTTGCTACAGTTGTTGGCCTTCTACTGGGCTTGCATGCCTTCTGTTCAGTCCAAAAATTTCTGAGAAAGCGTCATTCAAACAGGAAATTATTTCCACGGAAAAGCTAAGCATTTCCATGTGTATTTCATGTTCAATTGACTCTTATCACTCTGATCTGGGTATCATTGGAAAGATTGTTTCCTTCTGCAGAAATTGAGTATAAGTGATACATTTAAGTTTCCGTTTGGCCATATAATAAACATCTTATTAACCAAGCTTAGTTGGTCTGTATTGGAGAGTCTTAACCTCGGTCGTGAGTAGACCGAACACACATGACCTCGGTCAAGATTCTCCCATACAGACCTCCTGCTCGGTTTATAGGAGCTAAGTAATTGTGATATAGATTTTAGACCAACCTAAAAGCAGAGATCCAACAGAGGTTACAGTTGAGTTTTTATTATTCAGACAGAAGAGGTTACAGTTGAGTTTTTATTATTTTCTGAATTGACGTGTTATTAATGAGAAATTTGTGTCTATTTATAGTCTGCTTTTTCATTAAGAATTTCTAATTAACAGCACTGTATTGAATTGCAGGCTTCCTCGCATCAAAATTCAAAACTTTTCTTCAACAAGTCATTGAAATTCAAAAAATGTATTTTAATTTTGCATTCACCGTCTGAAAATCTTCACCGGTTTTGACTGTTATGTCACTGTAGTTTTTAAAGTTACTCTCCTTGCCTTGTTGAGCTGACTTTAATCACTCTATAAGTGACCACAACATGGACCCTCTATATTACAATATTTTGTGTGCATAATTTATCCTGCTATAATCATGCCTTACGTACAAAAGGGGATTTAAATTGTGTCTTCCAACATGGTGCTTGGATCAAAGGCTAGTGTGTTATAAATTTTTGCACATTGCCTACACTAGCTGTTTAGCCTGTCAGTTTGGCATGCTGGTTGTGTTCACAATTTTCATGTTTTCACGAGGAGGGCCACACTAATTTTCTAACCTCCTAGTTTATATTCTTGTATAATTCCAAGTTGTGCAGAAGCCCCCAATTTCAAGATTGATCCAAGAAAAAACATTGTGGGATTAATAACAAATTTCTGTCATTTCATTCTCACAGCTTAAGGTCATTCCACAGAAATAGAATCTGCACTGAGATTTTTGTCAGACTTGGCCTATCAAATTATTGTTGGTGTTATTAGTTCTAACTTAAATTTTGAAATAAAAATGGGGTTCTCCATGCTCGTTTAGAAGGGACAGCACCTTGTTTATAGACAATGATTTTATTCACGATAGCTCGCCAAATTTCACCATGTTTCTGATAATTGTTTCTTTTTCAACACTGGGAATTGGTCACTGGGAAGTAAGTTAAATTGCTCAATTCAAAACAATAGAAGAAAAGATAGGTTACCATGGTGATTTACTTCTTTGGCGAGCTCCAGACATAAAAGTAAATCTGTCATGTTTCAATAATTATGTGCACACTGATCACGCATGAAATTATGCGCAGATAGGATGTGCAATACAAAACTAATACCTTAAGGCTTGCACAGTTGTAAACAGTGAGTTGTTGTCTCTATTTGTACATGTATCTTTATTTTGTTATATTTAGCAACTTGTCAACACATAGTTTTTTTCTCTGATCTCTTTTTAATTAGTGACACTTTTCAAGATGGGCTTCATTGAGCAGTTGGTTGGCCTTTTGCGAGGTCCTCAGAATTCCTCCCGTGAACATATAATAAGTCTGTTAAGGACTTTTGTGGTTGATTTTCCACCAGCCATTAGGGAGTGCCAAAGACCTGAGTTTGATCTAAAGAGCCTACTGAAATCAATAATTGCTTCAGCTATGGAAGATGATCCAGACTTACATGAGGTACATGTTAATTAATACCTTGAGGTACCTTGTAGATGATTTTGTTACAACTTAAATTCCAGAAATTTTGATTTAGTATAGTACGCTGTCAGGCTTACAGGGTGTTGGATCCTCAGCGTCTGACAGAAGTGATTTATATTTTTTTGTGGGTTACATGCTCACCAATTGTAAAAGTGTCTTGCCCAAGAACACAATGCAGTGCCCCAGCCATGGCTTAGAGTCCAGTACACTAACAAGTGCAAGGCGCAGTGGCCCAGTAATTTTAATTAGGTCACTTGACTGCGCCACCCACCCCATAACTAGTATTTTTTATTATTCTTTTAATTAACGTATTAAGTTCCGTTAAACTTAGTTGAATCAGTATCACTGCAATGAAATGAGTAGTGAGGTAAGGTTAAGTCTGTGTCGAGCCTAGTGTCCCTTCAGGCCGGAGTTTATCCCAGTTTCCATAGCATGAAGCAACTAGGAATATTTTCTTCTCCCCACTTGGTGGGATGCTAGTCCGTTGCAGGGTTATGCCCCCACCCCCCAGCATTATTTTGCCAGTACCCATTTATACACCTGGGTGAAGCGAAGCACTGTGAGAGTTAAGTGTCTTGCCCAAGAACGCAGCGCAGTACCCAGCCGAGGCTCGGACTTGGATTGTTTGATCTGGAGTCAGTGCACATTCAGGCCACTGGCGCCTCCCTCAGTAGTAAAGAGCCTATGGAAAATTAAGGTTAAGCCATTTGTGTAATCTGCAAATGTTCATCCCATAATTTTCTAATTTCTGGCACCCAAGGCCTTATGTAAAGCTAATTCATCTGAGTTCAGTCATATACAGCTCAATGAAACCTTCTAACAGACTACTGACAACACCTTAGTCCTCGATGCATTATTTTAATTGAATGCAGATTGAATGACAGTTTCTGGATGTATAGAAAGTAGAGAGACTTTCCAAACAATTTTATTTTTTATTTGTAGGAGCTGATCCTCAAATGCAAGGAACTGCTGAACCTTTGCTTCAATAAACAGAATCAGGCCCAGCCCAATGCAAGATAAAAAATGTTACAAAAATGTAGAAACTGTAAAATAAAATCCCAATTATCCCATTTTTTATTAAATAATTTTGTTGGTGCTTGAATTAAAATGTTAAACCACAATTCCTCTGTTAACTTGTACGTCCTGTGGCATCTTTCTGTTAAAGAAACAGTTACTTCATTTGGCAAATTCTCAACCCTTTTGGCATTTTTGCACCTGATCATCATGCATTGTACCCAAATTGCCCAGCGTGGGTGCATGCAGCTTGAACAGGGTGGTACTCTTAACATTCTTTTCATTTCTTCTATTGAGTAGAAGAGGATTTATGATTCAATTTCCAAATATGCAGACCAGTAGATAAGTTGGCTCAACCAACAATTAGGAATGCAGTGGAACCATCTTTTAAAACATTTTTAGCCTACATGCAGCCATCTCCTCAGTATTTCTCCCCTCACATAGGCTAAATTTAACCCAGTGCCTTTGGAAATTCCGTTCTAGCTTCACACT
>OX393567.1:10062485-10079985 GCA_947652115.1 Blastomussa wellsi
GCCGCCTCACCACCAGCGTATACAGGACGCCCACGCACACTGATCAGTACATAGCGTATGACTCACACCACTACGGTGGCCGAGGACTGCCACTGAGTTTTTAGAGCCTCGTTTTCTTTTTCTTTGTTTTATTAACTAAGTTAAATGTAAAACAAAAATGAAAATTAAATTAAATTCGAATA
Organism: Blastomussa wellsi; assembly: GCA_947652115.1. Lineage (NCBI taxonomy): Eukaryota > Metazoa > Cnidaria > Anthozoa > Scleractinia > Plerogyridae > Blastomussa > Blastomussa wellsi. The sequence goes on from OX393567.1 coordinate 10,062,668, forward strand.
CAAATGAAGTGAAATGTAAAACAAAATGAAAATTAAATTAAATTCGAATACAAATGCAGTGAAATGTAAAACAAAATCGAGGTCAAATGCAAATGTAATTCAAATTAAAATCAAAAGCAAAGTGTAAGTGAACTTGATTCATTTTAAAATTGAATTTATTTTTAAAAGAGAATAAAAAACAGAATGTAACTTAAAGTACTAACTCAATAAAAACTGACTTCACTATCAAAAGAGAATGCAAAGCAAATTTAGTGGCAGCGCTCGGCCATGAGAAAGTCTACTTTCATTTGAAATTGCATTTGACAGTAAATTTTTCCCGTGGCCGAGGGCTGCCACTGCCAAACCAGCACCCAGGCCTCCCAGCGCGTTTGTCAACGCGACTTGTCAACATGGCGGAGTGGGGTACTGTATGCTGCACTTCAAATGGCTAAGAGAAAAGGCAAGAAAACAGGAGAGGAAAGCACAGTGGTGGACGAAATAGTAGTGCAGATGGACCAGTAGACCAGGATCGGAGCGCAGAAATACGTGCTTTTAGAGCACGAAGAGATATAAACCATTGCTAACATCAAAGACGCTTGCATGAAGCACTTTAAGCCTCACATAGATCACATAGACACCTGATCGCAGGTTAGGGGTGGGGGGAGTTGGTACTTGACCATATTTAGATTTACATGTAGTATATTTACAACTGATTCCGGACATTAAAATTATATACATTGATTAAATCTGAGATTAAAAACCATGCCTTATCCAGGGGTACCTCAAGGAAGTACCCTCTGGTACGAATGTTCAATGATTTATTAAGGTGTGACTTAAATGGTAGATCAGTCATTACAATTTTGTATGCATTGTTGTAACTTTCTTTTAATTGCAAAAACCAGATCTCTGATACAGCTGTTGCTGCCAGCACAAAGGATTGTTGGTACTACTATTTGACACTATGAAACCTATGGAATTTGCTTCCTGCAGCAATTCAAAACTCGCAAACCCTGGCCACTTTTAAAACCAAAATTAAAGCAAGCCTCAGTTGACAGACGATAGTAGTGCTTATAATTAATTTTATACATATTTATTTTCATTGTACACAGATTAATATTAATATTATAACCACACACCCCTTGTGAAAAACAGCATTCTTTTTAAATATATATTGTTGACAAGCTGCTGCTTCCCTACAGGATGGGAATTTTCCGGGCATGAACCAGGAAAGAGGGATACTTTGTTCTTCACAATAAATTACAATATAAATTTATGGACCACCTAATAGTTTATAAAATCACAGTCAATTAATCTGGTATATCTAGGTCAGATTGATAGATCTCGATTATCAATATCAATAATTATTATTAATGTTATTAAAAAAGCACTTGGCCAGTGTGCTGTGTTAAATACTCAGCCTCACTATTGATAATTATAAAACTTAAGAGTTTATTAAAATTTTAAATTGATTTTGGTGTAAGTAATGTTTAAAATAAAAGTCCTTCCTTTTGTTACCTTTGTAGAAGTCTATATTTTATATTTTAGTTCACAGCAAAAGAAAGGGAGATATGAGGCTCCACAGCAAAGCCAGCCTCCTGTCCAAGCCCAGTGGAACCTCCTACGCAGCCGTTATTAGGGGATTGCGTTACACTTGTCCCCACTAACGTCTGCTTAACCGAGGCCAACATTCCTTTCCGCCGCTTCGCGAATCAGATTTTACCTACTAAAATCCGAAAAGCCGACCTTCACCTTGACCGCCGCTTAGCCAATCAGATTTTACCAACTAAAATCCCCACGACGCGTCTCCCGAGACACGCGATGAGATGAAACCTGCCAGGGACGATTGGTTTTGCTCCAAGTCAGAGATTTCTCTGGTAAATTCATTTTAGATGAAAGCAAGTTCTGAATTTGCGAAGGGAAACTTATTTACTGAAGGGAAGAGAGATACACTCCTTAATTTATCAACTGGCTACAGTAAGTCGTTTGTTGTCAAGCTTTGCCTTCAGTGTGTTCGACAGCCTCATTGATTTTCAGTTTTCATATTTTTCCCCACAGCTCCTCAAAAAGACGTACAATCCAGCAACGAATTACTGAAGTTCAGCCAAATGAAAAGCTAGCCTATGGGTCAACGTTTCCACGTTTCATACTCTAAACGACTGCGTAGCGATTTTGGTGTTCGGAAAAATATTATTTCAAGTGTGTTCGCCGTTCATAATCGTCGGTTGTTCAAACCCAATTTTAAGCAAAAGGAGGCCTCAAATCAAAGGGCCAATGAACTATCGAAAGGAGAAGTTGAAAATATTTTCAAGCCAGCCTTTTAACCCAGCAGCGCTGGACGTTTTAAATCGTTCTGTGGCAAGTTTGTCGAATGAATGATTCAACGCGGTGAAGTTGTATTCGCCTTGACTGGCTTTACCCTTCGATTTGTTCGCTCGTAAATACCACGGATGTGGGCCTCTTTGATGATTTCTAAATTAATTCCGCTTTGCGTTTTCGAGTTTTGCAGCATTTTATAGCGTTGAAATAAATATTTCTGATCCACTGTTGTGTTCATGGGAGAGAGATCATCTTTCCCAAAATATTAACCCTTCCAACTTATGACAGAATCAGACTCGCACGCTTACCTCTTATATTCACAATAAATAATATTTTGGTGTTTCAACCATCGAAATACACCAGAGTATTCTATCTAACAGCGCCGGCGAAGAACGGATTCGCGGGAAATTTTATAACGATCGTTTTGAATGCCTACAGACAATGCTGATTGGTTAGTTTGCCTGGCGAGAGACAATGGGAAAGGAATGTTGGTCGCGGTTAAGCAGGCGTTAGTGGGGACGAGTGGTAACACAATCCCCTAATAACGCCTGCGTAGGAGGCTAAGTGAGTAGTATAGCCTGAGGAAAACAAATAACACCTGATCATCACCGTTTTAGTTTCCTGTTTTAAAGCTCCCAACGGAAAAAACAGCCAGTTTGCGCATCGCTTCCTATCGCTGAAGTCGGGATTTCGAAATGTCTGGAAGACTCAGCACCGACTTGTCGGAGCTGAGTCGCCCACGGGGTAAGCGAAATCTCGCCTTCAACAAATGAGGAAGCGAATATGCAAACAAAACTTCGCCGTTGGGAGCTTTAAAACAGGAAACTAAAACGGTGATGATCAGGTGTGTATTTGTTTTCCTCAGGCTATACTACTTATAAGGAAGGTCACCCCCCTGGCCGTTGGCTGTTCGGGTAATTAGAAAGAAGCGGCACCGTGTAAACAGCACAATGGTACGCGGAGCAAACAACTGCAAGTAGTTAATGCGCAATCGGAAAGAGAATTGCGGTAAAAAGTGTGTCGGAGCATATTGCGGGCAGCATAACTTTCAAATCAAAAAGGGAATGAAAAGGCCCGCACCATGCCGCAGCTGTGGCGTTGGAGTTTTGTGCGATTACCGTTTATGTCTTTCTTGCGGCGGGAGCACGCTTAAACAGCGTCTAATTCGCAAACAAAAAGAACGAGCTGATGTCAACCAATTACCTGTCATCAAAGGCACGCAATTAGTGATTTGCATACTTGTTATTAAAAGCAACTCAAAGTTGTCGATGGCCGCGCAAGAACCGGACAAACATATGTTAGAGTTAATAGCAGAAATATTCAAAGAGTATATTACCTCAAAGATCAACGAAAGATCATCTCTTGGCTGGGATCAAATTCACGAGGAGATAGAAGCTGCTCCTTTCTGCACCAGACGCCAACAAATTGTCAAGGCAACGGTTTGTAGAAAATGCACCAAATGCAAAAAGAATGGATTGTGTTTGTCGTGCTTAAAAAATGGAGACGAACGATATTGGGGATTTTTTTTGCAAGGGACAGAGAAAGGCCACCAGGACTGGTCTCACTCTCACTATGGTCTATAAATCTATACATGGTCCCGCGCCCGACTATCTTAGTTCTCTTTTCACTAATTATGATCCACCTTATAATTTAAGGAACTCTGAAAACAAACTAGCTATTCCATTGCCCCGCACCAATTTCCTGAAAAATAGCTTTAGCTATAATGGTGCGGTTATCTGGAACAGCTTGTCCCCTGAATTGCGGCAAGCAAAAACATTTCAATCTTTTCGAAATGGTTGTCGCGATTTCTTCGTCTGAATCGATAAAACGCACACGGCATCTATGTGAAGCAGAATTTAATTATTTTTCTATTTTTACTATTTAAATTTTTAGATCATGTTTATACAGATTAAAGTAGATTGTAATTTTTATTATTATCATTTTATCTGATAGATTTACCGTGTTTAAATAAAAATAAAGTGAAGTGAAGTGAAGTCTCATCTACTTTTTAAAACAGAGAGAGAGATTTTTTTTTTGTCTCAAAGTTTAGTTCAAATTTGTGCTGGACGCAATCAGTTTTTTTAGAAGCTCTTGCCGAAACTCTTGCCGAACCTGCTTTTTTATCATTTCAAGATCCGGCGAATCGGTCTGTTTTTCCACGAAGTTTTCCCACAGTCTCTCTTTCGAGATATCTGTTTGAATTCAGAGTCGGAAACATCGTTATCATCAAGAGCTTGAGAGACGGAGCTTTTTATTGAGTCATGCTTTGCAAGTGCCAGAGCTTGAATTTTCGTGTGCTTTTTAACTTTCCTTTCCAGCTTCTTGTTAACAACTGTCAGGCCTGTGGAAACAAAACCTGAAAGGACGGCAATTCCAGTAATAGGAGCACCGACCACAATTCCGACACCAGTGAGTGAACCTGCAACGGCCCCGGAAGACAGGGCGACAGATACAGCGCCAAGAGAGACCGCGGAATAGTGAATCACTTTCCGAGCTTTCTTGTTTTTTTTTTTCAACACAAGCCTGTAATGTTCAGCCTCATCGGAAATTTATTTTTTAATTTTGCTGATCTCAGTTAGCCGGAAATTGGTTCTTGAGAGGGGTAGCTCTGGATAAATATTATCAGGCGGTGCACTTGGCAACACATTTGCTGAAGACATGGCATATTATAACATTTCAATTTATCTCTAAAATAAAATGAATTGGGAACCCGTGAAAGTCAAACAGTTCGCCATTTTCATTTTTTACCGAGATGGTCAAACTTGACACTTCTTTGCCTGTATTTGTGACCCTGAGAACATGTTGCTCCCCGTTCTGATATAAAACTTTTTCATAAGGCTTTCCTTTAATGTCAAAGATCGCAAGAACACTTGAGTGCTTGCCGTTGAAAAGGTTCTGCTCTCTGTCCACTAAAGTGGCATTCTTGACATTTCGTTAACCCTCTTTCTTTGCATAGGTCTCGACCAGAAACGTCACAACAGCCAAAATCAGAAGCCAGGTGTGCTCTGCCAGAAAAGAGATGACCTGGCCAGCAGCTTTGAAGAGGAAAGAAACAATCGAGCCAATGAGGCCGGGAAGAATTGAAGCAAGTTTTTTGCCAATCTTTTTCAATCCATTTCCAAACGCTTTGCCGGTGGCACCAGCAGCAAGAAAGATTGCTGTAACTGTCACGCCATATTTTTTTGAAGATCTCTTTGACCCTTTCTCGAAGAGGCTTTTCTCGTTCTATTTCCTCAATCCGTGTTGTTATCCGTTTCATCTATTCGTTACGCTGTTCTATTCTTTCTTCTGCTGCAGCTCTATCAAAAGATGTGGTGTTCTCATCGTTGATAACCCTCCTGTCTTCTTCATTCTGGCGTTCCAGTTCTTCTTTGTCTTTTTGCAGTTTATCACCAATTTTTTTCTCAAACTCTTTTTCATCGTTTTCAATCTGTCTAAGACTTTCTTGAAGTTGTATTACTTTCTCTTTTGCCATATCTCTTTGTTCAGGCGCCGCATCTTGGGCTAATGACTTATCCAATTCCAATTTCATTCGCCAGTCGAGTGCTGCTTTTCGTTTTCTTATCACCTTGAGGGCTTCAGTGACATTTTCAACCTCTTCTTCGTCCTCTATATCTTCGGCCACTTCTATCTCCTCTTCCAATGATTTATTCGCTCTCTCAGCTTCGAAACTTTTGAAATAGTTGTTAGTCGCTTCTTTGTGTTCTTTTTGAAGATATCTTATCTGCCGGTCCAGTTTTTGAATTTGTTCCGGCTGGTCGCCATTTTCAAGAAGAGCATCTCATTTTGTCTCCACTCCACAACAGAAACAACACACGCAAAGCTGAACCAAATAAGTTTATTTTGGAAGGGCCTGGCAAGAACCAACCCAAACAGTATATCTATAACTACTTAGAAACTACATAACAGCTCCTTCATAAAACTACAAACTAGATCTCCAAGCACACAGGCTTAGTATGAGAAAGGCTTAAACCGCAACTCTATTATTAAATCACGATCTACATGGGCTACTTCCCCTAATAAGCTCTCAAGCTTATAGTGCCAGATAGGCTGGGGAACAACAACTCCGACATTACACAAGAATATAAGCTAAACAGGCCATCTCATACTGTAGGTCATGCACTTGACCTACTTCCCCAAATAAGCTCTCAAGCTCAGTGCCAGTTAGGCTGCCAGTTAGGCTGGGGAACAACAACTCCTACATTACATTAGACTATAAGCTAGACAGGCCGTCTTATACTAAAGATTGTCCATTAGGCCTGCGTTCCCAAATAAGCTCTCGGGCTGGGGAAACATGAACAAAAAATATAAAAAAGACCAAAGAAGTACATTGAAATACAATAAAAAATCATAAAGTAAACCTAGTAGAGCTGAGCAACCGCTAACAAAACAAATGCGGTTGACACGGAGGCCAGAAAAAACCTGCCAGAAAAAACCCCTGTGGGGAAAAAATGTGCAGGAAATCTGGGTAGGAACCAAGGCTCATGCTCCAAGTGATTATTAGCCCATCCTACGAAGGCTTTACAAAAGTAAAAAATCAATAGAAAAAGGAACAGTCGATCCTGTCAGACTGAAGGCATCTGCAAAAGAAAAATACTAAACAAGAAAAAGTTAAACTAAACGAAACGAAAAGTACGCGGTTGGTTCTGAAGCCTAGACGACAACCACGTGTTATACTCTGTCTTTTATACCCCTACACAATTACCCATGATGCCCCCGCCTGGAACCCAGGCCTTGTTGTATCCCGTGCCGACAAAATAGTTATTTCAGCCTTGTTCGCTCGCTCACTCGTCAGAAATAACATATTTTGTCTCCACTCCACAACAGAAACAACACACGCAAAGCTGAACCAAATAAGTTTATTTTGGAAGGGCCTGGCAAGAACCAACCCAAACAGTATATAGACAGACAAAGTATTGGGGAAGGGGTGAAAAAATTGACTCTCAAAGCCCAAGAAATTTGGAGACTGCGAGCCTTTGCTCCAGATCATCGTCGACGTAAATGTCTTTGGCCTGGACTGACTTCCAGCGTCCGTGACGCTGAAACACTCTGTCGTTGACACCATTGTTAGCAGCCATAGTAGCGCCTCCTGAGCGGAGAGAGTGCAGCCCGAACCTGGAGGGGTCAGCCCCTATGGACTTCAAATCCCGTCTAAAAGCTTCCCTTATAGTGGTGTAACTGATAGGCTTGTCGGGGGCCACTAACCTACAAGCCCCCTTAACTCTAGAAATGGGTCTAAAAATCAGTTCCATGGACTCGGGAGAGATTTGAAAATTAGTAAGATACCTTCTAAGCAGTTTAACAGGACAAGCGCAACTAGAAAGCTCAGAAATGACGACTTCATCGCCTCTACGAAGTTGGTCGTTCTTACATTTATGAATCTTAATAACCATGAAACCGTCGTTGAAGAAAATGTCATTTCTCCTAATTCTTGAAACGTCATCAAACCTAAAGAAGCCAGCAAATGACAAAACATACATAGTAATGTTGCGCAATTCAACAGGGTTATCAAGGTTAGACCTGCCAATAATATCATGAATCAAACTAGATGAAACGGGTTCTTTGCGGTTAACAAGACCAGTACCAAGGATTCTTTTAGAAGCAGACCTGACTGCCTCTACAATAGGGTTATCGGTGGGGGAGGGGATACCAGCCATACTATGAGCCCATTTAATGCCGTAAAAGGCAGAATCTACCACGCTGGGGGATTGAGACTGTTCAATAAGGTGTTGCAGATACAATGCAACATGAAAGGGATTTGCGGGGAAAACGTTCCCATTAAACATACTAATGGCGAACTCCTTCCACTTGCGGTATGCACGGTGGTACAGTAAAGACGTACTGTTGGCCTTTGAGGAAAGGACTGTCACTTTCAATCTGTCCGTTAATCCTGAGACTGGACCATCTGGGAGCACATTCTGGTTGAAGTCCCAAAAGCCGGACCGGAAGACATCTAAAAAATATCAAAAATAGACGAAAAGCCCTGAGAAGAGCAGATTAAAGGGGAAAAGCATAAAGAAAGATACAACAAGTAATATAAACGCTTTATTGACAATGGGGTATGCTCCCCTAAAATACAAGCAGCATAGGCATGTTCATACTTAACAAAAAATGGGGGCGCCTCTAACTACAAGAGTCACACTTCCCGTTAGGCATAGTGCAAAACCCCGCTAGAAAGGAAGGGGGCCTGGGACGACGAAAGTCGACCCGAATAGCAGCAACCTCAAAGTCTAAGCATCTGGTGCCGAAAAGGGAGTTACGGGCTTTCCCTGGGACAAATAACCCCTTAAACTTTGGCAGGTACACCCAGTCCACAACAAAGTTATTCCAGTGGACGCCGTCTCTTGCGCAAATGTTCCAGAAGAACGAAGACTTCCATAGCGGAATAACTATAGTTCCCTCAGCAAGACACACTTCCATGTGCTTTAAAACTCTAACAATAAGACAAACCGGGGGACAGAGCCAATTGTTATCGTATCCCCAGTCTTGCGAAAAAGCATCAACTGCCTCGCATCCGGGCTGAAAAAACCGGGAATTAAACCTAGGTAGTTTGGCATTGTAACTGCAGGCGAACCTATCGACAGAATGCGGGCCCCAATTGCAAAGGTCGTCAATGCTCTGAAAAATAGAATCATTAATAGCATAGTCGTCAAAATCAACAATCTTGCTTATAATGTCAGCTTTGACATTAAGGTCCCTAGGAATCCACCTAGCATCGAGAGAGATGTGATACTCCAGGCAAATCTGGAAGGCTTGAAGAGCTAACGCCTGCAGATCCAATTTCTTGCTTCCGTTGAGAAGAACAGACTCAACGTTCTGGTTGTCTGAATACCAGATGATCTTAGTGTCGGACAAACGATCGGCAAAGGACTCCAAAGCGAGGCAAACGGCCTTAAGCTCTCTCCAAGTCGAACTAAGAACTTTTTCTTCGGGAGAACAATTCTGATGAAAAACCAGTTCGGGGTCAGACTCGACGAAAGCACCACAGGCTGAATCAGAAGCATCGGAGAAACTCACTTTAACCGGTAGCGTTTGTGCTCCCCAATAAACCCTCCCGTTGAGGGAATCAACATTGGCAGCCCAAAAGTTAATTTCCGCAACGGCATCATCCGACAAGAAAACTTCGCTATCCCAGGAAAAAGCAGAGTTCACCACTGAAAAGAGATGCCTGGTCATAATACGTGCCACTGACCCCACGCAACTGGAAAGTGAAATTATCTGGCCTGCAAGACTAGCGACACTTTTAACGTGAACCTGGCGAAGAGTCTGTTGCGAAGACAAAGACTGCAAAAACACGAGATCGGAAGACAATTTTGCAATGCGTTCAGCGGTGGCCTTAACAGTACCTTCAATAGTGTTAAGAATAACTCCAAGCCAAGTGATAATTTGCACGGGTTCCCATAAAGACTTTTCCTGGTTGGGGACGAAACCAGACTTGAGTAGATCAGAATGAACAGTTAGACTGCTAATTTTAGCGGAAACTTGATCCATTCCCCCCCTAGGCCGTCGTCCAGGAAAATAGCAATAGGAATACCCCGACTCCTCCAGGATTTTTGAAGCGGTTTGAGAATCTTGGTGAAAACGAATGGTGCCGAAGACAGGCCAAACGGAAGAACGCAAAATTGAAAATATCTGAAAACACCGGTTCCAAAGTCCCAAGCGAATGCGAGGAATTTGCGGTGCTCTGGAAAAATTTCAATATGGTGGTACCCCGACTTCAGATCGAATTTAAATAAATAATAACCCTTGTCGAATATCTGCGTGGCCACAGACAAATCTTCAAACTTGAACTTTTGTTTGTAAATGAAGGTGTTTATATGACGAAGATCCAAAATAAGCCTTTGTTTGCCAGAACTACGGGTGGAAACTGTGAGTGGGTTAATAATGTCTGGAACGCAAAAAATTTCCTCCACAAGGTCGGAATTAAGTAGGTCATTAACAGCTGAAGACACAAAGTTACTGTTAGCACGCGCAGAAGCATTGTTACTTTTGAAGAAAGGCGTAGGGAGTTGAAAAAAGGGAATCTTGTACCCTTCGCTAATAATATGCAAAATAAACTGCGACACTTCCAACGAACGCCAAAACTCAATACACTTACGGAGTCTTCCGCGAACTGTGGGCTGAACGGGAGAATCAAAAGCAACAGAGCATTGTGGAAAATCAGTGCAAGAAACAAAATCATGATTGAAAACGGGGTGATTCTGATCGATCAGCGCTTCGGAAATCAAATCACTAGAATCGCTTGTAAAACAAGAAGAGACTACACCTGATAAGTCCTGAACGTCATCCAGTCACTTCGAAGATGAGGCAGCCTGCTTGGGCAATGCTGGGCAACAAGCACGCCAGTGCCCGGGCCTTCCACAAGCGAAACAGGTGCCAGTATTCGGGCGACGAGGCTGGAAACCAGGATTAACAACACCAGACTGGAAGGACTGGGCTTGTGGCTGGGCGTTTGAAGTGGATCTGTCAGGCGGCGAGAACTTCTTGGCCGACGGCATATTCGAAGCCTTCTTCTTCTTACGAGCAGAAAGAGAAACACGAGCACGTCTCTCGGCGCTATAGATGCGCTTTTCGTCCTCCGAGTCGTCCGCTAAGTCGTGTTGTTTATACTCATCTACGGTGCACCAGCCAAACTCTGACTTGTCGGCTAAGAGTATATGTTTCTGGCGTTCGCTAAGTAGCTTCTCACCTTCCTCGAGGTCAAGTTTGACTTTCTCAAGCCGGGATTTTTCCGCCGCCGACTTGGCACTGTCCAAAGTTTCTGCAAGCTTGAGATTAAACTTATATTGATCTTCGTTCGCTCTTCGTTTAAATTTGTGCGGTTCTTGATACTTGATCTTCTTAATTTCTTGCATTTGGAGCTCCGCAGAAGCGTCGTTGGCACGTTTTATCTGGCCAACGGTGTCTTTGAGAAGTTCCTTGAAATCTGACATTAACTTCTCGTTGTTAGTTGTGATAAGCTCAGAAACGTCGTCCTTGCTGACCGCCATGATAAAAGTCGAAGAAAGGACAAAACGAAACGAAAAGTACGCGGTTGGTTCTGAAGCCTAGACGACAACCACGTGTTATACTCTGTCTTTTATACCCCTACACAATTACCCATGATGCCCCCGCCTGGAACCCAGGCCTTGTTGTATCCCGTGCCGACAAAATAGTTATTTCAGCCTTGTTCGCTCGCTCACTCGTCAGAAATAACATTTTCTGCACGTCTACGGTTTATTTCTTCTCGTTTCTCTTCCATAACTTTTTTATATTTTTCTTTTCCGGCAGCCAGAGATTCATTCCGTTTTCAATTCTTCTTGTTTTTCATCTCTTATTTCATATATGGACTTCCCAAGAGCAGTTTTTATTTCTTTTGTAAGATTTTTATTTATCTGTTGTTCACCCCTTTTTGTGGTAAAAACGTCATATGCCTTTTTGCCAGCGCCAAACATTTTGACCTGGAGCTTTCCTTTTGCTTTGTAAAATATCTCGAGCTCACTTGAGCTCATGTTTGGAAAAAGACCTTTTGCAGCAATCCAAGCCTGTGCACCTGGTGATTCGGTGAAAGATGTCTCGGCATAAGAGCTTTCTGGCAGTCCGCTTTTTTCGTGATGCCTTACCAGCAATGGGATTTCTTCCCCATCACCAGGGCCTGGTGTGGATGCGGTGCCCGGCACAAAAGGAGTTTTTTCGTCGGAGTCTCGCCCGTCGTAGTCATGCTCCCATGGGTCAGTTGGGTCATAACCAGGGTTTTCAAAACCACCTTCCGCCATTGTATATTTAAACAAAAATATATTTCTGTTCAAATATAGATGATGGCGGTGCAAGCAAACCTTCGGCCAACGCACAAAGACAAAAATCTCGGCGCGATGAAAGCCGAGCGTGCAGTAAAACGTATCACCTTTGATCGTAGCGACACCAACCCCAGAAAGACCCTGAATGTTTATGTGCCCAAGCTGTGTGAGGACGAGGTCCTCGTGCCCGGCTCGCTCGCACTGCTTTTCAACATCGACTTGTCGGGAGGGGAACCCAACAACTTCCTCGTTCAAAACGTCGGGCGCGCTCTGGTCGACAAACTGGTTGTGAAGTACGCGGGCACAATACTGCAGGACACGGTGGACTATGACATCTTCAAGATCTTTTCCTCTCGCAGGAGGAGCGGGACAACATGCTACTCGATGGAAGTCAGAGCGAGGACCTCTGCAAGATCCGCTCAAACGCTGAGGAAAAGAAAACCTCGGGCGTCGACACGGAAAACGCGCTGAACAAGGCTTTCGGCTCAAAATACCGAATCAGACTGGACCACCAGATCCTGACCGACCACGGAGTCTTTTACCCCCAAGCTCTTTACCACGACCTCTTGTTTGAGCTGACCCTTGCGCCGGCCTTACAGGTTGTCAAAGGCTCTGACCCAACAAAACTGAAATACAAACTGACAAACATCCAGCTTGAGTATGAAATGATCAGAAGCAAGACTCTGGCGGAAGACGCGGACAGTGTTTATGCCGCTGGCAAGGAATTCTTGTACGATCACGTGATGCTTGATCAGATGATCACCTTCGCAAAAGCCAAGGAAAGGATTAACCTCAGAGTCAACCCCCAGAGAAGGTCCCTGAAAGGAATCCTTCTCCTGTTCATCGAGCCTTACGCTCCAGGAGCCAGAGATACAGAAAAGTACTTCAACCCTGGCCTGACGAAAGTCAGCGTCACGGTGAACGGCTCGCCTAACATGCTGTACAACAACGGCATCTTATACAGGGACATGTGGGAGACGGCCCGTCGCTTCTTTCCCCAGACAAAAACGCCACACGTGCACATGAATCTGAAAAAGTTCTACAGCGATGACAAGTTCGGTCTTTTGATCGATCTGCGCTCCATGGCAGATCAGTCGCTGCACGGCAGCGGCACGCGCCTCGTAAACACCCAAGACGGAGTACAGCTTGAGCTCGAGAGGAATGCGAGCGGATCAGGCAATGTGAACTGCTACGTCTTTGTTATCAGTGACTCGCAGGTGAACATATTAAAACAGCAATTGGAATCTGTGCAATACTGATATAGAAATGAACCACAACATCCCGTTCAACGCGTTGATTGTGGATCCGACGAATTCAGGCAAATCGCAGTTTGTGGTGGACCAGATCTATGGCCCTTTTCGTGGCACGTTCGACAACATCGTGTTGATCTGCCCGACATTCGCGCACAACAAAACTTACCACCGAATTGGTGAAGATGATCCACGAATATTTGTGATAATATGCGCGCAACACGGGGTGGGAATTTGGTTGAAGCTCGTCTCCTGGCATTTCGAGGCCACCAACACGCTCATAATCCTCGATGACTGTGCAGCCTCGAAAGATGTGAAAGGGCGCCCAGGCCAGCTGGTAAATCTTGCCTTTTCTGCTCGACATATTGGCATCAGCGTTTGGGTGCTGACACAGAAGATGGCCAGCATAACACCCTCCTTCCGGGAGAACGTGGCGGCGATCGTTCTCTTTTACACCCCGCGGCCAAGACCACGAAAGCCATCTTTGATGATTACGCCGGGGAACTCTCCCAGGATGAGTATAAAGGTCTTATTTCAAAGCTGAAAGCTCGAAAGTTCGCTCATCTCGTGTTCTCCCTTCGGCACCCCTACGGAGTTGAATTGAAAAAATGAAAGTTCGCTTCGGCACCCCTTCGGAGTTATTTTGAATTGAAAAAATGAAAGTTGTATACAGCAGAACAAGAGGTTATGGCAGCAGAACAAGAGGCAAAAATGGCTGAAGAGTATGCAGTCGCGGAAGTTATGAACCTGCTGGAAGCCGAGCCGTCGAGCGGGCCAGCTGTTGTTGTGGCAGGCTCCGGGCCCGATATTTCTGCTCTTCGTGAGCAGCTGGCCGTGCTGGTGTCGACAGGAAAAGCCAAAGAGGCCATCGGGGTGGTGTTAACACACGAGCAGGTTAAGCGCCTCTGCGACAAAGATGTTGAGAAATACACCAAACGGTACGAGACCTATGTGGGCTCAAAGACAACTGACAGCTTGATCGACAGCTTCATTTTTCTTGTATCCAAAGGGGTCGGAATGGTCGTTGACGTAGATGACATCGATGCTTATCAAAAAGAACTCAGAAACGACTACATCATCAACAAAGAGATCTCCAACCTGGCCGGTAGCATGGCTTTAAACATGGCAGCAGTTACAGGTATTGGCTTTGGTTTGGGGGTAATCACGTATGAGTGCCTTAAAACTGGAAGTTGTTTATTCAAAAAGCCTGTCGTTCGAGAGGAGGAAAAGCGTGAAGAGGAGAAATTCCGTGAGGAAAAACATGAAGAGGAGCAATTGCGTAATTAAAAGATGTAGAAAAGTTAATAAAAACAATAATAAAAAAGGAAGAAGAGTACTCAAAAGAAGATTTAAAAAAGATAACAAAATCAATGTTGGCGAGTGTATAATTTCAATTTAAATATTTTTCTCTTCTATCTATAACCAACATGTCCGACAACAAGCTCGTCAAAACCGCCATGGATGCCGCCACCCTTACCGGCCTCGCTGCTGGCATAGGCTGGGTTGCCAAAAAAACGTTCAAGAAAAGTTTTACAGGTGACCCTTCTAATTCTATCGAAAACTACGCAATGTTCACAGCTGTGATGGCGGGGAGCGTTGCGCTCAAAAAGTACCTGGAGGACCAGAAAATCCTTCCCACCAACGCCTAATTTCAAAAAACGTATATAAGAAAAAATGGCAAGTGTCGCGATTATGGTTGGCGGGGCTGTGTTGAACGCAGCGGCTTTTATCGGCGGTAATTATCTCGCGAGGGCTTTTGGGGGCGATGACAAAGCAGCCCTAGAAGAAAAAGTGCCTCATGATAAAGCTCTAGAGGCGTACCAAGCTGCGTTCGCAAAATACGCACGTGACCGCAACAAACTTCTCGACTGGATTGCGACAAACGCGCAAATAAAGGAGGAGGCCAAGCAGAACTTCACCAACACTGACTATGCTTTCAAACTCTACAACAGGGTGCACCCTGAAGAACGGATGGCACCTCCCAAAGAGCCCAAGTTCTCTGATTTCTATCAGCCAAGCGAGCAGCAGAAAAAGGGTGAACTCGCGTTCGTGGGCGCCGGGGCGCTCGCTCTGGGCTACGTAGTCTTCCGGTTCCTTTAAACTTTTTTCTCTCCAAATATAGCGTGATGGATGCCAAACTCGCAAAGATATGCTACGGCCCGGGGAGATATTGGATAGGCCTTGCCGCTGTTAAAAAATTATCCGAGGCCGCCAAGGTGCCAGAAAACACTGCAAAAAAGTGGCTGGTAAGCCAAGCCCTCTGGCAGATATACCTGCCCGCTCCGAGGCACATTCCTCGGCCACAATTCGACGTGTCCATACCCAACGCGGTCCACCAGGCAGACCTTCTTTTTCTGCCACACGACAAAATGCCCCGCGGGCGCAAAGTTTTCAAATACGCGCTTACCGTTGTCGACGTGGCCAGCCGCTACAAAGAGGCCGAACCCTTGGCTTCGAAAAATTCTGATGAGGTCGCCCAGGCTTTTCAGAAGATTTAAAAGCGCTCGCCCCCTTGCGTGGCCAAAACTGCTGCAGGTTGACCCCAGGCGCGAATTCATGGGCGCCGTAAAAGACATCAAGGAAAAGAACAAAACCAATATCCGGCGCGGGCGCGTTGACATTCACCGCGACCAGGCCATTGTTGAACGTTTCAATCGCACCCTTGCCGAACGGTTGTTCGGGTACCAGTAGGCCGTGGAAATGCGACTCCCCCCTTGCGAGCGGTCCACTGCGTGGGTGAAAAGACTTCCTGCAGTTGTTGCCGCTTTGAACAACGAAAAAACCCGGCTGACGGGGAAAAAACCTGCGAAAGCAATCAAAGAAAACACTCTTTCTGCGCAGCCCGCCACAACTCCTAGAAGGCCTGTTGGAAAGGCCGAAAAAATCCTCCCCTCTTTTGTCCAAGTTCGCTATCTCTACCAACCCGGTAAGCTTGAAGGAGGCGCAAGAAGGGCCACAGATCCGATCTGGTCGTTGAAAGTTTACAACATCGAAAGAGTTTTTATCAAACCAAACCAACCCGTTCTCTACTATTTCCACGACGGGCCCAAGCGCCGCTTTGTGCGTGAAGAGCTCCTGGTGTTCCCACCAAACACCACTCTTCCTCCGTCTGACGTCTCCTAAATGTGAAATTCAGTTGGTTCAGTGTGTATCCCGTCGGGCAGCACCCACCTTTTATCGTAATAAGCGCTCAGCCCCAGTTTCTGCTGCTCGTAAGTGACCATCCGTCCGTCCCGCATCCTGAAACCTCTGTTGGTTGCCATGTCCTTGCTACTTTCCAAAGCTGTCTTGAAACGTTGCCAGGTTATCTCGTTTTGCCTCTTCGACATCCCTTTCGTGCTGAACTTCTTTTTTTCGCCCGGTTCGTCGACGAAATAACACTTTGAGCAGAGCGCGATCATCCGGCTGCCCTCGCACTCGAGTTTGAAGAGCCCAGTCGTGCGGCCGCTCCATTTGTCCCAAGCCAGCCACTGCTTCTTCTGTGTCTCGAATTCCGCTAGCAGCTCCGGCCTGACAAGGTCCTCGAGCCGGGGACCGGAGATGGCCACGTAGTTGCTGTCTGTGTCCATCTGGATCAGCTCAAAATCTCTTCTGTCGAAATATATGTCGAGAAAGTCGTAGTAGAATTCTAGCATCCGCAGCTTGACCAGCTGATAGACAGCGATTCTAACCTGAAACGGTCGCCTGATTGTGATCTTTGGCTTGCATGCGGCTTTCCAGCTCATACGCCTGCCCGATCTCATCAAGATAGGAGAAATACGCGCTTCGCAAGGCTCTGTCGACCACCTTCTCATCTTTGGTGTAAATAACGTTTGTCTGCCGCTCCAAGGCTTCGATGAGCTTCCCGTACCCGCTGTTCCCTAGCAGCTTGAACACCTCCGCCAGCAGCGCATTGCTTTTTTTCCACGTCTCCTGTCCGCCGCGCCTCGGTCACCTGCTCCACGAACCAGGGAAAGATCTTGGCCGGTTGGTAGTTGATTGACCAATAGACACGTGT
>OX393567.1:10087485-10165918 GCA_947652115.1 Blastomussa wellsi
AAAGCAAACGGCCGCTTGGCGTCGATGACAGAGCCTGGACTGAGTTGTTGTTGAGTTAAAATGAAACTTCGGTTTGCTAAAAGGTGTTGTAAAATATTCCCATACAAACTCTTATATTTTTACCATGACAGCTATTATGCAATATGATCCTGATCACAATGTGAGCTTGGGCTGCCTGTGGTTTGATTTTGTATCTTTTGAGTTCCTTTTTGGTTACTAATATCTTATGAAGTAGTTTGAAAGAAAATTGTCTTAACTTATTGTCTGCCGACATCTTTGATATATCCTTAAATAAGTTATTCCATTTGTTGGCGAAGGAGGGGTAATGTCTGGACCATGATTGAACCGATGTTGGTTATGTTTCCCATTCCGCTTGGAAGAGTGAGTAAAAATCCTTGCAGCGCATTTGAGACAGAAGGATGGTTTTCCCTTCGGCAAGCTGGTATACTTCCGTTTCTTCTATGATTGATTCTAGAGGTTTTGGAAAAGTCATAGCTTTTAATTTAAGACTTTTGGGAATTACAGAGAGAATTTGGCAGTAATAGATGAAATTGACTTCAATGTCATATTTGGTCTTGTATTCTTCATAAGGTAGATATTTTCCAGTATGGTTAAGAAGATCTTGTACAAAATATGCCCCACGCTCGCTCCAGTTTTCCAGTACAAAGATTTCCCTTCGATAGTGATATCTTGGTTGTTCCATATAATTAAGTCACCTTTGAAGCAGTCATCTTTATATTGGTCTCGTAATTCACTAAAGTAATTTAGAAGTTCTAAATAAAAGAGGGAAATACTATTGTCTAATTTTTTTGTGTTATAGTTGCATTTCAAGAGAAACGCTAATCCTCCATATCTATTAAAGTAAGCATTAGGAATTGCTTTCCAAGCATAATTAGATTAACTTATTAACCTGCCTATCCAGCTTAGTCTAAGCGCCTTAACAGTTGTTTTAACATCTGGAAAGCTTAGACCCTTAAAATAGCACCTCGCATAGTCTTAGTAAGTACGGTTTAGTTCCACTTTCCCTTTTTAAAATGATAATGATGATAGAGTCCCGGATGTCTGATTCGTTCTACCTCCACTGACAACATCAACACGCGGTCAACTAGATCCCAGTCTTCCCCGCCCCATTTGTACTTGAAGTCTTCAATGTTCATTCCTAGCAATGCAAAGAGAAAGTAGAAAGTTTAGTAGAAATTTGGCAAGTTTATTAAAGAAAGTTTTATGTCTAGAGTAATGGCAATGAAGGAAATATGATGATGAAAGACTCATAAAAGCTTCTCGAAAAAATCTTCCTAGAAAAAATGTACTTCCAAGAATGCACAGGGAGCCAATGAGCATGCAGTAGAATTCTCTCCGTCTCAAAATTGACATTTTAGGCTCATAGTGGATGGCTCAATTGAAGTTTGACAGTTGACAATAAAACACTAAACAACAACAAATAGATTGCCGTGATGATGTGTTTAAGGATGAAAACGATTCTTAATTGCACTCACCACCAAATCTGTTCCAGTCTGATTTATAAATCGACATTATCCCATAGCCATGTACTTCCCAATAGCCTCGATGTTCCTTGGAAGAACTTCCACAATCCAGGCGACCAACTAAAGGAAAATACGCCATTCGACCTGCTATGGAGTTCTGTGAAAACAAATCACCGTTTTAGACTTTGACTAACAAAAGAAACTCACTGATCAATAATAACCATTTCTTGTGTTTGTGTTAGTGCGCTGGACTCCGGTCAAGCAGTCTGGCTTCGAATCCTGGTCGGGCAGGGACCTTTACTCTCATAGTGCCTCTATCCACCCGCTGGTGTATATGGCTCCGGCGAATTTTTAATGCTGGGGCGGGGGGGCGGGGGGTAACATCGCGATGTTTAGCATCCCATCCGGGAGAGGGGTATATAAATACTCCTAGTCGCTTCATGTTATTTACTCTCTACGTCTCCCGCCTCTTTAACATTATTTCTCAGCACCTCCCGTCCATGGTTATGCTGACGACACCCAGATTTACCTCTCCTTCCGACCTTGTTCTATCCATTCGGAAATTAACGCTGTTTCTGTGATTGAAAAGTGCATTGCTGATGTTCGCTCTTGGTTTATTAGAAATCGTTTAATGATCAATGATGCGAAAACTGAGTTTCTAATTATTGGCACCCGTCAACAACTTGATAAAACATCTGTTGAATCTATTATCATTGGTGACACCGTCATTAAACCTGTAGAAAGCGTCCGGAACCTTGGGTCCTGGTTCGATGCTCATATGCGAATGGATGTTCACATAGGCAAGATTTGTAGCAAGGCTTTTCGCGGACTATACAACATAAGACAGATCAGAAAATTCCTTACTGTGCAATCCACAAAGACATTGATCCATGCCTTTGTATCTTCGCACCTTGATTATTGTAACGCACTTCTATTTGGCCTACCTACATATCAGCTTGACCGTTTACAGAAAGTCCAGAATGCTGCGGCTAGAGTGACTCTTCAGATTGCGAAATTTGATCATATCACACCCGCTCTTATTGACTTACATTGGCTTCCAGTAACGTTTAGAGTAAGAAACTGAGAATAAGGAATGGAATTCTTGACATGTGATGGATGTGAAGATGAATACAACAAATAGCTATGAGAATCTGTGGGTTTGTAGTGCACACTGGTGCATAAACTGTTGCCTTCGATAGAAACTTTGATATCCAGGAATGCTAAGGAAGTATCAGAAATTTCCCAGGTATATTTAAGGGCAGGATGAAACGAATTAACAGCGCTTATAAATTGATTAAGATCCTCTCTGGTAGAAGAGGTAGCGCCAATCTTTTCGTAGGCTACATTGAACACCAATTTTTCAATCAATACAACGGCCCAAAACCTGAACTCTATCGTCGCTACATTGACGACTGTATCGGCGCTAAAACTCTAGAACAAAAATTTATTTTTCAAATCGGCACTCTTAATCCTCACGGTATCAACGAACGCTTTTCATTCAACTAATTTATTCCGAAGTTTTCACGTTACCAGGCACCAGCCAATAGCGAAGCTCCATCTTTCTGTATATAAAGACACACGACGCACAATTCCTTGATTCGCTCCGACGAAGGGCTAACGCTCGAAACGTCAGCTCTTGAATCTCTTTACGGTGGCCAATTGACATTATCAACCCAGTTGATAAAACCAAATTGTATTTTAAGATTGCTTTTACGCGCGTGGTGAAGGGATTTGCTCGCTCAAACTGGTGTATTCAACTATCCGACCGAGTGCATAACGCATATAAATGCAGGAAGAATTTCTTTTTCGACCAAATCCAGTTTATGAAACATATATACGTCAAAAAAAAAATTAAACCGCAAACGGCTAACTACATTTGGGGAAGTGCACGCGCAAAATTGCTTAGGCCATACGTGATTTTCTCGAGCACAAGGCTTGTTCTCAGTACTCAAAAATAGTCTATTTGCGAAAGACATCGCACGCATCATAATACCTAAATGTAGACTTCTGGAATTATGTTCTTCCATTTCTCAGTTGCAGTTCTATGGAGTACTTACCATTCGGACACTGTCCATGATGTCTGCGGGCACATCAATATGAAGATCAAACAGAAAAATAATGTCATGCGCATTTGGGACAAGTTCAGCTGCCTTGTTTATAGCAAGAGTCTTGTAGAATTTACCCTTTAATGAAATGATAGTATGTCTACTTCTTAGAAGGGATGTGTCAAACGCCAAGCCCATATCAATGTCTTTACTTTCAAAATCAACAATTATGACGTGAAAGTTGGTATCACCGGTTAATAAGCTGGCATCAGTGAGCTGATTAATAAAATGATGGACCCAGTTTCCTTGATCCTTGACAGGTAGAATGAAGTAAACCGTGGCGCTGTTATTCCAGTTCATTCCCTCAGGAAGGCACAACGTGTCATTTCCCTTTTCCTGATACACGTGTTCTGACAGCCGAAATGATTTATTGTTATTGTCTGATCCAAGTTCAAGGTTCAACAAGAAACGATCGCCATTCTTGGGGTCTGGCTTGTGAATAACTTTGTGGATTTTCTTCAACGAATAATTTCTGAAAAAAATGAACAATAAGAAATAATGAGAAGCATGAGCGGTGTGAACAGTATTCAGAGTTCTTGTACTGAAAAAATATCAATTGTATTATATATCAGTCCAATTAATAGAAAGCACGAATCTTAGCTAGGGGTTCCAGTGCAATTTCTCGTACATACCTAACTACCATAACCAAGGAGCAATCCTGTACTTCAAGTTCTCAGTGCAAATACCACCATTCCAATTCTAAGGATCCTGGTTGCCACTGAGTATTTTAATAATTAAATTATTGTACGGCAGGGTCGTCAGGTTTTTACAAATGTATAGTTCGCTATACCTTTTTATACCCCTGGGTAAGAAGAGACCCTGCATGGGAGTGAGTGCGTTGCACAAGGACACACTTAAACCAAGTGCTTTTCGCCCACTAGAAGCGAGAAGCGTTATTTGAACTCCTTTCTACAGTTCAAAAATTTCTTCCAATCTACGTTCCTTTTATTGTGAGGTAGCTCTGTGGCGAATTCTGTAAATTGTTGTTGTAAATGTTTTAACGACTCGAATTCCAAAAAGTCTTAACGTAATCTTGTAGGTGTCTCTTTTCGATTGAATGCAGGCGGGTACAAACGATGTAACAGCGTTTGTGTTTTGGTAGTTTTACTTCAGTTTTCTCGTGTAGTCAATAGCTTATTCTGACTATCAAAAGTGGACAGAAAGACGCCATTGCACGCAGATGTTGAAAACTTTGAAAATTGAAGCAAGAGTATTGTTTATGCCCTAACAATTACCAAATTTTCGGACGTTTCGAGACTTCTGCCGATCAGCGTTGGAAACACCGTTGAAAAATAGAACGCGATTGTATATTTCAGTGTTAATCCTTCTTGGATGGAGGCTCTTGTGCCTAAAATTCAGCGTTACCAGTAGTATACGAAAGGCCGGTTCCAGCGCACTTTTGAATTCGGCTCCCCCATTACTTTTTTCTCAATTTTCTAAAAATCAGGATACAAAGCAACAACGTACCCTGAAGAAAAACCCCTCTACTTTCACAAAAACCCCTCTTGCGCAGTGTCTTCTTAATTTATTTGTTACTTTTTTCTCAATTTTCTATTTCGGCTATATCATTACTTTCTTAATTTTCCATATACCCATAAGCTCTATCATCAATTTCATTTTCCATTAAATATCTTTTATCATCGTAACAACTTAATGATTTTTTTTGAACTTCATAACTTGAGATATTATGTAACTTACTTCTTATTAATCTCATTTTATGATACATTTGATTTTCTCCAAATAGAGTATCTTTGTAATGGTCAATTTTAATGTGTTTCTTAATTACTCCTTTCTTTATTCCTTTTGCTTTACAATCTCCTTTTCCATTTTCTTTTATATAAGAATACATCTTAGATCTTAATCAACAAAATTCTCTTATAGGTATACCTTCACATTCATCTTTCCAATAACTTTTTTATTCTCCTTAAAATAATACTTACTTTACGGATTATAATCTGAATTATCAAACTAATCTCCCCACAAATCCTCATAAATATCATGTGTTTTTATATTATGACATAATGAATCAGTATCTGTAAATAGTAACTTTACTTTCCCTGTATCATACTTTTTCAAAATATAATTATAATGAAAATCATACATCAAAGTTTTACTTAAATCTAAAATACTCATTCCATAAGAGGGTTTATTTAACATAAGACATTCTTTTATTCTTGTAATGACCATATTTTCTTTAAAAATAATACTTTCCTTAAATGTTGGCTTTTTAACATATTTCAATAACATCTTCTTATCACAAATAACTTTAGCATCACATCTTTTACAGAGATTCTCCATAGTCTTTCCAAAGACAGAATTATTCATTTATTTAAAGAAGTCTTTCTTAAAAGCTTTTTAGCAGCTGTTCTCATTTTTGTATTAAACATTATATAATCTTTCATCCATTCAGATTCATTAAACTTTATAGCTCTATCTATTTTCTTTAATTTAATTCCTAGAGGTAAATATAATTCCAAATTTTTATAATGTATACATATTTTTCACTATTATTAAGAGTAGGTATTAATTTCTTTATATTTGAAGATTTCAAATTATATTCTTCAAAGATTTTCTTTTGATACCCACTTAACATATCAGCTGATACTGATATCTTCTCAGGAGCCACAGGATAATCATTATGTAAAGAATGTAATTCCTTTGGACATTCCAAGTCACATTCAATAAAATAACCTTGCTTAAATTCTTTTTTACCATCTTCAAAGATTTTATGTAACTCTTTAATCTCCTTTTTTCTTACCCATTTAAATCCACCATTAGGTAACTTATTACACATAGCCCATCCATATAAATTATTAGCATCTAGATAAATAATATGACTTTCTTCTTCATTCTCATGATAATCATTTAGATACCTATTATTAGCCTTCGAATATCTTGTAGAAATATAAGATATACCTCCACGCAATCCTCTCTGTACCAGATGAGACATATCAATATTACTTATTAAATCGAATTGAATTTTAGTCATTTTTAACATAGCGTCGCAAGCTAATCCTGGATCCTAATCCCGGATCGAGTCCATATTCTTTTAAACACACCTTTCTAAAATTTTCAAAAACATCGGATAATAACAAAACATCACACATTAAATATAAATCATGATATTCACCCATATTTTTACAATCTAATTCATTATACTTTTAAAGCATGATCATAATCCTTTTCACTCACTTCTTTAGATGGAAATTCTTTATTTTCAAACTTAGAGAAATCATCAAAATAATCATATGGATAAATACCCTTCTTTTTTATAAGATTTATTCTATCTTCATCAATAACTTTACTAAATTCATTATCAAAATTAATATAATGATCTTTTTCTAAATTTCCAGCTAATCCATCTAATGAAGAAGCCATAAACTGCAAAGAATCAATGAAGACAATTTCTTTCATCATAATAGCAAAGTATTTTTCAGAGTTAGTTGGAATTATATCGATATTTTCTCCAAACTTACCAATTTCTTGAATCATAAAATTTCCATCGTATCCACGTAAATTATGAAAGACAACAGGAACTTAAGTACTCTTTCTTAATTTTAAGTTACAAATTTTATGAGCTGATCCTCGATACTTCCCTGTCACATGATCATGGTCTCTAACATTAATTTCTTTATCTTTATATTTCCTTTTACAAATCCAACAGCTAGTTGATTTTTTAAATTCAGCTTGTTCCTCACCAGTTAAATTCATTGGCTTATTAAATTTCTCCTTTATTATCTCTTGAATTCTTTCGTTTTCTTTTATTATAGCTTAAGTTAACTTATAACCAGCATTTTATCAACATCTCTAATGCATAAATAATGATTATCACCTTTATCATTATCAATAATCAATAAATTCATTGCATTCTTATGTTTATTCTCTGAAATGTAAATAGGAAAGAAATTTTTATTTTCCCATCAAAAGATATTAATTCTCATATTATTCATTTTTTCAATCTTAGGAACTTGTTCAACAGTTACAGGAAAGTTTATCCCATCATAACATAAATCAATTGGTTTACCCTCATCTGTAAAATACTTTTTATACTTACTTACCCTCTGAGGATCTTTACCAATTTCATCTTTATAGATATGAAAAAGATGACAATATAAGAAACATCTCTGATCTTCATTTTTTATATTAATTAAACCCTTATTATAAAGTTTCAGTGGAGTTTCAAAATAAGAAGATGCTGAAGAGGAACATACTTTAAGAAAACCATCTTTTATCATCTCAATTACCCACCACTTCCCATTGTAACATAATTAGCAATTTTCTCCACAATTTCATTCTTCTCGAAGAATAATATGAGGTTCTGATTCTATTTCTTTTGTGATAAAATCTTAGCTTCTTTAATTTCTAAACTTTGATCTTTATTTTCATTTCTAAAAATAATCAAAAGAGATCTAATGAATTAAATCCCTCCTAATTCCTTCAAAACTTCTTTTATCTTATCTTTCACATTACTCAATTTCAATTTCAATTCAGAAAGAGGTTTATTTTTATCCTTAACGTCAGAAGAAAAGATTTTAATATTATCTTTAATTCTCAATAAAGAAACGACAGTTTTCAATTTACAAAACGTTTCGACATTCATGTCATCTTCAGTTGCAAATGAGCTTTTAACGGTTGTACATTTGAATTTTATATTATTAAGGCAAAATTACGTGTCAAAACGTGCGTTACAATTTGAATATGAAATACGAAATACGCGGAAAACAAAAATAGCGCACGCATAACAATAAAATAAAGGACAAAAGGAACAACGTAATAAAAAAGAAAGAGACAAATCTAGATGCCTCAACTGCTGATTAAGAATGGGATTTTCCCACTTACTGTGCAATGCCTCTTTTATTTTAATTTAAATTTTGAGGCGACAGAATCTAAGATCGTTAAAAATTCTGTATCACAAGAGTCATGAAAATTGCACTTCCAACTAATTTTAAAATTCTAGGATCTTCCACAGTTTCTAATTCACCTTCATCAGGTGGTGAAATTTTAGAATCTAATTTAACTGCTTCATCAAAAATATTTTTCTTATCATACTCTCTTTTTTCTTCATAGATTTCTTGTTCAGTTTCTAAAGTTGGTTTAACCGAAATTGGTCTTCCTCTCATTTTACCTGTCTGCTTTAACTGAACAACTTTAATATCGCGTTGATCTGTAACTTTCTTTATCTTCTTATTTTGTTTCTTTACAATTCGCTCTTTTCTCCAATTCTTTCATTCTCTTGTTCATTTCATTTTGCAATGTTAACAATTGTTGTTGTAAATTAGCTTAGAAAAAAAATTCAAATTTACACATGTTAGCTTGACAACTATATACCTAAATTTCAAAACCAAATTTCAGAACTGATACATTTGATTTTTGTTTTTTATGGGAGAATAAACGTCCACATCCATTGCATTTTCTTCTATCTGATAAAAAATAATTAGTTATTTCCAATACAACTTGATCATAATCAGTACTTACCATTGTTTTGAAATTAGATTTACTGATTTTATCTAAGAAGATTGATTGATTCTTAGTTAATTCCCCACACCCTCTTGGATTTTTCAATTCAATGGTCAATCCATTATAATCTCCATTAGGATTTAAAATTATAATGTCGACAGTTCCAAGAGTGTTTCCCTTTCTTATAGCCTCATTCCTTTTATTTATTTATTTATTTTTTATTTGCCACACTAATTACAAAAATATAGGAAAAGAAGAGAGAAAAAAAAAAGAAGTGGCGAGGAGACCTAACAGAAACTATAGGAGCTTATGAGAGGTTAGGCCTCCTCGAACTATGAGCTAGAGCTGTTTCACATTAATAGAAGAAAAGAAGGCGAAAAGTCGAAGATGGAAAGATTTATAAACTGTTTTCATACTTACTCAATAATTTAATCTTCAGTTTTTTCTTAAAAGAGGAGAGGGATTGAGAGTTGATGTTCTTGTGTACTCAACGAACTTATAAATTCACCAACTAATATAGCACGTGGGTACTTTTCTTGAATAAATTCAACAACTATTATTCAATGAAGATTCGTTGTAAATTGAAAATGTCTTGTCAATCTTATATGCCATCCTATATTATTAGTTGAGAAACAAAATTTAATAAACCATCCACAATAATTTTTCTTTCAGATCATTCAATTCATTTTAAGAAGTGTTAAATCTTTTTTAATGTCTTTATTACACTTAAATTCTTCTTTAACAAAATTAAATAAATTATTAACTCTACGTTTATTTAATTCAATACAATTTAACAACTCTTCCAATCTAATTTCAAGTTGTTATATTTTCAAAGCAGTTTCATTTAAATTACCAAGCTTCGCTTTCATTAATTCATTTATTATATTATAAACCATTTGAAATTTATCATACATTACTTTTTCACTATCATCCTATATTATTAGTTTATAAAAATAAATCAAACATTGATCCATGAATTAAATTCCTCCGGATAACCTTTCCATTTCACAAAAGCTCTTTTACCTTTCTTTTTCAACACCTTTTCAACTCTAAATTCATCTTGACTAGTTTTCTGTAATTCTTTTTGGTAGAAGAATCCTTTAATATCTTCATCCATTAAATCTTTTAATTTATAAGTCACAGGATTTGTTTTAATTACATCGTTAATGACAAATGCTTCTTCTGTCCAATTGGGAACATAACCCTTATCAAATACCTTTCTCTTATACTTTGAAATTCTAACTTTGTCTCCAACTTTCAATAACTTTTCCCCATGTGGCTCATTATACAAGCGCCCATACATTGTATTCATAAATACCTTATTCGTATTTTTTTAACGTTGCTTCTTGAGGTGTCATTTCAATTGTGCTGTGGTATTTATTGTTATATTTTTAAATTATATTATCAATTGAGTTTATCCATATTGTATTTCCTCTCTTTGTAAAATCTTTATATATCTCTCCCTTGAATCCTTCAATTACACTTCCCTTTTCTTCATTTTTTGTTGAATAGAGGCTTATTCCATGTTTCTCAAGAATTTCCTTCATTTGTTTATAATAAAACTCAGATCCTTTATCAGTCCACAAATACCTTGGTTTTCTCTTACAAAAGACCCCTAAAAGCCTCCGCAACGGTCGATCCATATTTATTCTTTACTGGAATAACCCAAGCGTATTTTGAAAAGACATCTATAACCGTCAATATGTATTTAAATCCCTTATTCCATTTAGATAATCTTCCCATTCATGTATCATGTACTTCACGAGTAACAGCAACTCTTCTCTTTGGAAATTTCCTGATGATTGGTTTATGTAATTCTTTAGCTAACTGATCCCAATCATTACCAATTAGCATTTTCCTTTTCCCATTCCAACTGTCTTTTTAGATGCAATTGTATTTCCCGCTAACGTATGACCCCATTGTCTATCTTTCCGTGGAACTTTATCAAGTTCCTTTACCATCCTCTTATCAGCTTTATGCTTACACTTAAGATTATTTCCACAAACAGAATAATCAACATCATGCTTCATTGAAATTACATGTCTTTCTGTCTTTTCTAAGATGTTACCTATTTCATCCCTTATATTCACTGTCAAAGACAGTGTAAACTCTCTTTGAAAGTTGTCCTCCACCAGAGGCTATCGGAGCTCCACGTCGAAATGAACTGTGTGTCATATCTTAGAGAATTAATCACAATAATGATTTCTCCATTTTCCAGTCTTTTTGTCGTAAAAAAACGTAATCACAACTTGGATCTTTATTTTTAGGGTGAGTCCAAAATTTCTTTGAGAATAATCCAGTTTTTTATTGAATGCTCCCTTTGCGATATCTCCCGACCAATATCTATCTAATTGTGGTTTTACTCCAGAGATAAAGCAAGCGAGATCCTGTACTTGTTGAAATCCAGGGATTCTTTGATCCACCAATTCCACTCCCGGAGGTTGCCGGAGCTCCGCGTCTTCCAGTCTTTGAGCTCCGCGTTGCTATTTCTTTTAGAAAATTGTTTTTATATGCGGTCCTTCTTTGTGCGAGGTGGGAAAAATGAAAACAGGCTCTAATCGAGTCAATTTGCAAGAAAGATCAAAATGCATGCAGTTCTTTGTTTATTGAAGACAATAGCTGGAACAATAGAGACCCTTTGGGACTTACGCTCTTTGTTTGAGTCATTTCTTTGTTCGACTAAACTTTTCCAAAATAGTTTTAAACTTAGAAAAATTTAACGAAATTTGTCTGGAATCGCGTGAAAAATAGGTTAAATAAATATAGACTTAGAAAATTTTTCAAATTTAGCGTCTAAAATACGGAAAATCAAAAGGAAAAGTTAAATTTTTGGGCGATTTCACGACGTTTTAAAATTAAACACGCGAGTAGAAATGGTTTAAAATAGTGATTTAGGCCTTGGGGTTAGCTTTAAATGTTGTTTGGGTCATCAAGTATTTTATTTAATGATACAAAATAAAGAATAAATGTTTTGCTTACCTTTCTCGTTGTATTTTGTCGTTGTTTTCCGTTGTTTTGATTGCGTGAGTAGAGAATACGGGTCTAATTCCTTTAAGTCTTCGTAGTCGGAGCTCGCAGCGAAATGAATCCATCCACCATCAATCGATCAAACAGTCAGTCAGCAGATCACTAAAGATGCATACAGAAGTACTTGGAACTCTTATGCGTCCTTGCGGACTTCATAATGATCGGCGATATGCTTGATTATGTTACCAAAAGGATCCTCTCCATAGTGCGGACGCCACAACCACTCCTTCAGGTAGCTTTCGAAGAGATCTTTGGATGTTCCTCTACGGGGTATACTTCGTTTTATTCCCCACCATGTATTACAATGCGCTGTGTGTGCGCACCTGTGTCTGGGACTACGAAGTTTAGGCTGTGGTTAACTGTGAGGTGACTATAGCCCTTGTCATTGAGGCAATCTTAAGCTTTCCACATGTCGCCCATCACGCGTGTTCCAGGCAATATTTGAGCACGAATGGTGGGTAAGAGAGTATCTTTATCCCTGCTCTCTACGAAATAGCATTATTACAGGCGTCTCGTGGACAGTTTATTGAGGACGCGAGCAGATTGTGTTCCTTGTACCACTGTATGCACGGTCATGATCTGAGATTATGTAGAACAGCTTGTAGAGATTTATGGACGTCAACGACATAGCAGTACACAGGAAACAGGAAACAACGAAAAATTGACGAAGAACGGACGAAACAAATAAACAGAAGATAACGTAGAAAAATGAAGCAAAATATAGGTTGATAATTTGTGGTTGCACTAGAGAAGAGAGAGAAAGGGGACGAGAAAGAGAGAGCAGACAAGACCATTTTTATTCAAACTGTAAGTAGCAATTAACGGTGTATGTATTCAAATCCTTAAGGGATATCTATTGTTTAAAAAGACAATAAAGTG
This sequence comes from Blastomussa wellsi, assembly GCA_947652115.1. Lineage (NCBI taxonomy): Eukaryota > Metazoa > Cnidaria > Anthozoa > Scleractinia > Plerogyridae > Blastomussa > Blastomussa wellsi. The sequence goes on from OX393567.1 coordinate 10,100,438, forward strand.
CATGCATAATTAAGCATTCAGCATGCACAATAAATGTATGGGGCTGCGCAGAAATTTTTCCGCTGCTTTCACGAAGCTCTGAAATTCTTAGCTCAGCTGCTGCCATGAAGCGTATTTAAAAGCCAAAGAATTATTTAATTGTGAAAAATACACAGTCTAATTACGGCAAGCGTGACCTGAATTGCCAAAATTTTACGTTTGTTTAAGCAAATAATTGCACAAGTAAACAAAAGAGCGTGACCCCAAGCGGTGTACCAGAGAATAATATATTTTTTTATTGAAGAAATGTCTGCATTGGATATATACGAATTTGTGGACCAGAATTATTTTCCAATTGAAGAATTATCTGCACAAGTATATACGCCAATATGGCTGCCGCAAATTATTCATCCGCTGTTTTGCAAATGTTTTACGGTCCAATAACGAGGGAGACAAACAGAAACCCACGTCAACCATTACAACCACAACAGGTTGTATTATATGACGGGTTTCAATTATCACAAAGTAATTTCCGGGAATGGCTTCGTGTTTGGAGAATGGATGTATCCAAAGGACATTCAAACAACAAAGATTTATTAGTGTTTGCAAGACAACATAAAGCAAGGTTCACTGATTTGGTTGAACAAGAACTCCAAAAGTTAAAAAGCGTGAAGGTAAGTTTCGGGTTAGAAGTAAAGATTTCAAAAGAAAGAAACGATGAAACGCAACACATGAAACATTATTTTCATAAAAAACAACCGCATGTTTTCAACATGCATGATGAAGAACTAATAAAACAAAAATTCGATGAATTCATTGAAAGAACAAAGGGAGAAATAGAAAACTGGTCTGAGAATGGATCAGGATGGGAAGTTGAAATGATAAATACTGCGTTCGTGAATGTCGAACGCTATCTACCGCTGCGCGGAGGAACTTATTTGCCTCTTCCAGCCAATCTGGCAAAAAAGAAGGCCATAATCAACGTACGAAACAGGGACAATGAATGTTTGAAGTGGGCACTCAGAGCTGATTTATTCCCTCCGCAAGATGGAAAGCACGCCCAAAGACCAAGCAAATATCCGGTTAACGATGGTATCAACTACAATGGCATCGATTTCCCAACACCGGTGAAACAGATAGACAAGCTTGAGGCGCAAAACAAAGGCCTCGCAATAAATGTCTTTGGCTGGGAAAACAACTGTGTGATAGTCCACAGAATAAGTAAGAAAGAAAGAAATTTACGGAGGGTAAACCTGATGCTAATAGAGTCAGGGGAAATACAGCACTATTGTTATGTAAAACAGGTGAGTGCTTTGCTGTTTGACAAGGCAATTAATAATAAAACTTTCTATTGCATGATGTGCTTATCACGTTTCACACGAGCGGAGTTGCTCGTGAGCCACAAAAAATATTGCAACGGCGTAAATGGCAGGCCAACAAGGATCGAGATGCCGGAAGAGGGGAAAAACACCCTTTCTTTCCAAAATCATGACAAGCAGATGAAGGTGCCATACGTGATATATGCAGACTTTGAGGCTTTGGTCAGAAAGATTCCTGGCTGTGAGGGTGGGCCAGATAGCAAGAGCTACACGGAGAAGACAGAATGGCACCAGGCATGTGGCTTTTCATACATAGTTGTAAGAAGTGACGGGCGCGCCACACGACCAGTGGTTTGCAGGGGCGAAAATGCAGTGGGAAAGTTCCTAAGTAGCATTATACAGATGGAGACAAATATAAGAGATATTTTGGCCATACCAAAGCCTATTGTGATGACTGCAGAAGATTGGGAAAAATACAAAAACGTGACTGAATGCCATATTTGTGACAAACGTTTGATAAAGGATCAACACTTAGATTCAAGCCCCGTCTGCGACCACGATACAGGCCGTTATTGCGACCAAAGCCACAAAGGATGTTATTACAAAGCACTAAAAAAATGGGATTTATTGGGCCAAAAAGAGAATGGAAAGAAAGAGACAAAAGCGACCAATGGATAGCAAGCAATCAGGAAACGTGTTTGTTCTGCGCAGAACCTTTGCTTCAGAAAAACTTCAGAGACGCACGGGCTGGTTCCGCGGAGCCGCGCTCAACGCATGCAATACCTGTTGTATTTCACAACCTGAGGGGATACGACGCGCATCATTTAATGCAAGCGATGTCTCAGCAGCAGAAAGAAGTGAAATGCATCGCCAACAACATGGAAAAGTACATCACATTTTCAGTTGGGAATCTGCATTTCATTGGCAGCCTGAACTTTCTCCAAGGAAGCCTTGATTTTCTTGTAAGCGCAACCCCAAAGGAGTCATTAAAAATAACATCAAACGTCTCAGAAGGCAGCGAACTGCTTTACAAAAAGGGGATCTACCCTTACGAGTACATGGACTCATGGGAGAGACTCACCGAGACAAGGTTGCCGGACAAGCAGATGTTTTACAGCAAACCTAATGACGAGCACATAACGGACGAAGAGTACGTGCACATAGCGGACGAAGAGTACGTGCACGCGCAGAGGGTCTGGGGGGCTTTCGGATGCAAAACGCTGGGCGACTATCACGATCTTTACGTGAAAACTGATGTAGCCCTGCTGGCTGATGTTTTTGAGAACTTCCGAAACCTGTGCCAAGAGCAGTACGGGTTGGATCCGGCACATTATTACACGTCGCCAGGCCTAAGCTGGGACGCGCTCTTGAAAAAGACGGGAGTCGAGCTGGAGTTATTCACAGACCTTGAAATGCATCTCTTCGTGGAAAGAGGAATGCGTGGTGGAATCTCGATGGTAAGCAAGAGGTACACCAAGGCAAACAATCTCTTGCTGCTTGACTACGACCCCAGCAAACCGAAAAAATATATTATGTATCTCGACGCAAACAACCTTTACGGATGGACAATGAGCAAGCCCCTTCCCAAAAGAGATTTCAAATGGAAACGCGTTATGCCCACAGAGCAGGAGATCCTCAATAAAAAAGAGAACGCGAGGAATGGGTGGATTCTCGAGGTTGATCTTGAATATCCCGCAGAACTGCACGAGGAACTGTGTACCGGAGAAAAAAGTTGTGAAAAAGGAATGGATGTCGGACTACCAAAAGAATTTAATGAAAGACCTGGATTTAACACCCCCGGACAGCAAGAAGCTGCTGATGACACTCGAAGACAAAAACAACTGTCGTGCATTACAGAAACCTTCAGTTTTATCTGAAGCAGGGCATGAAACTAAAACGCGTGCAAAGGTTCCTCGAGTTCGAACAAGAATGCTGGATGGAGCCATACATCAGGATGAATACTGAGTTCAGGAAAAACGCAAAGAGCGACTTTGAAAAGAACATTTACAAGCTCATGAACAACTCAGTTTTCGGCAAAACCATGGAAAACCTGCGCAACCGTGTTGACATAAAAATCGTGCGCAGCAACGAGAGGGGAAAAATAAGGAGATTGGTTACCAGCCCTTTGTACTCGAGGTTTGTCGAATTTACAGACGACATGACGGGGATCCACATGCATAAAAGCAAGCTGCTGCTGAATAAACCTGTTTACACGGACATGACGATCCTTGACAACAGCAAGATTCTGATGTATGACTTTTTTTACAACAAGCTTAAAAAACAATACGGCCCAAAGTGCGAGCTTTTGTACACAGACACCGACAGCCTTCTGCTTGAGATAGAAACGGATGACGTCTACAAAGACATCGAAAGAAACAAATTTCTTTATGATACGAGCGATTACCTGAAGGAGAATCCACTACACTCAAACGCCAACAAGAAGGCCTTGGGCAAGATGAAAGATGAATGTGCTGGAACGCCGATAGCAGAGTGTGTGTGTCTGAGGTCGAAAATGTACTCGATTCTGAGGGCGGACGAAAAAAACATCAAAAAAGCGAAGGGCATAAAAAAGTGCGTTGTCAAGAAACAAATAATGCGTGAACAGTACAAGGAAACGCTTTTAGGTGCGAAACAGTTATGGCACGGAATGAACATTCTTCGAAGTGAGGGGCATGAGATCTATGGCATGCACGTAAACAAGATTTCGCTGTCCGCGTTTGATTCAAAACGCTGGATAGCAGATGATGGGATCCATACAAATGCTTACGGATACACCAGGCCTCTATTGACAGATGCTGAAATAGAGTTGCTCGCGGGGTTAGAAGCTGAAATAGAAGCTTTATTGGCAGATGTTGATTTGTCAGCATTTTGTTAGAGTTGCTCGGGGGGCAACTGTGTGTTTGGAGGGACAACCAGCAGCTTTTCACACACAAAGCCGCGCTTGGGCCTGTCGCGCAAATAGTAGAGAACGGGTTGATTTGGTTTGGTAAAAGATCTTTCAATGTTGTAAACTTTCAACGACCAGATTGGATCTGTGGCTCTTTTTATTCCACCTTAGAGCTCGCCGGGTTGGTAGAGATAACGAACTTGGACAAGAGAGGGGAGGATTTTTTTGGCCTTTCCAACAGGTCTTGAATAAAATGTCGATAGCCTTGCAGAAACAGCTTTTTCTTTGATGGCGATTGCGGGCTTCTTGCCGGTAAGGCTTGTTTCCTCGTTGTTCAAAGCCAAAACAACTTCAGGAAGCCTTTTCACCCACGCAGTGGACCACTGGCCCTCAGGGAGTCGCATTTCCACGGCATACTGGTGCCCGAACAATCGTTCGGCAAGGGTGCGGTTGATGCGTTCAACAATGGCCTGGTCGCGGTGAATGTCAACGCGCCCGCACCGGATATAGGTTTTGTGCTTTTCCATGTCTTTTGTAACAGCGCCCATGAATTCGCGCCCGGGGTCAATCTGCAGCAGTTGAGGCCATTTGAGAGGCGCTCGCTTGTAAATCTTCTGAAAGGCCTGGGCGACCTCATCAGAATTTTTCGAAGTCAAGGGTTCGGCCTCTTTGTAGCGGCTGGCCACGTCGACAACGGTCAGCACGTATTTGAAAACTTTGCGCCCGCGGGGCAGTTTGTCGTGTGGCAGAAAAAGAAGGTCTGCCTGGTGGACCGCGTTGGGTGTGGACACGTCGAATTTTGGTCGAGGAATGCGCCTCGGAGCGGGCAGGTATATCTGCCAGAGGGCTTGCTTGACCAGCCACTTTTTTGCGGTGTCTTCTGGTACCTTGGCGGCCTTGGATAATATTTTGATAGCGGCAATGCCTTTCCAATAGCCCCCAGGGCCGTAATATATCTTTGCGAGTTTTTTATCCATCGCGCTATATAAATAAGGATTAAAAAAGTTTATAGGAACCGGAAGGCTGTGTAGCCCAGTGTGAGCGTCCCGGCGCCCAGGAACACGAGTTCACCATTTTTCTGCTGCTCGCTTGGCTGATAGAAATCAGAGAACTTGGGCTCTTTGGGAGGTGTCATTCGTTCTTAAGGATGCACCTGGTTGTAGAGTTTGAAGGCGTTATCAGTGTTGGTGAAGTTCTGCTTGGTCTCCTCCTTTATTTGCGCGTTTGTCGCAATCCAGTCGAGAAGTTTGGTGCGGTCACCTGTGTATTTTGCGTACGCAGCTTGATACGGCTCGAGAGCTTTATCATGGCGCACTTTTTCTTCTTGCGCTGCTTTGTCACCGCCCCCAAAAGCCCTCGCGAGATAATTACCGCCGATAAAAGCCGCTGCGTTCAACACAGCCCCGCCAACCATAATTGCGATACTTGCCATGCTTCGTGATTATATATTATCAGAAGTATTTTCAAATACAGAATTTTAGGCGTTGGTGGGAAGGATTTTCTGGTCCTCCAGGTACTGTTTGAGCGCAACGCTCCCCGCCATTACAGCTGTGAACATTGCATAGTTTTCGATAGAATTAGAAGGATCACCTGTAAAACTTTTCTTGGACGTTTTTTTGGCAACCCAGCCTATGCCAGCAGCGAGGCCGATAAGGGTGGCGGCATGCATGACTGTTTTCACGAGCTTGTTGTCGGACATGTTGGTTATAGATAAGAGAAAAAATATTTAATTGAAATTATTCCTCGCCTTCTTCTTCCTCAAATGCTTCTTTGAAATTATCAGGATTTTTGACTATCCAAAAGATAGTTTTAAAACACTTGTACGTGTATCACCCCCAAACTAAGCCAATGCCTGAAACGGCTGCGGTGCTTAACGCTAACTGTTGGAAGTCTGGTACTTTCCACATTTTGTTATACAACAACATCATAAAAAATATTCAAATTAATCCATATGGTGAATGCCTTTTTTGGGTTGCGGTAATCTTTATGACTGCGGAACCTGTGGCGCGGGTTCCGGTGCAGGTGCCCGTTCCTTTCTAAAAAAGGCTTTTATGTCTTCACGCTTGACATACTTCGTAACAAGCGTAGCGCCAATTCCAATGATAGAGATCCATTGGGTTGTGCTGAGACCATTTGAAACTTCGGAATCAGCTGCAGTGGGCTCTGGTGCGGTCTCTGGAGCAGGCGCAGAATTTTTTTTATTCTCTTTTTAGCAGCCTCGGCTACGGCTTTTTTCTGTGCTTCACAAGCCTGTCTTGTTTTCTCAGCCGTGAGTTTGCCAGCAGCTACCCGCTTTGGATTTTTGTCAGGCCTTGTTGCCGGAGTTGATGAAGTTACTTACCTCTGGTTCAGAAATTGCTTGAGCGGACGGTTGCTGTTCTTCAGCCATAGTTACATGAAAACAAAAATATATTTAATTTAGAAAATAATTTTTTGTGAGGAATTGCAAGTAATTTTTCAGCAGTTGCTGCGTAATCCTCAGGAATTAGTGAGAAATCATTGATGAGTTTCTTTGGAATTTTCTTTGTACTTTTGAAATCGATATGTTTTGCGGTAACCAACCTTCCAAGAAAGGTTGCCAGCAAGACAGCTCTTTGGTTATAATATAGTCATTTTTAGGCTCCTTTTGCAAAGCTTCAACGTCTTTAATTGGTAAAAAATTACCAACTATTTTGGATGCAAAGGTGAGAAAGCTATCTACCAGAGTATCGTTTGTTTTTGAGCTCACATAGGCCTCATGCCTTTTGAAGTATTTTTCAACATCCTTGTCGCTTAATCGCTTAACCTGTTCGTGAGTCAACAGCACATCTATTGTCTCTTTGGTTTTGCCCGATGAAACAAGTGTTGCCAGCTGCTCACGAAGAGCAGGAATAGCAGGCTGCGTCGAAGCAACTGTTAAGACATTGTCGGGCGCGCTCGTTGGCTCAGCTTCAAGCAAGCTCAAAACGTCGGTCATTATGGGGTCTTCGGTTTTTACCCAGTTTGCGCTCGTTGATGGGGTCGCCACTTTGTATTTGGTATTAATTTTTTAATTGAGTTTTAATTTTATTCCGTAAGGGTGCCGAAGTGAGAACACAAGGAAGGAAAACTTATTTTTTTTCAACATCGAAATATATTCTTTGTACTCATCTTGAGAAAGTTCGCCGGCGTAATCTTCAAAAACCGCTTTCAAAGTCTTCCATGAGGGAGTGTAAAAAAGCACAATTGCAGCTACGTTTTCGCGGAAAGAAGCTCTGATGCTGGTCATCTTTTGGGTGAGCACCCACACGCTTAGTCCTGTGTGGCGAGCGCTGAATGCGAGATTGACCAGCTGGCCTGTGCGCTTTTTCACATCTTTCGAGGCTGCGCAGTAATCGAGGATCATGAGCGCGTTGGTGCCCTCCAAAAACCAGCAAACAAGTTTCAACCATGGTTCAACCGCATTCTGTTCGCAAATGATAACATAAAAACGAGGGTCCGCCTCAGCGAAGCGATGAAAAGTCTTGTTATAGGCGAATGTCGGGCAGATGAGCACGATGAAGTCGAACTCGCCACGGAAAGGGCCACAGAGCTGGTCCACCATAAACCTTGATTTGCCTGAATTAGTCGGGCCAATAACAAGAGCGTTGAACGGAATGTTTCTGGGGTCCATTTCTATATCAGTATCGCACAGATTTTAATTGCTGCCCCAATATGCTCATCTGCGAGTCACTGATAACAAAGACGTGGCAGTTCGCATTACCAGAGCCACTGAGGCTCCGCTCGAGCTCCAGCTGTATTCCATCTTTTGTGTTCACAAGGCGCGTGCCACTGCCGTGCAGCGACTGATCTACCATGGAGCGCAGATCGATCAAAAGCCCGAACTTGTCATCGCTGTAGAACTTTGTCAGATTCATGTGTGGCGTTTTTGTCTGGGGAAAGAAGCGACGGGTCGTCTCCCACATGTCCCTGCCTAAGATGCCGTTGTTGTACAGCATGTTAGGCGAGCTGTTCACCGTGACACTGACTTTCGTCAGGCCAGGGTTGAAGTACTTTTCTGAATCTCTGGCTCCTGCAGCGTAAGGCTCGATGAACAGGAGAAGGATTCCTTTCAGGGACCTTCTCTGTGGGTTGACTCTGAGGTTAATCCTTGAGTCCTTGGCTTTTGCGAAGGTGACCACCTCAGCACGCATCACGTGATCGTACATGAATTCCTTGCCAGTGGAATAAACACCGTGCGCGTCTTCCGCCAGAGTCTTGCTTCTAATCATTTCGTACTCGAGCTGGATGTTAGTCAGCTTGTATTTCAGTTTTGTTGGGTCAGAGCCTTTGACAACCTGTGAGGCCGGCGCAAGGGTCAGCTCAAACAGGAGGTCGTTGTAAAGAGCTTGGGGGTAAAAGACTCCGTGGTCGGTCACGATCTGGTGGTTTAGTCTGATTCGGTATTTTGTGCCGAAAACCTTGTTCAGCCCGTTTTCCGTGTCGACATCCTCGGTTTTCTTATCCCCGACGTTTGAGCGGATCTTGCAGAGGTACTCGCTTTGAATGCCGTCGAGCAGCATGTTGTCCCGCTCCTCCTGCGAGATGAAAAGGTCCTCCCAGATCTTGAAGATGTCATACCCCACCGTGTCCTGCAGTATGGTGCCCGCGTACTTCACAACAAGCTTGTCGACCAGAGCGCGCCCGACGTTTTGAACGAGGAAGTTGTTGGGTTTCCCTCCAGACAAGTCGATGTTGAAAAGCAGTGCGAGCGAGCCGGGCACGAGGACCTCGTTCTCATTCAGCTTGGGCACAGAAATATACAGGGTCTCGCTGGGGCTGGCGTCGCTACGATCAAAGGTGATGCGCTTTACTGCACGCTCGGCTTTCATCGCGCCGAGATTTTTCTCTTTGTGCGTTGGACGAAGGTTTGCTCGCACCGCCATCATCTATATGAATAAAAAGTATTTTTTATTTAATATACAATGGCGGAAGGTGAACACTTTGGATACGACGACCCTGAACTTGACCATGCTATTGACCACGATGACGATGACGATGAACAAGAGACCAATACAACCCGTCAAAACACAACCGGTCCATTTCAGCCTGGCTCTGCATCGACACCCTACTATGGTGGCGAACAATATGAAATGCAAACAATGCAGCACTAACAGAGCGGGATGCCTGACACTTCTTACACCGAGGAAACTCCTTTGGTGGGCAGCAGTTTGCAATCACTGAGTGAAAAAGCTTGGATTGCTGCAAAAGAGAAATTTCCGAACATTATCTCAAGCGAGCTTGAGATATTTTACAGCCCATAAAACGGAAAGCTTCAAGTTAAAATGTTTGGCGCTGGAAAAAGGCATATGACATATTTACCACAAAAAGGAGTACAAAACAGAAGCAACTAAATCCAAGCCTTACCAAAGAAATAAAAACTGCACTCGGAAAGTCCATTTTGGAATTAAAGGAAGCCGTTCAACAAGATCTGGCTGAAAAAGAAAAAGAACTGGAAAAATCTGTATCTATGGCTAAAGAAGAAGAAAAAGTTAAAAATACCATGGAAGAAATCAGAAACAGAATGAGAGTAATTGATGAACAGAGAGCTGCTCTTGAAGATACACATGGTCCTTTGGATGAAAAAGAAATTCAAAAACTGAAACAGGATAAAAAAGACCTTGAAAACGAACATCAACATAAAAGAAAGCAACTGGAAGAAATCAACAAAACAGCAAAACAGGCGCCAAAATTAAAAGAAGATATATAGAAGCTCACAGAAGAAAATGCCAGGTTAAATGAAACATAAGTGAACTTCAAGAAAAAAATTGACACAGAAACCCTCAATGGGCTAAAAGTTCAAAAAGCAGAACTGGAACGCCAAAACGAAGAAGACAGGGCGATCATCAACGATGAGAATGCCTCACCATCTGACAAAGAAGCAGCAGAAGACCGAGTGGCGCAGCGTGAAGAAGAGATCAAACGGTTTGACACACAGATTGAGGAAATAGAACGAGAGAAGCCTCTTCGAGAAAGGGATCTTCAAAAAATATGGCGTGACATATGCTGGTGCCACGATTGGTGCTGTTATTGGCGCCATTACCAACTCTCTGAAAGCCACTGGCAAAGCGTTGGCAAATGGATTGAAAGAGATTGGCAAAAAACTTGCTCCAATTCTTCCCGGCCTCACTGGCTCGATTGTGAGTTTCCTCTTCAAAGCTGCTGGTCAGGCCATCGGTTTTCTGGCAGAGCACACCTGGCTTCTGATTTTGGCTGTTGTGACCTTTCTGGTCAAGAAGCAGCGTTAACGAAATGACAAGAATGCCAAACCCGCAGCTGCAACCGCGCCAACAGCGACAGCTATTTTGTTCACGTCATGTGACTCAACTGCCGGAGCCAACCGTTGGCGTTGGTTCAAATTCCGTTTGCTCTTCTGCAGCTGTTTGGATCACAGGCGTTGGCTGTTTTTATGCCGCTGCTGCTTTGTATATCGGATTCGAAGGGTGACTGTTTGGCCGGTTTATTTTCGATTTCCCGCCATCCAGTAGCTGAAGCGCTGCTTTTTTTGTGCTTTTGTTTACTCCGTCTTGACCCCAAGCTTCATACCTGACGTAGCTTGTTTGAGTTGGTTGTTGTAGCCAACCGTGCTCTCTGTGTTAATTACCATCCGCGCGGGCATCAGCCAGGCCCCCGGGCACACAGCAAGGTTGAGCCTCACCTTTGCCTCGTCTACGGCAAGTTGGTATCTTTGAACTGACTTGGCCAGATCCGTTTGCCTTATCGCGTCTTCCACCAAGACAAGGAACTCGCTCTGGGCTTCTTTTTCTCTGCCCCCAGCACCAAGAATGCTACTTCTCACGTTGACTTGCGCGCCCAAGATGCAATACACAAAGGCTTCAATTGACCGATTGATAAGTGAAAGCCCTGCCTGGGTCAAACCTGCCGGGGTTTTGGGCGCGAACCAATCGAATTGCTCTTACGCGGCGTCGTTTCTTATGAAGCATACTGAAATTCCCTTTTCTGACGCCTCAGGGTCCTCGTCGTCGAATTTTGCTTTTGCCGATGGATATGGCACGTCCAGTATGAAAGGGTCGCGGCAATAAATGTAAACGCTTCCCAGCCCGTGGTTTGCCCCGTACGTGAAGCTGAAATCGGTTGACGGGTCAACGTCGAACTCTGCGCACAATCTTTTGTAAGAAGCCACGTCGTAATGGTTGTTAATCTGACTGAATGTTGGGTCGCCCGGCAATGCGCAAAGCTTTGGATGCCTCCGAGCTGATACAGGATGCGCCGAACCGTGAAGTACATGTGGAAGATGTAAAAAGCCCGCACCTGCGGCGGCAGATTCAGCGTTGTGTGATCTTTGTAAAATACTTCACGTGAGATTCTGCAACCTGCCGTCGTGCACCAAACTGCAAAGTTCAGCTGCTGTTCCCAGAAAGATAGATCAGGCCCCGCCAGCCATTTTTTTGCGGGCTGTGATGTTTCGAACTTTATCTGTTCCCTTCGAAATATCTCTCTGAATTTTGTTTTAAAATACTGGTCAGGCGTTACATAAATATCCATTGAGTTGTTGAATATTTTCTTCAAACTTGGTGCATCGTCTTGAAATTCAACTGCTGGAACCGGCAGCAAACTTTTTTCTGCGCTGGGCGATAACTGGTAAGGGAAGCCGCCAACGGCATCCAAACCCAGCGCGCTTTTCATGCTTGCACTCCAATATTTGCGGTCTGAACCGAAGACGCTTTGCAGACTGCCTTCACCCTCTTTGTAAAATATTTCAGCTGTTGCTGTGTGGTCCAACGCTAAAATTGTCTGTGCTACAAATTTGCTTTTGTTAGCCCTCGGAAACCGTGCAGAAAAAGCCGCCCACGCCTTGGCTTGTGCAACCTTCGCGTTCGCCTCGGGGTTTTGATTCCATTTCATGACGTTGGCAGACTGCGCTCTTTTTTCGAAATAGTCAAACGCAACAGAATCTGATTGTGTACGTGCAGTTTTGAAGATGTTCATCTTTTATTACTCCCCATTATTTTTTAATTGGAAATTTATGTGCAACAAAAATAAAATGGTTGTGCTTACTATTTCTAAGTCTTCTAATCTATGCACCGTCAATTTTGACAACTCGATTCCAGAGGCCACTCTCGTAAGGCTGTTGTCTTGTTCGCTTTATAATTCGTGGAATAATTTGAAAAACGATGGGGTAATTTCAATGTCTGATCCAGAAGGTAGACGTTCTGTTCCTATTACTATCCCCAGAGGGTATTACACTATTGAAAGTATTGCTCAAAATATAGAAAATGCTTTCGCTAAATTTGGCATAAAACTACCCACTCACATAAATACACCAGTTGGTGCAATGATAATTGACAACTTTGAAAATAAAAAAACGAATCTTGACAGTGACTTAGCCGATTTTCTTGGCATATCCCGCGTATTGATGTTTAGAACTTTCATCAAGCGGCTTAGAACACCGAGTACTTACTTTGTTCATTGCGACTTGGTTGACCGCCATCAAAATTTGGTAAATGGTAAAGCTTCAACCATTCTTGCAAAGTTTGACATTAGAGGGGAAGCTTTCGAAAAAGTCCACTATCAAACGGCCGAACAGCAAAACTTTCGTGACGCTTGGACAGGCAAATTTGTAAACAGCGTAACGCTTTCAGTAAAAGATGATGACGGTCAGCTATTTGATTTTAACGATCAACCACTACAATTCGAATTGCAAATCAATTGAAAAATAAAATCTGTTTATATGCAATGTCTTCAGCAAATGTGTTGCCAAGTGCACCGTATCCAGAGCTACCCCTCTCAAGAACCCCAGAAAATTTCCGGCTAACTGAGGTCAGCAAAATTGAAAAAGAAATAGCCGATGAGGCAGAACATTACAGGCTTGTGTTGAAAAAATATAAAAAAGCTCGTAAAGTGATTCACTATTCCGTGGTCTCTCTCGGCGCTGTATCTGTCGCCCTGTCTTCCGGGGCCATTGCAACTTCACTCACTGGCGTCGGGATTGTGGTCGGAGCGCCTATAGCAGGAATAGCTGCCATTTCAGGTTTTGCTTCCACAGGCCTGTCAAATGTTAACAAGAAGCTTGAAAGGAAAGTTAAAAAGTACACGAAAATTCAAGCTCTGGCACTTGCCAAGCATGACTCAACAAAAAGCTCTGTCTCTCAAGCTCTTGACGATAACAATGTTTCCGACTCAGAATTCAAACAAATAACTCGTGAAATGCAGAAATATCGTGAACTCAAAGAGACTCAAACTTCGCGAAAAAACAGACCGATTTACGTCAGCCGGATATTGAAAAGATAAAAAAACAGGTTCTGCAAGAGTTTCGAAAAAAACTGGCGGCGTCCTGCACAAATTTGCACTAAACTTAGAGAGAAAAAACACAAAAGTCTCTCTGAGTGTTATACAAAGTAGTAGAGCCCGCCTGGGCCCTGCTGGTAACAGGGGGTGCTCAGAAATCCCCCGGGATAATAATAATAATAATAATAATAATAATAATAATAATAATAATAATAATAATAATAATAATAATAATAATAATAATAATAATAATAATAATAATAATGGTTTATTGACATTCCACAAAAATAGGCTCTTCTATGCCAATATATATCTACACTAATTTAATGATTAAGAAATTTAAGTTTACAATATATTGATGAAAATAATTAATTGAATAAATAAACAAATAAATAATAAAAACGATAGCTATTTACATTTACAGTCTTGAATTTACTTTATCATTGAAAAAACGTTTGGCATTACGCTTAAAGACAGCGAACTCCTTTGCCTCCCTCGTTGCAGTCGGTAGTGAGTTGAAAATATTTGAGGCATTATGCCTGAAAGTGTCTGTCCCAGAGGTAAAATGGGAACTGACAGCCGCCTTGTCAGGCAGGGGCAGGGGCAACAAAACAGCCTCCGAGCACCTTCGACAAGGGTTTTGTCCCTTTATGTGACCTGTCACGCAGTGTCACGCGTGACACAAACCGTCACACAACAGCACACAACGCCACGCGTGACAGTAACGCGTTAATTTTTTTACAACCAAATTTTCGACAACCAAAATTTGGTTGTCGAAAATTTGGTTGGTCTAAAATTTGGTTGTAAAAATGCGCTCTAGTAAACGAGGTGGCATTTTGGTTGATTTAGTGTAAAAACGGCTTCCAGCGACAAGGAAACAAATTGCAAACCAGTAGCTTACATGTGTGTGAATATTTAATGAAACAGAACGCTGAGTTCATTGTTTGAGTTAATCATTTGGTTCCACATTTGATCATAATTTTGTTTCGTCTTCCTACTTATATTCTCATTTTTCCTTTGAAGAATTCTTTGGAAGGTGAATTGATATGAGAAAATATTCTGTAAAATACATATGAAAATTTAATGAATCTCTTTCTTTCTGAGAATAGCTCTCTGAATGCTTTTCCGAGAAATTTAAATGATAAATCAACCATATTTCTTTCTTTTTTCTACGCGATTCTTATAACGTAAATCCCTAAGAGTATTATCTATATGATATTTTCAATTATATATCGATTTTCTCTTGATTTTATACACATTCTGGTAATAACCTTCATAGTAATCATTAACCATATCATAACCTTAACTAAACCACAACTTTCACATACGTAAGTACCTTCATTATTTATAATTATTCGATACTTATACCAATATGACAAATCATTTCTGAATTCTGCCTCCATAATATATACTGAGATAAAAATTAAAAAGTTATTTGTAAAAAAGTAATTATCTAGCCAAAGTCGTTGGAAACCGCCATTCATAAGTTGACTGGCGCAGCTGTGCCGTGACGTCATAACAGCATTAATGTTTTTATAAGTTGTAAATGTTGATTGACACAGCTATTGAAGGAGTTGCTCTGCTGTATTACTTTTATTAGAAAATTTGTAAAAAAGTAATGAAATAGTCAAAATAGAAATTGTTGGTTGTATCATTACTTTTAGAAAATTGAGAAAAAAAGTAAGAAATAAATTAAGAAGACACTCTGCTGTGAAAGTAGAGGGGTTTTTCTTCAGGGTACGTTGTTGCTTTGTATCGTGACTCTTAGAAAATTAAGAAAAAAGTAATGGGAAGCCGAATTCAAAAGTGCGCTGGAATCGGCCTTTCATATACTACTGTTGCCTTCGTGCGGCGTCGATCCCTCGTGTTTTTAAAACTCGCGCAGATAACGGACACCATGCAACATGCCGATACTATGGCCAGGTGAACAGAAATGTTTCGCTACAGGAAAGTCTGCACGCTTTTTTACGGGTTGTACGTGTTTGAGAAATAGGTCGGCGATACGCCGTTACGCCAATGAAAGTCATAGGATATGAACGGCAAGATATCAGTGATTTACATTTAGTTAACTACCGTGCAATCATTGTACCAATGCCTCATCGTCAGTGGATCCTCTGGAGTTTGTATGGTCGGCGAAATTTTGGCATGTAGGCAGGTAGAGCAGCGTGGTCTGCCGCAAGCGAAGGTACCTTTCTCCTCATCCCTTACTTTTGTCGTTGTGAGACCGCTGCGTACCAAAACGTCGCGCAAATTGCTATCATGGCGATCATAGGCAAACAAAATTTTGAAGGATTGAAATGCATCTTCGGTGTCAGGATCAGTCTCGGTTTTTAAGATGTTCCTGGCCTTGTCATTGTTTGGATGGCACGTGACGACAAGAGGGATGCTCTCAACTTGTCCTCGCGAACTTGAAGGCGAGGTATCTGACCGCAGAGCCGTTTGGCGGGAGATGTTACCCTTGTTTACAGGTTCCAATACCCACAACGTTTTTATCAACGGCATCTTTAAAAAAATCTTAAATCTTAATTTTAATCTTATATCATCTTAGTTATTTGTAGAAGGTATTGTGTTTTCGTTCCTATTTTGTTGAAAACATTGCCAAACTGTTTCCTGTTGAGCGCTGTTGAGTTCTCGAAAGTAAGCGATAATTTGCATCCAAACGGAACTCCTTTAAGGAGAAAATCATCAAATTCGTTTTTAAGATGAATATTAATCTGGATTGAATGCAACTGTAAAGGGGATAACGCCAAGGTTTGACGTGAATCTCGATGAATGGAAATAGACGTGAGCTTGTTGTGGTACGTCCTGTAATCGACCACAAAACTCGGCCTAGGCGGCCTCGTGGGCCAACACCAAATTTGACAATGTGATGACGAAATAAGTGGTCGATCACGGGACCGTACCACAACAAGCCCACGTCTATTTGTTTTTTTTTTACCATGACAAAACAAAGCCAAAATGATTAAGCGAAGACTAGCTTCCACGAAAAGTGCGAGACCTGAACTGAAATTCTCAAAATTATTCGAAACCCACAGAATCACAAACTTCGAATTTCGAAAAGTAACGCAAAACCAAAATGTAGAAACAGAATTTTAACAACTAACCTTTATTCCATTCGGAAATTCTCGAAAACCAGATGAATTAATACAAAGTTCAGTCCACTCGTGGTGCCACGGCAGAACACGGCAAAAATAAACGATCTCTTCAACAAGTTTCACGTCAAACTTTGGAGTTTTCCCTTCGCAGATTAATTCAATCTCGATCCATATTCATCTTGAAAACGAATTTGATGATCTCCCTTTTAAAGGAGTCCCTTTGGATGCAATTTTTTGCTTATTTCTGAGAACTAACAGCACCGACGACTGTTTTCAACTGAGGCGCGCGTGATGACGTCATACTACGCCATCGTTTTTTGATGAATATTTAGACCGCGAACATTAGCCAATGAGCGCATTTCTGCAAATAAAAATAATTATTTTTGCCGTGTTCTACCAAGCACTACAAGTGAACTGAACTTTACAGTAATTCAGCGGGTTTTCAAAGAATTTCCGAATGCCGGAAAATACAGTTTATTTGTTGAAATTCAGTTTTTCATGTTTCATAACGTTGCCAGCGATGTTGTTAAATCTACTTCTTTTAAAACTTATACGATAAAATGTATACCGTACATGACACTGAACGGTTGAACAATGTGTTGAACTTACCTGGACTGCAAATAGTTGAACAACTTGCTCACGATTGATTCAGCTGTGTTCTTATCAACAAGTGCATTAGGTTTAGACCATCCATCCTGTCTGACGAGCAGCATGTCTGTGTCATCCTGCGGGAATACCCGTGACACCTGTGTAAGCCAAACTCCCTGATTCCGTTGGATCTTTCCATGCACTAGAAAGCTGGGACTATAAGAACAAGTTGGAATAAGACTGATATATTCTTTTCTGTTTACAACTGGAAGACGATTAAAATAATATAAATTGTTTTTCCTTTGAAGCGTAATAATGGCTTGTTTAGCCGCGTGCTGGGGAATAGTTTTGTGATAGATATTTTCCGAAAAACCTGACAAGTATCTCGAAGAAATAATTTCAAATGTTGAATTGCTGTAAGACCAATAAACAGCCACATGTGCGGCGCCAGAACCTTGCTTACTCAAAGACTCGATGTAATATTTCTTGCCGGAGTTAAGAATGATTTCTTTAGATATCTGATCAGGATATTTCTTATAGTCTCCTTCGTCGGTCCAAGCCGATTCATGAGGAGAATAAACACGCGCGATCATCTCGCTGGAAGCGGGATCTTCATTTGAACTCAGCCACAACTCTGATGCATCATCTGATGTGATGGCAAACTTATACTTGCCGCTTGTCTGCGGGTGGACAAATCCAAAAATCCTTTCTCCGTTATTTTCCATATTCACATCTTGAGTCTCATGAAATCCAGAAATAAAGGAACGCTCGTCTGGAAAGTAAGGAAAATGAGGCCAGTTTCTCAAACTATCGACATCCATTCCACATAACTCAAACCACCTGTGAACGTTCAAACTTCCGGTGGTGGTCGATGAAACGCTTTCGACTTTTAGCTCACGTGTGGATGTTTCTGCAGTCGACGGAACAATCGCTTCTGTTTTTGGTTTTACAGTGTTATTTTGAGTTTGTTGCCTGGTCCCACAAGGAGAGTCGCATAAAGTTTTAGGCGGATGTCCACTTTGTGAAGATGCGATTAGCAGAAAGTATCCCAGAAAAGACACGCTTGCTACCACTACACCAATTTTAAAACGGCGCTTGATAAAGAATCTTCTTCCGATTCTGACAGGAATTTGCCAAGAAGCCATTTTTACCGAGTGGAGATAATCGAGAATAAAACGACGAAGCGCTCTTTTCTTTCTAGCTGTTACCTCACGAGAAATCATCAGTTCCTTGACATTGGTGACCTCTCACGCGAAAACGTACACTAACGGCTATCCGCTCAAACGGCGTTTTGCCGTGCACTTGCCGTTCACCAGCCGTTCAATAAAATTTTGTATCCGTTTGCACGGCTTGTGTTATCCGTTCAAAAAAAATAATAACTTCAGCCGGTTATTAGTTCAACCGCTTGCACGGCTAGGGTTATGCGTTCAGAACTCAGTCGTAGAAACAAGTTCGGTTACCCGAACAACACAACCTCTCTAACGTCTACGAATATCAATGCAAAGTCTGGTCAAAACAAAGATGTTATCCGATATACGTATGTTAATCGCTATTTCACACACAAGAATTTCGCATAATTATTGCACTTGGCTTCCCAAGACCAAGAATCTACAGTCGCTAAAATCCTTTGCAAGGTGGTTATTCTTGAAGTTCTTTATTACTTAGCTGAAATTTCAACTTCGTGCGGTTGTCATTATGCAATTCTATAAACTCGTTGTTCATCAGTTCAGAAAAGACACTCGATCGTGTAAACAAGTCCGGATCTCGTCAAAACAAAGATGTTATCCGACATAAATATGTCAATCGCTATTGTGAGGTCGAATTTCACACACAAAAATTTCTCTGAATTATCACACTCGGCTTCCCAATTAAGACTATCAAGAATCTACAATAGCTAAAATCTTTTGCAAGGCGGTTATTCTTGAAGTTTTTTATTACTTAGTATACTCTTCGAATTTTCGTGCTTACTGTTTGTTTTTCCCTTCGTGACTTTAGAAAAATGACGCGAAGCAATCTTTCATATAAACGCTAACGAACGTGCATTCGTCCAACATCACGTTTGCGAAACATAACGTTTGGTGGCTTAATGGAAACATCAGACAAAGTGAGTCCGTAAAACTATTTTGCTAATTACTGCTGTTCATCAGTTCAGGAAAGACACTCAGTCGTATAAACAAGTTCGGTTACCCGTTTAAAACAAATCAAAGATTATACAACTTTTCGAACGGCTACGAATCCAGCTGCATGTTGCGAAAGTCTTGTCAAAACGAAGATGTTATCCAATATGTCAATCGTGAGGTCGAATTTCACACACAAGAATATTGCACTCCGTGTTCCAAGCTACAATCGCTAAAATCCTTTGTAAAGCTTCTTTATTACTTAATACACTCTTCGAATTTTCGTGCTTACTGTTCGTTTTTTTCCGTGCATTCGTCCGATCGGCAAATCGATCAGTGGAAATTTTCCGCGTAATTTTATCCGCTGTGCCTATGTGACAGTTCCATACAGTTATTCAAATTTATAAGGACAGCTGCCTCCGAGAATTGTTGAGAACAATTACCAAAATGGTAATTTGATCTGCGTGAATACTGTCACCTATCATGCTATGTAGACATGGTTGTCAAAATAAGCCGGGAACCAGCGCATTTCACTGGCTTTTCCGAATACTGTGCCAGCTACTCCAAATGTCAGTAGGTGATATTGGAGAAATAAAATGGAAATAGCCACCTACTTTTTGGATGGAACCTGCTACTCAAAAACCTACTGACAACCCTGTGTAGATGACCATCCTAAAGGCCATGGCTGAGGATGAACGTGGTTGTAGAAACAAATGTTTCCCTGTTTGCCCACTTGCACAATATTTGTTACCGACAGAAGATTTGTGTCCAAGAACATAAAAAATGTTTCTGTTTTTTTTTTTTCAGAAACATTTTGTGTTAACTTTGCAAAAACTGTTTGCTTGAAAGTAGCAAGAATGTGTTTGCAACAATAAGATTTCATTGTGCCATACCGGGTATTTTCTTTCCTTTAAGAGAAGAAAATGGCTTCAGGAGGCATTGTCATCCATAGCAGAGGATACAGATGTCAAGAGAATGATGATTTATTTACAAATCTTGGAAAAAACTCATGATACTGATGATGGCCTGACCAAGAAGGAAGATGCATTTGAAGGATTGTCCATGATTGTGGATAACTTAGATAATGCAAATGGTATGTTCGCACCAAGGGTACAACACCTCTGATGTTTTGTAATCATGCAAGCATGTCTTGTGCGGAAAAATAAAGCCACTACATGTATAATTCTTTTCACTCATATTTACAGATTTTCACAAAATTGGAGGCTTTCATGTTATGATGAAATGTCTTTCAAGTGAACACAGGTATATACTGTAGTTGCAAATGTTCAAAATTGAATTGAAATTTTATTTGTTAAAATAGAATTCCTCTCATATGTGTGTGGCACCATTGGACCTGGGGGTGGCTGCAACTGCCATGCCTGAGAAAATTACACAATTTACAAATGTGTTAGCATTAAACCAGTATACAACCGGCCATAAAGTTGGAACTGCTTTAGCCCGAAAAATGTCGAAAATTTTCTAAACTGGGGGCTGCAGCCCCCCCCCCCCCCCCTGATGTGTATGCCTATAATTCTACTTTTATTTGTTAAGTTCATTTTCTTATATCACATTACATCATGACAATAATGTTTGTCCAGGGAAGGAAAATGTTACTGTCTACATGCACATGTACATGTATATGTACCGGCAGCTCTTTTCTGTTTCTTTTTTTTTTTCAATATAGTTCTTTAAGATGGAGAGCAGCTGATATCTTGGCTGTATGTGTTCAGAATAATCCCTACTGTCAAAAAGCTGCTCTGGAAATGAACATTCTTCCAATGCTAGTTGACCTTCTTGAAACCGACCTGTCAGATCACGTGAGAGTAAAGGCACTATATGCCATATCATGTGAGTATGCCCTGATTAGTTTATGCAGGACTTTTTTGAGATGGGCATTCAGGTAGCCTTTTAGAGAGTATTGAAAGTTATTTTTCAACAATTTGGTGATCTGTTTTTGTATGGGGTCCTGGACTCTATTATACATTGTAGTCACCATCTGTCTTCTCATTGGCTAAAAGCCTATAGTTAATTCTGGGAAACATCGCAACCTACAGATTATTCACTACTCTGCTAGCAGATTAATGAATAATTTGTAGGTTGCACACGCAATGCATGATTTCCAAGAGCAATGTCTTATTTACGGACAGCAAACTGAGAACATGGCTTGTTGATTCACTTCATTGACCTAGCAAGAAATTAAGAAATTGCTTGAAGATAAAAAATGTATAATAAAACAATTGTGCAATATAACAATTCTCGGTTAGTGTTATCAGTCTCAGCCTTTGGCTTCGGTTGATAACACTTACCTCGACCTTGATTATTCCGGATATCACAAAAACCTCATCCAATAATTGTTTATTATTATACGATTTAGCCACTCCTTTCTGCAACAGGTGGGCAGTTCCAAGGATGGAGATTTATTATTATAATTGTTATTATTATTATTTGTTTGCATGTTACAGTAAGGAGCTCCAAATTGTGATCACTGTTAAAATAAATTTCCATTCTTTTGTGCAGATTTAATCCAATTGGAAGCCAACTGCTTGCTATCCTCAGCTTCTGATTCTGATTGCACAATCAATGAATGAAATAATACTTCACACTTCACACACACACTTTTAGGCTCCTTGCTGTAAATTTACTGGTACCCATAATACTCCTGGGTGGACTGAGGTGCTGTGAGAGTAAATTGACTGCTGGGGCTTGAACTTGGACAATTCAATCTGGAATCCAGTGCACTAACCGTTATGCCACCCTATCTCCCATGGTAATGGCCATTGATTGTCATTAAGTGATCAATAAAAATCCAAATTATGAGGGAGTTTAGATCCACTAAATTCCATTACTATTACATATCACTGTCAATATGAAATTGGTTTTTGCCTTGCATTTTCTTTCAGGCCTAACAAGAGACTTCCCTCCAGCTGAGGAGGCATTTTTAGAGAGTGATGGCTTTTCAATGCTGATGCGAGCACTGCAAGGAAATAATGATAAACTTATAACCAAATCTGCATTCATGTTACGGAATATGCTGGTCATGAATCCTTTGCATACATGTAAATATATTTGTTATTTATATTTGCACCCTTCAATAACATGCAAACTCTTTGGAAACTAAAGTTCACTTTAACCAAGGTTGTATCTGTCAGATGTGATATATTGGTAGTAAGAGTTGGATTTCCAATTTGTTTGTTTCTGGTTTTCAAGACTTGTTGGATGCTGCCATAATGGATAGAGATTGACAGCAGCAAAAAACAAAATTTAATTGTTTCTTGAGTTTTGAATTTGGGAGTTCACATGTTATTAAAGGAGGTATGTCACAATATTTTGAGTTATTTTTGAATTACCCTTAAAACGTAGGAAACCAAAACCTGATAGTTTCCTAAGGGGTGATTAGATGGTGAATTTCAGCCCGGTGTGGCGGGCTGAAATATTGTTGCAATTACATGACAAATTTTAACCCAGGCTGAAATTTTTTTCCAAGAAAACAACCTCACTTCACATTGCTCGCATTGCCAATAATATGGTTAAGGATGGAGAAGATTGAGACGAATTGCAAATTACAATTTTGGAAAATTTAGGCTAAAATTTTCAAAGTACACAAACCGTGATGTAGCTCCTTTCAAAGGCACATTAACCCATTGGCACCTGGAGATTTTTGGAAAAAGTGCTTTTTGGACAATTGTGACATTTTATGGTGATCAGTTTTGAGGTACCGTATATGGAAGTCTGTTTCCAACTACTCAAAACATCATTTGCAACACAAAAACATGCCTGCATGTCTTTCCACATGCATCACGTTTTGTGGCACTTTTGCTTTTGCTTTTTCTCTTTTCATTATCTTTTTGCTACAGTTGTTGGCCTTCTACTGGGCTTGCATGCCTTCTGTTCAGTCCAAAAATTTCTGAGAAAGCGTCATTCAAACAGGAAATTATTTCCACGGAAAAGCTAAGCATTTCCATGTGTATTTCATGTTCAATTGACTCTTATCACTCTGATCTGGGTATCGTTGGAGAGATTGTTTCCTTCTGCAGAAATTGAGTATAAGTGATGCATTTAAGTTTCCGTTTGGCCATATATTGGAGAGTCTTAACCTCGGTCGTGAGTAGACCGAACACACATGACCTCGGTCAAGATTCTCCCATACAGACCTCCTGCTCGGTTTATAAGAGCTAAGTAATTGTGATATAGATTTTAGACCAACCTAAAAGCAGAGATCCAACAGAGGTTACAGTTGAGTTTTATTATTTTCTGAATTGACGTGTTGTTAATGAGAAATTTGTGTCTATTTATAGTCTGCTTTTTCATTAAGAATTTCTAATTAACAGCACTGTATTGAATTGCAGGCTTCCTCACATCAAAATTCAAAACTTTTCTTCAACAAGTCATTGAATTTCAAAAAATATATTTTAATTTTGCATTCACTGTCTGAAAATCTTCACCAGTTTTGACTGTTATGTCACTGTAGTTTTTAAAGTAACTTTCCTTGCCTTGTTGAGCTGACTTTAATCACTCTATCAGTGACCACAACATGGACCCTCTATATTAAAATATTTTGTGTGCATAATTTATCCTGCTATATCATGCCTTACATGTACGTACAAAAGGGGATTTAAATTGTGTCTTCCAACATGGTGCTTGGATCAAAGGCTAGTGTGTTATAAATTTTTGCACATTGCCTACACTAGCTGTTTAGCCTGTCAGTTTGGCATGCTGGTTGTGTTCACAATTTTCGTGTTTTCACGAGGAGGGCGACACTAATTTTCTAACGGCCTAGTTTATATTCTTGTATAATTCCAAGTTGTGCAGAAGCCCCCAATTTCAAGATTGATCCAAGAAAAAACATTGTGGGATTAATAACAAATTTCTGTCATTTCATTCTCACAGCTTAAGGTCATTCCACATAAATAGAATCTGCACTGAGATTTTTGTCAGACTTGGCCTATCAAATTATTGTTGGTGTTATTAGTTCTAACTTAAATTTTGAAATAAAAATGGTGTGCTCCATGCTCGTTTAGAAGGGACATCACCTCGTTTATAGACAATGATTTTATTCACGATAGCTCGCCAAATTTCACCATGTTTCTGATAATTGTTTCTTTTGCAACACTGGGAATTGGTCACTGGGAAGTAAGTTAAATTGCTCAATTCAAAACAATAGAAGAAAAGATAGGTTACCATGGTGATTTACTTCTTTGGCGAGCTCCAGACATAAAAGTAAATCTGTCATGTTTCAATATGTGCACACTGATCACGCATGAAATTATGCGCAGATAGGATGTGCAATACAAAACTAATACCTTAAGGCTTCAAAAACTGAAACAGAACGAAACAGACCTTGAAAAAGAACATCAAGATAAAAGAAAGCAACTGGAACGAATCAACAAAACAGCAAAACAGGCGCCAAAATTAAAAGAAGATATTCAGAAGCTCACAGAAGAAAATGCCAGGTTAGAAAAAAACATAAGTGAACTTAAAGAAAAAATTGACACAGAGGCCCTCAACGAGCTAAAAATTCAAAAAGCAGAACTCGAACGCCAAAATGAAGAAGACAGGGCGATCATCAACGATGAGAATGCCTCACCGTCTGACAAAGAAGCCGCGGAAGAAAGAGTTGCACAGCGTCTCGAAGATATCAACCAGGTTGACACACAGATTGAGGAAATAGAACGAGAAAAGCCTCTTCGAGAAAGGGTCAAAGAGATCTTCAAAAAACACGGCGTGACCGCCATGGCAGTCCTTCTTGCTGCTGGTGTCACGATTGGCGCTGTCATTGGCGCCATAAACAACTCGCTGAAAGCAACCGAAAAAGGGTTGGGAAATGGCTTGAAAGAGGTTGGCAAAAAACTTGCTGGAATCCTACCTGGGTTAATTGGCTCGATTGTTTCTTTCCTTTTCAAAGCTGCCGGGGAGGCAATTGGTTTTCTGGCAGAGCACGCCTGGCTTCTGATTTTGGCTGTTGTGGCGTTTCTGGTCGAGCAGCAGCGTTAACGCAATGTCAAGAATGCCAAACCCGCAACTGCAACCGCGCCAACAGCGACAGCTATTTTGTTGTTGAGATGGTTGTCGGAGCCAGCCGTTGGCGGTTGCTCCTCTGCAGCTGTTTGGGAGACAGGCGCTGGCTCTTTTTTTCCCCGCTTTGTGTATCGGATTCGAAGGGTGACTGTTTGGCGGGTTCATTTTTGATTTTCCACCATCCATTAGCTGAAGCGCCGCTTTTTACGTGCTCATGTTAACCTCGTTGTTTATCCCCAGTTTCATGCCTTGCGCCGCTTGTTTCAGTTGGATATTATAGCCAATCGTGCTTTCTGTGTTGATCACCATATTCCCTGGCATTAACCAAGCACCCGGGCATACAGCCAGATTGAGCCTCACCTTGGCCTCATCCACCGCCAGCTGATAACGCTGCACGCTTTTCGCCAGGTCGGGCTGTCTTATCGCGTCTTCCACCAAGACGAGGAACTCGCTCTGGGCTTCTTTTGCTCTGCCTCCCGCACCAAGGATGCTGCTGCGGACGTTTACTTGCGCACCCAAGATGCAATACACAAAGGCTTCAATTGACTGGTTTATTCGCGACAAACCAGCCTGGGTCAAACCTGCTGTGGTTTTAGGTGCGAACCAATTAAATTGCTCTTCCGCGGCATCGTTTCTTATGAAACAAACTGAAATTCCCTTTTCTGATGCCCTTGGGTCCTCGTCGTCGAATTTTGCTTTTGCCGATGGATAGGGCACGTTCAAAACGAAAGGGTCGTGACAAGAAATGTAAACGCTCCCCAACCCGTGGTTCGCCCCGTATGTGAAGCGGAAATCAGTTGACGGGTCAACCCCGAACTCTGCGCACAATCGTTTCCGCGAAGCTTCGTCGAAATGGTTGTTGGTTTGACTCCATGTTGGGTCGCCAGGCAGCGCGCTCACGCTTTGGATTCCTCCGAACTGAAAGAGGATGCGCCGAACCGTGAAGTACACGTGAAAGATGTAAAAAGCCCGCACCTGCGGCGGCAGCTTCAGCGTTGTGTTGTTTTTGTCAAATACTTCTCTTGAGATTCCGCAACCTGACGTCGCGCACCACACGGCAAAGTTCAGCTGTTGTTCCCAGAAAGACAGATTTGGGCCCCTCAACCATTTTTTGCGGGCTTTGACGTTTCGAACTTCTGCTGTTCCTTTTGGAATACCTCTCTGAACTTTGTTGTAAAATACTGGTCAGGGGAGACATAAATGTTTATTTCTTTGTTGAATATTTTCTTCAAACTTGGCGCCGCGTCATGAAATTCAACTGCTGCTGCTTTTCTCTGCGTGGCGTTAACTGGAAAGGGAAGCCGCCAACGTCAACGTCAACCAAACCCAGTGCGCTTTTCATGCCTGCGCTCCAATATTGCGGTCTGAACCGAAGACGCTTTGTAGACTGCCTTCACCCTCTTTCCAGGATATTTCGGCTGTTGCTGTGTGGTCCGACGCAAAAAATATCTGTGCTTCAAATTTGCTTTTATCAGCCCTAGGAAACCGTGCAGAAAAAGCTGCCCACGCCTTGGCTTGTGCAAGCTTCGCATTCGCCGTGGAGATGCCGGCAGCCTGCGATGTTTTTTCGAGATAGTCATACACAAAAGAATCTTGCTTGCGTGCGGTTTTCCAGATGTTCATTTTCTTTTTTCCTGTTATTTTTCAATTGAAAATTTGCACACAACAAAATAAAATGGTTGTGCTTACTATTGTTACAACAGAAAACGATCACACTGTTTACTTTTACAATCCAATTC
Organism: Blastomussa wellsi; assembly: GCA_947652115.1. NCBI lineage: Eukaryota > Metazoa > Cnidaria > Anthozoa > Scleractinia > Plerogyridae > Blastomussa > Blastomussa wellsi. The sequence continues at coordinate 10,127,423 of OX393567.1, forward strand.
AGAACCCGAGTTATATCCGTCTGTTGTCTTGTTCACTATATAACCCGTGGCACAACTTAAGAGAAACGGGGAAAGTGCTTGTAAAGTTTGGTCAGTCTAGAAAAGAAGAAACTCTTCTGCTACCTGGCAACTATTCTCTCGAAAGTATCCAAAACTTTTTCAACGAAGGTTTCAGAGATAAAATATTTTCTGCAACGAGGGGTCCATTCGGGAGAACACTTATCGTAACCCCAAACAAAGAAAAAAATGTCACAGAATTTGAAATAATCGACAAAATGAAAAAACTTTTTAATATATCCGTCAAAAATGACACGCAAATAATCATATATGGTGTAAAACTGAGAACTTTTATTTTATCCATTGCGATTTAGTGGACAGAGAACAGAACCTTTTCAACAGCAATAACTCAAGTGTTCTTGCGAGCTTTGACATAAAAGGTAAACCTTATGAAAACGTTTCTTATCAGAGTGGAGAGCAACTTGTTCTGAGGGACACAAATAAAGTCAAAGAAGTGTCAAGTTTGAACATCTCGGTCAAAAATGAAAATGGTGAACTGTTTGACTTTCATGGGTTCCCAATTTATTTCCTTTTAGAAATAAATTAAAATTTATTATACCATGTCTTCGACAAATGTGTTGCCGAGTGCTCCGCCTGAAAATATTCATCCACAGCTTCCCCTGGAAAGAACCCCAGAAAATTTCCGGCTTACTGAGATCAGCAAAATTGAAAAAGAAATTTCCGATGAGGTTGAACATCGGAGACTTGTATTGAAAAAATACAAGAAAGCCCGCAAAATTATTCACTATTCAGTGGTGTCTCTTTGCCCTGTTTCTGTCGCCCTGTCTTCTGGGGCCGTTGCAACTTCTGTTACTGGTGTCGGAATTGTGGTTGGAGCGCCTATAGCAGGAATAGCAGCCCTTTCAGGTTTTGCTTCAACAGGCCTGTCAGTTGTAGACAAGAAACTTGAGAGGAAAGTCAAAACGCATACGAAAATTCAAGCTTTGGCCCTTGCAAAGCATGACTCGATAAAAGGCACCGTCTCCCAAGCTCTTGATGACGGCAATGTTTCCGACTCAGAATTCAAACAAATAACACGTGAAATGCAAAAATATCGTGAACTTAAAGAGAAGCTGCGTGAAAGCTTCGCGGAAAACCTTACGATTCGCCGGATATTGAAACGATAAAAAAAACAGGTTCGCCACGAGCTTCGGGAAGAGCTTCGAAAAAAACTGTCGGCGTCCACCACAAATTTGAACTAAACTTTGAGACAAAAAACACAAAAATCTCTCTCTCTGTTTTAAAAAAGGAGACCAGGCATCGCCATCTCTTCTGTTGGTGCAATCCCAAATGCCGCCAAATCAACATAAGTGAAATTCTATTGGTTCTGTGTGAATTCCGTCGGGCAGCACCCACCTTTTGTCGTAGTAAGAGCTCAGCCCCAGTTTCTGCTGCTCGTAAGTAACCATCTGACCGTCTTTCATCCTGAAACCTCTGTTGGTTGCCATATCCTTGTTTCCTTCCAAAGCTGCCTTGAAACGCTGCCAGGTTATCTCGTTTTGCTTCTTCGATATCCCTTTCGTGCTGAACTTCTTTTTTCCGCCCGCTTCGTCGACGAAGTAACACTTTGAGCAGAGCGCGATCATCCGGCTCCCCTCACACTCGAGTTTGAAGAGCCCGTGCGCACGGCCGCTCCATTTGTCCCAAGCCAGCCACTGCTGCTTCTGCGTCTCGAATTCCGCCCGCAGCTCCGGCCTTACAAGATCCTCGAGCCGCTCCGCGGAGATGGCCATGTAGTTACTGTCTGTGTACATCTAAATCAGCTCAAAATCTCTTCTGTCGAAATACCTGTCGAGGAAGTCGTAGTAGAATTCTAGCATCCGCAGCTTTGCCAGCTGATAGACAGCGATTCCAATCTGAAACGGCCGTCTGATTGTGACCCTTGGCTTGCGGCTTTCCAGCTCATATGCCTCCCCGATCTCATCAAGGTCGGAGAAATACGCGCTTCGCAGGGCTCTGTCGACCACCTTCTCATCTTTGGTGTAAATTACGCTTGTCTGCCGCTCCAACGCTTCGATGAGCTTTCCGTACCAAGCAGCTTGAAAACGTCTGCCAGCAGCGCCTTGCTTTTTTCCACGTCTCCTGTCCGCCGCGCCTCGGTGACCTGCTCCACGAACCACGGAAATATCTTGGCCGGTTGGTAGTCGATTGTTCTGTAAACGTTTGTGATAACCGCCCCGTGGTCAACATACCATCGCAGCAGAGGCGCAAAGAGCAAAAGTCTCCTTGCGGACAAAGCTCCCACGAGTCTTTTCCCGTCTCCGCGATTTCTGCCTGTTTGGCGCAAGTATTCAAACATATGTTCCGGGACAACTTCGTCCGGCACCTTTTTGTTGTAGAAGAACGGGCACATTTCCTCGAACTTTGGGTGCAGGTTCTCCGGAATCTCTATGTCGACTTCGGCGAATCCGAACCATTTTCCTCTTTTGAGCCTATATGTTATCAAAAACGCTGCGTCCTCTGGGTGATTGAAGTGCTCGACCCTTTCCTTTCCGCAAGGCATTTCTCTCAACATGGTCGACAGATAGAGGGCGTTGGCGTCGTAACCCAAGATCTTTTTGCAAAGACGGGCGTCTTCGTATTGGTGCGATCTTATCTTTGTCACACCGGCTTCGTGGTAGCGCGTGAAAACGATGCTCGGGCCTCCGACCACAGCGCCTTTCAACATTTGGTATGCTTCTTTCCCTGGACTCCAGTGAACCGCGCCTCTCTCGACCGCTCCCCAGAGTAAGTAGTGCAAACTCACCCCCAGGACACTGACAGCGTCTTTTAAGATGTCGATTCCTTTTTCGGTGTAGAAGGCCCGCATCTTTTCCAAAGCCTCAAGACCTGGCGCCACGTCGAGATTGTTGTAGTAGTGTAGCCAGTCCGCGAATGTGCGCATGCCTTTTTGTTTGAACAGGCGCACACATCCCTCCCATTCTTCTCTCGAGAGCACATGCTCACCATTCAGACGTGAGTACCACTCGGGGTAGTCTGGGAGCCCTGGATAGTCGAGCTTCTCGGGCGAATCGAACCACTCGTACGGAAGCAACGATTTCTCTGATGCACATTCGTAGGCTTTCACCCACTTTTCGTAGCTGGTCCCCGGACCAAGATAATTTATTATGTCCAGGAAACGGAAGCCCCAGGTCAGTAAGAACATAACCTTTTTTCCTTTTTTCGCCACTCTAACTTTTCCGGTTGTGTCAGCAAGCCGCTCCACAAAGTAGCTTTTTATCAAGTTCAGGTCGTAACTTCCCGAGTTGAAACCGACAGCAGGCACCTGGTCGCACCATTCCCCAATTTTTTGCCGCTGCGCTTTCGGAAGCAGGCCCAAGTCTTCTGGCATAAACTCCTCCCAGACTTTGATCCGGATGTTTTCCCCGCGTCTCTCCAGCTCTTCCATAAACTCGCGAACCAGCTCTGCAGGGTCTCTTTCGCAGATGTGGGTGGGCTCTCTTTCGAGCGTGTCGCCGATGCTCACCGAGATTGGCACGTGCGCGTTCTCGATCGTTAGCATGGTCGAGGGCTCCTTCCGCTGGTTGGAGTCACCAAATGCTTCGAAATCAAAGAGGATCGCGTGTGGGTAGCTTTTTGTTTTGGGATGCGGGGATTAGGCGTCGATTTCCCCAACTTCACACGCCCAAACCTCGATTACGTGGTAGCCGGCCTCCCGGAGCGTTCTTGTGCGCCTCTGCGTGGCCTTTCACCTGTCTTCGCGCGTTTGGTCGTTATGCGTTATTATTTTGTCGCGATCGTGTGGGAAACATTTTCGGCAACCGTGCCAGTGGCAGCCGTGATATTGAAATATTGTCTTTGTTTCTGGGTGGTAACCGTCGACTGGTGCCCCCAACACCCACCTCTCACCTCCGTGGCCACACATTGCGTGGTGGATGTGGATTTTCTGCCGCTTGGCTTCTTGTTCTAACCACCGTAGCGATTCTCGGGAAGCATGGTTGTCTGGATAAAATGCCTTTTCGAAAGCTGTCTGCGGGGCTTCGACTTTTTCGCCCGGGCAAACAATTTTCGTTTTCCCTTGCTCACACCTGCCGGCATGCCGATGAAGACTGTTAGTTTGTGTGAATCTCGCACGACAATGAATACACACATATATTTGTGCAATTTTTTCAATGTTTTTTATCAAAAAGGCGTGCCCCTCGTAAATGCCGATTGTCAGAATATTTTTCAGCTTGGCTGGCGCGTTTCTTCTAAGATGCCAAACCACTTCACCGCCTTCTTCCTGCTCAGGCTGATAAACTTTGATGCCGAGTCACTCCGAAAAATCTACTTTTTTGTTTAGATGCTTTTCAACCTTGTCTAATTCGTCAAGAGACGTTTTTGGTATGTCTTTTGGAGCGGTTGCGAAATCGTAGAAACTCTTGGCAAGCTCTCGGGCTGCTGCTGTACTTCTATCTGGCCTGGCTCCTCTGTGCACTGCAATGCAGCGCCAGAGACACAAATTATCTTGGAAAGTGTCCAGCGCCACCATTGCCCTGCTATGTGCAAGGTTGCGCAGCCAGTCTGGCAAGGGACCTGTGCCCAACAAAGGCTGGCGGTCAAGCACAACCTTCACAAAAACATCTTCAAAGCCTATGAACGCCCACTTTTTTCTCGGTCTTTCGATTTTGTCAACATCGAGACGCTCCTCCTCCCTTTCATTCAAATATTTTTCCGCTTCTGAAAGTTTATAAATCCAAGGTGACCCTTATATACATCGAGGTGTTAACTCTATCTCGAATCTTTTCCATGAATTCCTTTGTGAGGTTTTCGTCACGCCCTGGGAACACCCATCTTATAAATCGTCGTCCTTTTTCCATTCCCTCAGCCTCTGGTTCAGGAAAGAACCATGCAAGAGATTCATGGTATTTATCTTTCGATTTGACTTTCTGGGGAGGGACTGGATCAAACATTTTTAGAACACTGTCTGTTGTCTGTGGAACGCTGGCTTTTGTCCCTCTTTTTCGCCTTGGGGGTGCTATGGGGCTGAAGGGTTTTGGAAGCAGAGGTTCGGGCAGCCGCTCCAGGGCTTCCGGGGGTATCCGGTCATCGAACACATACCTAATTTCGGGTTTTATTTGTTCTAACAGTTTTTCAATATCAATTTCCGCGAGGGCTTGTTCTATTTCCTGCCACGTTTCAGCCATTTTTGATGCAAATTTCTGGCTGTTTTAATAATGGTGCATTTCTCTAATTGGGGGGGCAAATCTCTAAATGCTTGCTCTTTTGCGAGAGCTCGTGCAAAACATGGGCATAATTTTTCTTTGCTTTTTTCCCTATGCGTGTTAACCGCTTTTGCAGCGTTTGCCCTCCGCATTGCCTGCATAGTCGGTAGTCGGTCAAAATCCCGATTCCACAGCTGCGACATGGCGCCAGCTTTTGCCCTCCTTTTTTTATTTGCCAGTTGTGCTGCGCGCAATATTTTCCTTCGTACTTTTTGGCGCAGTTCTTTTTCCGATTTCGCAGCAACCACTCGCAGTTGTTTGCTCCGTGCGCCATTTTTGGACTCCCCCACTTCTGTCCAATTGGTTGAACCTGACAGGAGATGTTCTTCTACAAGTAGTATCTCCGGCATGAAACAAATACAACCTCGGAGTGCAACGTTTTTCATCTTCGCCCAAGTGAAAGAAGCGAGCAAAAAGCGAACTTGTTTCACTTGGGCGAAGATGTAAAAGGTTGCACGACGAGGTGGTATTTGTTTCATGCCGGAGATACTACTCAGCTACATTGGCGAGACCACTCGCCACACTTGTACACGTGTTCGTGAGCACCTCTTGTCGGACACGTCTTCACATGTTTACAGTCACCTGCAGTCATCTAGGGCCTGTCATGACTCTTGCGCTACAGAATGTTTCACGATCTTAGATTCTTCCACCTCAAAATTCCAAATTAAGATCAAAGAGGCATTGCACATTTAGTGGGGAAATCCCATCCTCAATCAGCCGTTAAAGCATCTGGAGTTGTCTCTTCCCTTTTAATTATTTTGTTATTTTTTGTCTTTTTTATTTTTCTTGTTGTGCGCGCGCTATTTTTGTTTCCCATTTATTTCATATTCAAATTATAAACGTAAGTTTCAAAACATAATTTTGTAGCCTGCGTAGGTGGCGGGATTCGCGGCGAAGTGCATTCTCGTCCCCAGATCCACTTGTCCCTCTTAGCCGGCTGGGCCTGTGCACGAGGAACAAGTGGCTCTGGGGACACATTATTTGATTCGCTGAAATCAAACAAAGGGAGCCCAATCACGTCAGCCGTTTTAAAATCTCAAATCATTAGCACGTTTAAAACGGTAGATGTGATTGGACTCCCTTCGTAAGATTTCAACCAATCGAATCATGTGTCCCCAGCACTACTTGTTCCTTGTGCACAGGCCCAGCCGGCTAAGAGGGACAAGTGGCTCTGGGGACGAGAATGGGCGAAGTGCTTTTGTTTTGTAGGAGGCCGTCGTGGGGGATTGGTGAGGAGTCGAGTTGAAATCCCACTCGCGGTTCACTCGCGGGCTTCACGTGCGAATGCTGAGCAGCCCCGCCGGCTAGTAAATTTGTAACGTACTTTAATATGGCAATGCAAATGTACAACCGTTAAGGCTCATTTGCAACTGAAGATGACATGAGAATGTCGAAACTTGTTTTGTAAGTTAAAAACTGTTGTTTCTTTATTGAGAGTTACCTTCACTCTGCTGTCTTTACGTTCAAAGTATTAAGTTCAAGCTTTACGCCGAATTTATGGCATTTATACGGTAAACTTGTTAAAATTTGAAGGTACTGTTGCACACTGCCTGGCGCCTCCAGAATTTAAGGTACCGCTTTAGTCTTTGCCGGGGTTTAATCTTTGGCATTAGGTCACTGAAAAAGAAGAGTCAAAACATTGACGTTTGGACAATATACAAATAGACGTGAGCGTGTTGTGGTACGGTCCTGCCGCGGCGGCCTCGTGAGCCAACATCAAATTTGACAATGTGATGAAGAAATAAGTGGTCGATTACAGGACCGTACCACAACAACCTCACGTCTATTTGTTTTTTACCATAACAAAACAAAGCCAAAATGATTAATTAAGCGAAGACTCACTTTCACGAAAAGTGCGAGCGAATCTGAATGGAAATTCTCAAAACAATTCGAAACCTACAGGATCACAAACTTCAAATTTCGCAAAGTAACGCAAAACAAAAATACAGAAACAGAATTTTAACAACTAACCTTTATTCCATTCGGAAATTCTCGAAAACCAGATGAATTAATACAAAGTTCAGTCCACTCGTGGTGCCACGGCAGAACACGGCAAACATAAACGATCTCTTCAACAAGTTTCACGTCAAACTTTGGAGTTTTCCCTTCACAAATCAATTCAATCCCGATCCATATTCATCTTGAAAACGAATTTGATGATCTCCCCTTCAAAGTAGTCCCTTTGGATTCAATTTGTTGCTTATTTCTGAGAACTAACAGCACCAAAAAACTGTAAACAGTTTGAGCGATTGAATCTGTTTTTGAAAGTTTTCAACGCGCGTGCAACCTGGAACCATTGAAGGCTTTCGCTCTTTTGTGTTTCGATGAATATTTATACCGCGAACGTTAGCCAATGAGCGCGCGAGCATTTCTGCAGTTATGGTAAAATATTTTTCGAGTTTGGATCAAGAAAGCTTCCCAAATATTTCTCCAGGCTGCGCGGAACCCCGCGCTTTTCAAACGGAAAATAAATTTAATTAGTGTGTGAGGCGTTTCGTTTTCACCAGTGCAGGAAACTCTCGGTCAAGCAAAGCTGTTTACCTTCAATACTTTTCCTTGAAACGCTTCCTAGATTAATCGATATCATTGTATATAAATATAATTTGTTTTTTACAGAAGATAATACAAACAATGGCGGTAACAGAATAATGCAGGAGTCAACATGGGGACAACGTGGGGATTTGTTACAAACCTAATTTCACATATTAACAAATTCCTCTAACCCTGGGGAAGCTGTCCGCTTACCAAAGTCCTCAAATTCCCCCACCATGTGGGCCTGCGATATTTGTTGCCACCGAAACAGCCACCAGGACGGCTTAAATACAGGCGTTTAGCGTATGTTTGTAAAACTCCCTGAAGAAGTCGACAACAGTTAGACGAAACGCGTCGGAGAATATACAAGTGTTACAACTGAAGTTCGCAAAGTGCTGCTTACTAGTTTAGTTTTAAAAAATTGCTTTAAAAAATTGCTGTAAAATTGCTTTAAAAAAATTGTATTTAAAGAATTGTTTTAAAAAATTGTTAAAAAATTGTTTTCAAAAATTGTTTAAAAATAATGATCTCAAGAGTGTAAAATGTGGCAGGTAGAGACAAGAACTGAAAGTATACATCTTGAGTTGTAGATGCATTGCTCCACTATTGGAGAGTAGATGGGATTTCAATTGCAAATTATTGGATTTAAATAACAAAAACACTCACCTCGCGAGGATCCTTCAAGGCAAACCACATAAGTTGAAATTTGGGATGAACAACCGCGACTTCGCAACAGCCGGCTCACAACAAATCCCCACCCAAACCCCTTAACCTGGGGACAGTTAAATACAAATATTTCCCAATCCCCCACCCTAACGGGGATGCAATTCCCCTTCTTTTCCCGGCTAATCCCCACATTGTCCCGGGGTGGTGGGGGGGGGGTTTACATTGACTCCTGCATAAGAACGTACTATTCCATGACTATTCGATAATTAAATTAGTTCTTGTTTATCATTTCCGCAATGAAAAATTACTTTTTGAATGAAGCAAAATCTTTTCTCTTTCAATTTTTCATCATCTATCAGTTATCTCTGGTCTTGAAAAACCAGTTATCTCTGGTCTCTTGGTCTTGAAAAAAAGAAACACATCTGAGTCACGCTTCAGACGCTGATCTTTTCATGAGCCGAACTCAATTCGAATTTGGACCGACCCAAATTAACAAAAGTACGCCTGTTGATTCAGACGCCGTTCTTTCTGGCCGTTCCTAAATACAGTTCCAGTAAAACCAGTCAAAATAATGCAAAATACATTAAAATAATTTATGCATTAGGATCGGTTCATGAAAAGGTCATGAAAAGTACGGCGTCTGAATCAAGCCGTTCCAAAGGCGAAATTCTCGGCCAAGCCAGGCGGGAAGAATGGGTGAGCCGTTCCAAATAACAATTATTCCATGAGCCCGCGTTGGATATGAAGTGATAAAATAACCAACGAGCGCGTAGCGCGAGTTCGTTATAATCACTTCATATCCAACAAGGGCGAATGGAATAATTGTTTTAGTAAATTCTCAAACCATATCTCTTGAATTTTTGTGGGAGACAGCTCCTGAAACCTGCCAGTGTCGGCCATTATAGAGGGCTGAAGTTAAAAACTTCGTGCGGAAAATTTTTAAACTTGGCGCACTATTTTCCATATGACGTAAAACTCCGACTATTGGCTCATAGTCGGAGTTTTTTAGCCAATCAAAAAGCTAGAAATACAATAGTCGGAGCTGAGAATATACTAAATTGAAATAGCCGTTCGAAATTGATTCAGACGCCGAGCTTTTCATGTACCTAATTCAAGCAATTAGGTTCAGCTCATGAAAAGATCGGCGTCTGAACCGGGCCTGAAATATGCTTTCGAGAAATCAAAACGTATAATGTTATTGAGCTAAAAGCAAAACATTTAATCGAAGTTTCTGTCTGCTCAGACTGCTCATATTTGGCAAGCAAATCGAAAAGTAACAGCCAAAATCAATACAGGCTGGGAGTAGACGACGCCCGACTCGTCGCAGCGGCACAAGCCACCAAGCGTCAGTTGCACTTGCGGTATCAAGAGCCAGAGAAGAGCAAGCGGGTGGGAGTTCGGCGGCACGGAAGCATGGTTGTTACTTGTGATAGCAGACAGAAACCAGAAGCTCGTAGTCTAATTGTTAAATAGACCACGATTTCGTACGTTTTCAACTGATCAAAACTGATTCCGTTTTTCTTTACCTTTAAATGTTCTTATTGGCTCAAAAACATAGAACAAACACAATAAAATCTCCACTGTAGTTACAAGAAAAAACTCTTCAGAGTACGTATTTACATATTACAATCTACACATTACACACAAACAGCTCACAGTATGCTACTGACAAAAATGACTAAGTTACATTTACGACACGCTACCTAGAGTACTGTAAAATTACAAATTACAATATTCACTTGATAAAGTTTAGCATAGATTTCTATATTAATTTAAGATTGCGTTTATAGGTGACGCAGTGTTGGTTGCTGGCTATCAAGATCCAGCTATTCAATTTCCGCTATTTTCGATTTTCTATTGAATAGTTAGTTTTTGTTTGAATTGACTACCAAGTGGGAATTTTTCCATCATTTTACAGTCGTAGATATACTTTTTCATTAGTGTTAAGAAAATGCCAAATTTCCACCTCAGAAGATGTTGTAATCCTGCGGGTAGCGTAAAATCATTAAAAAGGATCAGCTGCTTAGTCATATTAAATTGTGATTTATGTGAGTTGTTGAACCATACCATCATTTCGTGGTAAAAGTCCTCGACAACAGAGCAAGCCAGGAAGGTGTGTTCAAGGGAATCTGGGCCTTTGCAAAAAATACATTCATCATCCGGTTTGACGTAAGACTCGGGAATTACAGAGAGAATTTGGCAGTAATAGATGAAATTGACTTCAATGTCATATTTGGTCTTGAATTCATATTTTCCAGTATGGTTAAGAAGATCTTGTACAAAATATGCCCCACGCTCGCTCCAGTTTTCCAGTACAAAGATTTCCCTTCGATAGTGGTATCTTGGTTGTTCCATATAATTAAGTCACCTTTGAAGCAGTCATCTTTATATTGGTCTCGTAATTCACTAAAGTAATTTAGAAGTTCTAAATAAAAGAGGGAAATACTATTGTCTAATTTTTTTTGTGTTATAGTTGCATTTCAAGAGAAACGCTAATCCTCCATATCTATTGAAGTAAGCATTAGGAATTGCTTTCCAAGCATAATTAGATTCACTTATTAACCTGCCTATCCAGCTTAGTCTAAGCCCCTTAACAGGTGTTTTAACATTTGGAAAGCTTAGACCCTTAAAATAGCTTTTGCACCTCGTATAGTCTTAGTTATTACGGTTTAGTTCCACTTTCCCTTTTTAGCATGATAATGATGATAGAGTCCCGGATGTCTGATTCGTTCTACTTCCACTGACAACATCAACACGCGGTCAACTAGATCCCAGTCTTCCCCGCCCCATTTGTACTTGAAGTCTTCAATGTTCATTCCTAGCAATGCAAAGAGAAAATAGAAAGTTTAGTAGAAATTTGGCAAGTTTATTAAAGAAAGGTTTATGTCTAGAGTAATGGCAATGAGGGAAATATGATGATGAAAGACTCATAAAAGCTTCTCGAAAAAATCTTCCCAGAAAAAATGTACTTCCAAGCGGAATGCACAGGGAGCCAATGAGCATGCAGTAGAATTCTCTCCGTCTCAAAATTGACATTTTAGGCTCATAGTGGATGGCTCAATTGGAGTTTGACAGTTGACAATTAAAACACTCAACAACAACAAATACATTGCCGTGATGATGTGTTTAAGGATGAAAACGATTCTTAATTGCACTCACCACCAAATCTGTTCCAGTCTGATTTATAAATCGACATTATCCCATAGCCATATAGTTCCCAATAGCCTCGATGTTCCTTGGAAGAACTTCCACAATCCAGGCGACCAACTAAAGGAAAATACGCCATTCGACCTGCTATGGAGTTCTGTGAAAACAAATCACCGTTTTAGACTTTGATTAACAAAAGAAACTCACTGATCAATAATAACCATTTCTTGTGTTTGTGTTAGTGCGCTGGACTACGGTCAAGCAGTCTGGCTTCGAATCCTGGTCGGGCAGGGACCTTTACTCTCATAGTGCCTCTATCCACCCGCTGGTGTATATGGCTCCGGCGAATTTTTAATGCTGGGGCGGGGGGGGGGAACCCCGCGATGTTTAGCATCCCATCCGGGAGAGGGGTATATAAATACTCCTAGTCGCTTCATGTTAAGGGAATCGGGATAAGCCCCGGCCTGAGAAAACTGCTCATATGAGTTCACAGAACAAAGACAATAACACTGAATATTTTTCTCGGCGGTTTGGTTTAATTAAATATGCCGCGTTTTAGTACACATTTATCATAGATTATTAGATAACACGCGTGCATATTTTACGACTTTCGTAATACTTTTCTGAGTCCAATGAATAAAGTGTCCGCGATTATTACTGTAGTAAAAAAACAGTTAATAAAACCAGTTAATAGTGGAATGAGCAGCGAGCAACAAACGTTTACAATTCCAGAAGTGCACATCAATGGTAATACGTCTTGAAATGTGTCTTTCGCCAGTAGGCTATTTTAAGATTGCTTTTACGCGCGTGGTGAAGGGATTTGCTCGCTCAAACTGGTGTATTCAACTATCCGACCAAGTGCATAACGCATATAAATGCAGGAAGAAATTCTGTTTCTACCAAATCCAGTTTATGAAACATATATACGTCAAAAAAGATAATTAAACCGCAAACGGCTAACTACATTTGGGGAAGTGCACGAGCAAAAATTGCTTAGGCCATACGTGATTTTCTCAAGCACAAGGCTTGTTCTCAGTACTGAAAAATAGTCTACTCGCGAAAGACATCACAGGCACCCTAATACCTAAATGTAGACTTCTGGAATTATGTTCTTCGATTTCTCAGTTGCAGTTCTATGGCGTACTTACCATTCGAACACTGTCCATGATGTCTGCGGGCACATCAATATGAAGATCAAACAGAAAAATAATGTCATGCGCATTTGGGACAAGTTCAGCTGCCTTGTTTATAGCAAGAGTCTTGTAGAATTTACCCTTTAATGAAATGATAGTATGTCTACTTCTTAGAAGGGATGTGTCAAACGCCAAGCCCATATCAATGTCTTTACTTTCAAAATCAACAATTATGACGTGAAAGTTGGTATCACCGGTTAATAAGCTGGCATCAGTGAGCTGATTAATAAAATGATGGACCCAGTTTCCTTGATCCTTGACAGGTAGAATGAAGTAAACCGTGGCGCTGTTATTCCAGTTCATTCCCTCAGGAAGGCACAACGTGTCATTTCCCTTTTCCTGATACACGTGTTCTGACAGCCGAAATGATTTCTTGTTATTGTCTGATCCAAGTTCAAGGTTCAACAAGAAACGATCGCCATTCTTGGGGTCTGGCTTGTGAATAACTTTGTGGATTTTCTTCAACGAATAATTTCTGAAAAAAATGAACAATAAGAAATAATGAGAAGCATGAGCGGTGTGAACAGTATTCAGAGTTCTTGTACTGAAAAAATATCAATTGTATTATATATCAGTCCAATTAATAGAAAGCACGAATCTTAGCTAGGGGTTCCAGCGCAATTTCTCGTACGTACCTAACTACCATAACCAAGGAGCAATCCTGTACTTCAAGTTCTCAGTGCAAATACCACCATTCCAATTCTTAGGATCCTGGTTGCCACTGAGTATTTTAATAATTAAATTATTGTACGACAGGGTTGTCAGGTTTTACAAATGTATAGTTCGCTATACCTTTTTATAACCCAGAAATATTTTTATACCTTTTTATAACCCTGGGTAAGAAGAGACCCTGAGACACACTTAAACCAAGTGCTTTTCGCCCACTAGAAGCGAGAAGCGTTATTTGAACTCCTTTCTACAGTTCGATCTACGTTCCTTTTATTGTGAGGTAGCTCTGTGGCGAATTCTGTAAATTGTTGTTGTAAATTTTTTAACGACTCGAATTCCAAAAAGTCTTAACGTAATCTTGTAGGTGGCTCTTTTCGATTGAATGCAGGCGGGTACAAACGATGTAACAGCGTTTGTGTTTTGGTAGTTTTACTTCAGTTTTCTCGTGCAGTCAATAGCTTATTCTGACTATCAAAAGTGGACAGAAAGACGCCATTGCACGCAGATGTTGAAAACTTTGAAAATTGAAGCAAGAGTATTGTTTATGCCCTAACAATTACCAAATTTTCGGACGTTTCGAGACTTCTGCCGATCAGCGTTGGAAACACCGTTGAAAAATAGAACGCGATTGTCCATTTCAGTGTTAATCCTTCTTGGATGGAGGCTCTTGTGCCTAAAATTCAGCGTTACCAGTAGTATATGAAAGGCCGATTCCAGCGCTCTTTTGAATTCGGCTCCCCCATTACTTTTTCTCAATTTTCTAAAAGTCACGATACAAAGCAACAACGTACCCTGAAGAAAAACCCCTCTACTTTCACAAAAACCCCTCTTGCGCAGCGTCTTCTTAATTTATTTGTTACTTTTTTCTCAATTTTCTATTTCGGCTATATCATTACTTTCTTAATTTTCCATATATCCATAAGCTCTATTATCAATTTCATTTTCAATTAATATCTTTTATCATCGTAACAACTAAATGATTTTTTTGAACTTTATAACTTGAGATATTATGTAACTTACTTCTTATTAATCTCATTTTATGATATATTTGATTTTCTCCAAATAGAGTATCTTTGTAATGGTCAATTTTAATGTGTTTCTTAATTACTCCTTTCTTTTTTCCTTTTGCTTTACAATCTTCTTTTCCATTTTCTTTTATATAAGAATACATCTTAGATCTTAATCCACAAAATTCTCTTATAGGTATACCTCCACATTCATCTTTCCAATAACTTTTTTATTCTCCTTAAAATAATACTTACTTTACGGATTATAATCTGAATTATCAAACTAATCTCCCCACAAATCCTCATAAATATCATGTGTTTTTATATTATGACATAATGAATCAGTATCTGTAAATAGTAACTTTACTTTCCCTGTATCATACTTTTTCAAAATATAATTATAATGAAAATCATACATCAAAGTTTTACTTAAATCTAAAATACTCATTCCATAAGAGGGTTTATTTAACATAAGACATTCTTTTATTCTTGTTATGACCATATTTTCTTTAATAATATTACTTTCCTTAAATGTTGGCTTTTTAACATATTTCAATAACATCTTCTTATCACAAATAACTTTAGCATCACATCTTTTATAGAGATTCTCCATAGTCTTTCCAAAGACAGAATTATTCATTTATTTAAAGAAGTCTTTCTTAAAAGCTTTTTAGCAGCTGTTCTCATTTTTGTATTAAACATTATATAATCTTTCATCCATTCAGATTCATTAAACTTTATAGCTCTATGTATTTTCTTTAATTTAATTCCTAGAGGTAAATATAATTCCAAATTTTTATAATGTATACATATTTTTCACTATTATTAAGAGTAGGTATTAATTTCTTTATATTTGAAGATTTCAAATTATATTCTTCAAAGATTTTCTTTTGATACCCACTTAACATATCAGCTGATACTGATATCTTCTCAGGAGCCACAGGATAATCATTATGTAAAGAATGTAATTCCTTTGGACATTCCAAGTCACATTCAATAAAATAACCTTGCTTAAATTCTTTTTTACCATCTTCAAAGATTTTATGTAACTCTTTAATCTCCTTTTTTCTTACCCATTTAAATCCACCAGTAGGTAACTTATTACACATAGCCCATCCATATAAATTATTAGCATCTAGATAAATAATATGACTTTCTTCTTCATTCTCATGATAATCATTTAGATACCTATTATTAGCCTTCGAATATCTTGTAGAAATATAAGATATACCTCCACGCAATCCTCTCTGTACCAGATGAGACATATCAATATTACTTATTAAATCGAATTGAATTTTAGTCATTTTTAACATAGCGTCGCAAGCTAATCCTGGATCCTAATCCCGGATCGAGTCGATATTCTTTTAAACACACCTTTCTAAAATTTTCAAAAACATCGGATAATAACAAAACATCACACATTAAATATAAATCATGATATTCACCCATATTTTTACAATCTAATTCATTATACTTTTAAAGCATGATCATAATCCTTTTCACTCAATTCTTCTTGATTCAAAAGATTATAAAATTCTTCTTTAGATGGAAATTCTTTATTTTCAAACTTAGAGAAATCATCAAAATAATCATATGGATAAATACCCTTCTTTTTTATAAGATTTATTCTATCTTCATCAATAACTTTACTAAATTCATTATCAAAATTAATATAATGATCTTTTTCTAAATTTCCAGCTAATCCATCTAATGAAGAAGCCATAAACTGCAAAGAATCAATGAAGACAATTTCTTTCATCATAATAGCAAAGTATTTTTCAGAGTTAGTTGGAATTATATCGATATTTTCTCCAAACTTACCAATTTCTTGAATCATAAAATCTCCATCGTATCCACGTAAATTATGAAAGACAACAGGAACTTAAGTACTCTTTCTTAATTTTAAGTTACAAATTTTATGAGCTGATCCTCAATACTTCCCTGTTACATGATCATGGTCTCTAACATTAATTTCTTTATCTTTATATTTCCTTTTACAAATCCAACAGCTAGTTGATTTTTTAAATTCAGCTTGTTCCTCACCAGTTAAATTCATTGGCTTATTAAATTTCTCCTTTATTATCTCTTGAATTCTTTCGTTTTCTTTTATTATAGCTTAAGTTAACTTATAACCAGCATTTTATCAACATCTCTAATGTATAAATAATGATTATCACCTTTATCATTATCAATAATCAATAAATTCATTGCATTCTTATGTTTATTCTCTGAAATGTAAATAGGAAAGAAATTTTTATTTTTCCATCAAAAGATATTAATTCTCATATTATTCATCTTTTCAATCTTAGGAACTTGTTCAACAGTTACAGGAAAGTTTATCCCATCATAACATAAATCAATTGGTTTACCCTCATCTGTAAAATACTTTTTATACTTACTTACCCTCTGAGGATCTTTACCAATTTCATCTTTATAGATATGAAAAAGATGACAATATAAGAAACATCTCTGATCTTCATTTTTTATATTAATTAAACCCTTATTATAAAGTTTCAGTGGAGTTTCAAAATAAGAAGATGCTGAAGAGGAACATACTTTAAGAAAACCATCTTTTATCATCTCAATTACCCACCACTTCCCATTGTAACATAATTAGCAATTTTCTCCACAATTTCATTATTTTTTTTCCAATACTTCATCTACCTGATCTTCTCGAAGAATAATATGAGGTTCTGATTCTATTTCTTTTGTGATAAAATCTTAGCTTCTTTAATTTCTAAACTTTGATCTTTATTTTCATTTCTAAAAATGATCAAAAGAGATCTAATGAATTAAATCCCTCCTAATTCCTTCAAAACTTCTTTTATCTTATCTTTCACATTACTCAATTTCAATTTCAATTCAGAAAGAGGTTTATTTTTATCCTTAACGTCAAATCTCAAATCTCAAATCTTTATTTAAACACGGTTAAAAAATTCATCAGGTTTGTTACATATAAAATTAAACTACAAACAATATTTATAATAGTAAATACATATCTAAAAAGTCTCTTAGAAATACTAATTAGAATTACCCTAAACTATACCTGTTTTCCACGAATGCCGTGTATCTAACTTAGTTCACTAAAATGAAAGTTTAACAATTGCTTAAAACGAGCTAGAGATTTCTCTTGCCTAAGATTGCAGGGCAGACTATTCCAGAGAGTTGCACCTCTATAGCTAAAGCTCCTTTTTAGATAGTTGGTTCTTGGTAGAGGTCAGAAGAAAAGATTTTAATATTATCTTTAATTCTCAATAAAGAAACGACAGTTTTCAATTTACAAAACGTTTCGACATTCATGTCATCTTCAGTTGCAAATGAGCTTTTAACGGTTGTACATTTGAATTTTATATTATTAAGGCACGTTACAAAATTACGTGTCAAAACGTGCGTTACAATTTGAATATGAAATACGAAATACGCGGAAAACAAAAATAGCGCACGCATAACAATAAAATAAAGGACAAAAGGAACAACGTAATCAAAAAGAAAGAGACAAATCTAGATGCCTCAACTGCTGATTAAGAATGGGATTTTCCCACTTACTGTGCAATGCCTCTTTTATTTTAATTTAAATTTTGAGGCGACAGAATCTAAGATCGTTAAAAATTATGTATCACAAGAGTCATGAAAATTGCACTTCCAACTAATTTTAAAATTCTAGGATCTTCCACAGTTTCTAATTCATCTTCATCAGGTGGTGAAATTTTAGAATCTAATTTAACTGCTTCATCAAAAATATTTTTCTTATCATACTCTCTTTTTTCTTCATAGATTTCTTGTTCAGTTTCTAAAGTTGGTTTAACCGAAATTGGTCTTCCTATCATTTTACCTGTCTGCTTTAACTGAACAACTTTAATATCGCGTTGATCTGTAACTTTCTTTATCTTCTTATTTTGTTTCTTTACAATTCGCTCTTTTCTCCAATTCTTTCATTCTCTTGTTCATTTCATTTTGCAATGTTAACAATTGTTGTTGTAAATTAGCTTAGAAAAAAATTTCAAATTTACACATGTTAGCTTGACAACTATATACCTAAATTTCAAAACCAAATTTCAGAACTGATACATTTGATTTTTGTTTTTTATGGGAGAATAAACGTCCACATCCATTGCATTTTCTTCTATCTGATAAAAAAATAATTAGTTATTTCCAATACAACTTGATCATAATCAGTACCTACCATTGTTTTGAAATTAGATTTTCTGATTTTATCTAAGAAGATTGATTGATTCTTAGTTAATTCCCCACACCCTCTTGGATTTTTCAATTCAATGGTCAATCCATTATAATCTCCATTAGGATTTAAAATTATAATGTCGACAGTTCCAAGAATGTTTCCCTTTCTTATAGCCTCATTCCTTTGTTCTTGTGTACTCAACGAACTTATAAATTCACCAACTAATATAGCACGTGGGTACTTTTCTTCAATAAATTCAACAACTATTATTCAATGAAGATTCGTTGTAAATTGAAAATGTCATGTCAATCTTATATGCCATCCTATATTATTAGTTGAGAAACAAAATTTAATAAACCATCCACAATAATTTTTCTTTCAGATCATTCAATTCATTTTAAGAAGTGTTAAATCTTTTTTAATGTCTTTATTACACTTAAATTCTTCTTTAACAAAATTAAATAAATTATTAACTCTACGTTTATTTAATTCAATACAATTTAACAACTCTTCCAATCTAATTTCAAGTTGTTATATTTTCAAAGCAGTTTCATTTAAATTACCAAGCTTCGCTTTCATTAATTCATTTATTATATTATAAACCATTTGAAATTTATCATACATTACTTTTTCACTATCATCCTATATTATTAGTTTATAAAAATAAATCAAACATTGATCCATGAATTAAATTCCTCCGGATAACCTTTCCATTTCACAAAAGCTCTTTTACCTTTCTTTTTCAACACCTTTTCAACTCTAAATTCATCTTGACTAGTTTTCTGTAATTCTTTTTGGTAGAAGAATCCTTTAATATCTTCATCCATTAAATCTTTTAATTTATAAGTCACAGGATTTGTTTTAATTACATCGTTAATGACAAATGCTTCTTCTGTCCAATTGGGAACATAACCCTTATCAAATACCTTTCTCTTATACTTTGAGATTTTAACTTTGTCCCCAACTTTCAATAACTTTTCCCCATGTGGCTCATTATACAAGCGCCCATACATTGTATTCATAAATACCTTATTCGTATTTTTTTTAACGTTGCTTCTTGAGGTGTCATTTCAATTGTGCTGTGATATTTATTGTTATATTTTTAAATTATATTATCAATTGAGTTTATCCATATTGTATTTCCTCTCTTTGTAAAATCTTTATATATCTCTCCCTTCAATCCTTCAATTACACTTCCCTTTTCTTCATTTTTTGTTGAATAGAGGCTTATTCCATGTTTCTCAAGAATTTCCTCCATTTGTTTATTATAAAACTCAGATCCTTTATCAGTCCACAAATACCTTGGTTTTCTCTTACAAAAGACCCCTAAAAGCCTCCGCAACGGTCGATCCATATTTATTCTTTACTGGAATAACCCAAGCGTATTTTGAAAAGACATCTATAACCGTCAATATGTATTTAAATCCCTTATTCCATTTAGATAATCTTCCCATTCATGTATCATCTACTTCACGAGTAACAGCAACTCTTCTCTTTGGAAATTTCCTGATGATTGGTTTATGTAATTCTTTAGCTAACTGATCCCAATCATTACCAATTAGCATTTTCCTTTTCCCATTCCAACTGTCTTTTTAGATGCAATTGTATTTCCCGCTAACGTATGACCCCATTGTCTATCTTTCCGTGGAACTTTATCAAGTTCCTTTACCATCCTCTTATCAGCTTTATGCTTACACTTAAAGATTATTTCCACAAACAGAATAATCAACATCATGCTTCATTGAAATTACATGTCTTTCTGTCTTTTCTAAGATGTTACCTATTTCATCCCTTATATTCACTGTCAAAGACAGTGTAAACTCTCTTTGAAAGTTGTCCTCCACCAGAGGCTATCGGAGCTCCACGTCGAAATGAACTGTGTGTCATATCTTAGAGAATTAATCACAATAATGATTTCTCCATTTTCCAGTCTTTTTGTCGTAAAAAAACGTAATCACAACTTGGATCTTTATTTTTAGGGTGAGTCCAAAATTTCTTTGAGAATAATCCAGTTTTTTATTGAATGCTCCCTTTGCGATATCTCCCGACCAATATCTATCTAATTGTGGTTTTACTCCAGAGATAAAGCAAGCGAGATCCTGTACTTGTTGAAATCCAGGGATTCTTTGATCCACCAATTCCACTCCCGGAGGTTGCCGGAGCTCCGCGTCTTCCAGTCTTTGAGCTCCGCGTTGCTATTTCTTTTAGAAATTTTTTTTATATGCGGTCCTTGTTTACATTCTGATTTCATTATTTTTCTTCCATTACTTGTTGTTTCATATGTAATATTTTTATTTCCTGTTTTTGTCTATGAACATCACAATATGTTTTCTCCACCATTATATTAGTTAAGTAGACAATTATGTAACCAATCAATATAATATGACAGAATACCATAAAATAACAGTTCCTCTCTCAGAAGGACAAAAAAAGTAAACTTAAAAAAGCAATAAAAGATGAATGCCCAACGCCTTTACTAATCAAAACAGAAAATGAAGGTAATTTTAATATTATGGTAACTAAAAGAGAAAAAATAAATTTGATAAAAATAAAAAGAGTGGTAAGAACTTTATCCTAAAACTATCTGTTAATGAAATTATGAATACAAGATTTTACTTCCATCCTTTTCCCACAAAAGAAAAAACTGAATCTTTGAGTAAAAACAAAGAGAGTTGACAAATGAAGTTTTAGAAGATATGAGAATGACGTCTAGAGTAGGACGCGGAATAAGAGTAGATCCACCAATTCCAATAGGTAGTGGACTTCAAATTGATCCATATTATGGTTATAGACCGCCTCCTTTTATTGGTTCATGGAACAAACGAGGACAACAGAGGGCATAAATGGGTAGAGTTGTCTAAAATTACTTTTATTATCTTTTCTGGCTCCGCGTCCTTCAATTTCATAGTTTGGTATCTTCATTATATTGATAAATTACTCAATTGATAAAATGTAACTGTCTAATCAATTGTTATAATGGGAGTAATAAACAATTTTGCAAATCAGTTAGTCAAGGAGTTACTACTTTCGTTAATTTATTTAAATTAACTCCAGATGGAAATTATGATATTGAAAAGAAGAAAATAACCAATATGGGGAAGGTACTGATAAAGATGATGCAATTACAAAACATCAATTTGATACTCTTGCTAGTGATATACATAGAAAGGGAGATTTCGATTTGGAAGGACATAAAATTTTCTGATTAGAGTATAATCCAGATGTAAGGTTTGACGATCCTTATGATAAATATGTCAGGGATGTGAAATCTGCTGTAAATAAGGAATATGTGAATTTAAAATTTCTTAAAAAAAACTTCTAACGGAACGTCTTTTGATCTGAAGGGGAAGAATAGCATTAATAGTCAAGTTTTTAGCGATGCTACTTATGGAGATCGGTCATTGGTTCCAAGAAAATATATCGATGATCAAGACTCTTCTTCAAGTTAATAATTCTATTAAAATGAAAGGTGATCTAAATATGAATGGTAAAAACATTTTTAATTTACCACAAACAAAACCATCGGTAATATATTAGCATATAGAAATTATAATGTTATTTTCATCGATGGAAGAAATTCAATGAAAGATAATCTAAATATGAATGGTTAAAACATTATTAATGTTGAAAATGGGGGAGATAATGACGTTGTTAATAAAAAATATGTTAATAATTCAATGATGTGGATATAGCTGCTATAACTTCAAGTTATGTAAATCCAAGTACAAATAAAAGTAATTATTTTAGTTTTCTAATGGAGGATGAGAAGTTGTGGAAAACTGAAAATAAAGCAAGAAATTTAAGTACTATTGAAAAAGACATGGGAATTCATAAGGTTGTTGAATTTGAATTACAAAGAGAGGTAAAATTTGGAACTGGTGGGTTAATATATTGGTTTATTATATATATAGCGACAATTTTAGGTAATAAACCTTGCAGATAGAATTCTATATCTGCTATATTTTCACATGTGAGAAAAGCGATACGTCCAATCAGCTTCGCGTATAGCTTTCTTCACATGTGAAAAATATAACCAATCAGCATCAAGAGTAGAACGACCTAACCAATCAGAGCGCGGGAATTCAAATGGTTTCCAACGAGGTTGTGAAACAACACGCTGCAAGTTTGCAAGCTCTCAAAGACAGTTTATGTTTTGGCTACAAATTTTGCACTTTTGAGAACTTTATGGAAAGGAAAGCCATCAGAAACACGCCAAGCAAAACCTTGAGAATACAGTTATGATATGGAAATGCTAAAATCATTCTCCAGGCGGAGCGAAGACAAACTAAATGTCGATAAGGGAAAGCCAAGAAATGAAAGACTTTCATTGTAGCTTTGATACAACGCAGCCGTGGACGTTCTAAGAAAATTCAAGCACTCTTGGGAACACCAGGGTAAAGTAAATATTTCACTTTTGAATATGGATTTACGTCGTAATTATTGTTTAATGAACCGACTCCTTCAGTTATCACAACTTTTGTTCAAACATTCGCCAGTTGATTTGCGCGCAGTAGTTGATTCACTTATGGCGACGTTTCTCGATGCGATAGCAAAAGCTTTTCTTTTAAAAAGTATGAACACAGTGTGTTTTATACCGCTATTTAAATAAAGTTCTTGTTTACGATAGCTTGTCGTCGCCGTAATTTTTCTTTTCTATTTAAAAGAGATCTCGCTTGGAAAGCCATCAGAATGCATTTGCAGCTTCGTTTTCCTCGTACCGCTGCGTTTAACTCTTTAATTATAGACTAGAAAAATCGCTTTAAGTTTACAATGGTTGAGTACTCGTTATATATAATAAACAAATTACAGCATAGAAAGTGCTTTGTACGGATTATTATTCACTCGTCGCAAAACTTTGGAAAACTCACTCGTTCGCTGCGCTCACTCGTTCGTTTTCCAAAGTTTTGCAACTCGTGAATAAAAATCCGTACGTCGCACTTTCTATGAAGTAATCTATATATACGGGAAGGATGAGTATTGATTGCTCTTCATTGGATAATAATGAATATACTCTCTGTTTTGAATTATTTCCAAAGTGGAATATTAATGCAGAATTAAATGTTACTTCTGATTCAATGAATATAAGTAAACAATCATCTAAGGACTTCACTTCTTATAAAAATTTGTAGTGCATATGCATAAATACTCTATTCACGGAACTTTATATGTTGATATAAATTTTGATTTGAAACATGACATTGCTGTTGATTGGCATAATGAATGGGAAAAATGTCATTTGACTCTTTATGGAATAATTGGTTTCTCAAATGATGTTGACTCAAAGATTTATGATGCATGGTATGTTTATAAAGATAATGAGATTCACTATAAATATGGGTAATAAGGTTATTTCAGGAATTTTAACTGATGCAAATGATGATCACTCTGCTGTATCTTTACACCATCTGAAGCAATATTCTAATATGTTAAATGATTGGATTGATCTTCAATTGTTTGACACTTTCTTTGACTTTAGAAATGCACAAAATTTTAATTTAAATACACAATCGTTTGGTAAAGAAATAACAGGAGTAAAAAGTGTAAATAATTCAAATGCAACTCTAAATTTTGATGCAAATAATGATATCACTCACTCTTTTGGAAAAAAGAGTATGGATATAAAGGATGGCGTTATAAATTTAAACTTAGATACAAATAAATTTACTTTTGTCATTGTCTTTGAACATAAAAGTGGTAAAGATAACTATTCTCAGATGGATTTTATTGATTCAGAAGTTCGACAAATATTTTATTTTTTATGACTCATATATTGTTATTTTAAAAGACAATAAAAGTATTGCAAACTCATCATACATTAGCAGTTATATTAATAAAAAATTAATGCTTTGGTTTTGTAAAAATAATAACACATATAAATTTAAAATAAAACTTTAAGAGCTTTAAGATTAAATGATACTCTATTAAATTATTAAATGATACTAATATTTTTTTCCCATTGGAAGTATAAAACTGAAAAAATAGCAATATCAGCAGATAAATTCTTTGATGTGGATGATGTGAAGCACCATCAAATTTTACTTAATGAAATTCATAATAGGCTTTACGTCAACTAATTATTGTCTAAATAATTGTTTTGGGCCCTGGCCAAGACTTTCCCGCCGCTGACAAGGCGGCTGTCAGTTCCCATTTTACCTCTGGGAGCGAGGTTTGGGGATTTCTGAGCACCCCCCTGTTACCAGTAGGACCCAGGCGGGTTCAACCCGAGGGTAATGTCCCACTGGAAGGACTTCCCCTATACCCGGTAATTCACCATCCGCACAAGCCGTTATAACAGGATTCAGACCGGGGCCAGCGGTCACCTCCCTTGGCTTCACCAGAATTTGTGAACTAACACGTTCATGGTAAGTTCGCTTATATATTGCCATCAGTCTGGCATTTCCTTCTATTGTGGTGTTCCTTCTCAGTCCCTTACAAAAAAATCCCCAATATTTGGTGACATACGCATGCGCTTTGGGGACACGGATGATGTAAGCATAAATTAAAGAGAGGCAAAACTTTGATAACTTCCATATAAACAGCTTCTGAAGTCCAAAATGCTTCTACTTTTCCACACGATTTTCTGTATTTACAAGGAACTTTCAACACCCGTTTGGCAGAACGAGGTAAGACGGATAACACAGCAAGTTGTAGAGGCAATGTGCGAGGTGGGAAAAATGAAAACAGGCTCTAATCGAGTCAATTTGCAAGAAAGATCAAAATGCATGCAGTTCTTTGTTTATTGAAGACAATAGCTGGAACAATAGAGACCCTTTGGGACTTACGCTCTTTGTTTGAGTCATTTCTTTGTTCGACTAAACTTTTCATTTTTCAAGTCCAAAATAGTTTTAAACTTAGAAAAATTTAACGAAATTTGTCTGGAATCGCGTGAAAAATAGGTTAAATAAATATAGACTTAGAAAATGTTTCAAATTTAGCGTCTAAAATACGGAAAATCAAAAGGAAAAGTTAAATTTTTGGGCGATTTCACGATGTTTTAAAATTAAATACGCGAGTAAAAATGGTTTAAAATAGTGATTTAGGCCTTGGGGTTAGCTTTAAATGTTGTTTGGGTCATCAAGTATTTTATTTAATGATACAAAATAAAGAATAAATGTTTTGCTTACCTTTCTCGTTGTATTTTGTCGTTGTTTTCCGTTGTTTTGATTACGTGAGTAGAGAATACGGGTCTAATTCCTTTAAGTCTTCGTAGTCGGAGCTCGCAGCGAAATGAATCCATCCACCATCAATCGATCAAACAGTCAGTCAGCAGATCACTAAAGATGCATACAGAAGTACTTGGAACTCTTATGCGTCCTTGCGGACTTCATAATGATCGGCGATATGCTTGATTATGTTACCAAAAGGATCCTCTCCATAGTGCGGACGCCACAACCACTCCTTTAGGTAGCTTTCGAAGAGATCTTTGGATGTTCCTCTACGGGGTATACTTCGTTTTATTCCCCACCATGTATTACAATGCGCTGTGTGTGCGCACCTGTGTCTGGGACTACGAAGTTTAGGCTGTGGTTAACTGTGAGGTGACTATAGCTCTTGTCATTGAGGCAATCGTAAGCTTTCCACATGTCGCCCATCACGCGTGTTCCAGGCAATATTTGAGCGCGAATGGTGGGTAAAAGAGTATCTTTATCCCTGCTCTCTACGAAATAGTATTATTACAGGCTTCTCGTGGACACTTTATTGAGGACGCGAGCAGATTGTGTTCCTTGTACCACTGTATGCACGGTCATGATCTGAGATTATGTAGAACAGCTTGAAGAGATTTATGGAGGTCAACGACATAACAGTACACAGGAAACAGGAAACGACGAAAAATTGACGAAGAACGGACGAAACAAATAAACAGAAGATAACGTAGAAAAATGAAGCAAAATATAGGTTGATAATTTGTGGTTGCACTAGAGAAGAGAGAGAAAGGGGACGAGAAAGAGAGAGCAAAACAAGACCATTTTTATTCAAACTGTAAGTAGCAATTAACGGTGTATGTATTCAAATCCTTAGGGGATATCTATTGTTTAAAAAGACAATAAAGTGCATGCATAATAAAGCATTCAGCATGCACAATAAATGTATGGGGCTGCGCAGAAATTTTTCCGCTGCTTTCACGAAGCTCTGAAATTCTTAGCTCAGCTGCTGCCATGAAGCGTATTTAAAAGCCAAAGAATTATTTAATTGTGAAAAATACACAGTCTAATTACGGCAAGCGTGACCTGAATTGTTATTCCGTGAATATCCTTATCGCTGAAAGCCGTTTTACACCCAACTAGGCAACAAAATGCCACCTCGTTTAGTGCAAAAACGGCTTTCAGCGATAAGGAAACAAATTGCAAAATTTGCTGCGCCAAAATTTTACGTTTGTTTAAGCAAATAATTGCACAAGTAAACAAAAGAGCGTGACCCCAAGCGGTGTACCAGAGAATAATATATTTTTTTATTGAAGAAATGTCTGCATTGGATATATACGAATTTGTGGACCAGAATTATTTTCCAATTGAAGAATTATCTGCACAAGTATATACGCCAATATGGCTGCCGCAAATTATTCATCCGCTGTTTTGCAAATGTTTTACGGTCCAATAACGAGGGAGACAAACAGAAACCTACGTCAACCATTACAACCACAACAGGTTGTATTATATGACGGGTTTCAATTATCACAAAGTAATTTCCGGGAATGGCTTCGTGTTTGGAGAATGGATGTATCCAAAGGAAATTCAAACAACAAAGATTTATTAGTGTTTGCAAGACAACATAAAGCAAGGTTCACTGATTTGGTTGAACAAGAACTCCAAAAGTTAAAAAGCGTGAAGGTAAGTTTCGGGTTAGAAGTAAAGTTTTCAATAGAAAGAAACGATGAAACGCAACACATGAAACATTATTTTCATAAAAAACAACCGCATGTTTTCAACATGCATGATGAAGAACTGATAAAACAAAAATTCGATGAATTCATTGAAAGAACAAAGGGAGAAATAGAAAACTGGTCTGAGAATGGATCAGGATGGGAAGTTGAAATGATAAATACTGCGTTCGTGAATGTCGCACGCTATCTACCGCTGCGCGGAGGAACTTATTTGCCTCTTCCAGCCAATCTGGCAAAAAAGAAGGCCATAATCAACGTACGAAACAGGGACAATGAATGTTTGAAGTGGGCACTCAGAGCTGATTTATTCCCTCCGCAAGATGGAAAGCACGCCCAAAGACCAAGCAAATATCCTGTTAACGATGGTATCAACTACAATGGCATCGATTTCCCACTGTGACACCGGTGAAACAGATAGACAAGCTTGAGGCGCAAAACAAAGGCCTCGCAATAAATGTCTTTGGCTGGGAAAACAACTGTGTGATAGTCCACAGAATAAGTAAGAAAGAAAGAAATTTACGGAGGGTAAACCTGATGCTAATAGAGTCAGGGGAAATACAGCACTATTGTTATGTAAAACAGGTGAGTGCTTTGCTGTTTGACAAGGCAATTAATAATAAAACTTTCTATTGCATGATGTGCTTATCACGTTTCACACGAGCGGAGTTGCTCGTGAGCCACAAAAAATATTGCAACGGCGTGAATGGCAGGCCGACAAGGATCGAGATGCCGGAAGAGGGAAAAAACACCCTTTCTTTCCAAAATCATGACAAACAGATGAAGGTGCCATACGTGATATATGCAGACTTTGAGGCTTTGGTCAGAAAGATTCCTGGCTGTGAGGGTGGGCCAGATAGCAAGAGCTACACGGAGAAGACAGAATGGCACCAGGCATGTGGCTTTTCATACATAGTTGTAAGAAGTGACGGGCGCGCCACACGACAAGTGGTTTGCAGGGGCGAAAATGCAGTGGGAAAGTTCCTAAGTAGCATTATGGCACGGAATGAACATTCTTCGAAGTGAGGGGCATGAGATCTATGGCATGCACGTAAACAAGATTTCGCTGTCCGCGTTTGATTCAAAACGCTGGATAGCAGATGATGGGATCCATACAAATGCTTACGGATACACCAGGCCTTTATTGACAGATGCTGAAATAGAGTTGCTCGCGGGGTTAGAAGCTGAAATAGAAGCTTTATTGGCAGATGTTGATTTGTCAGCATTTTGTTAGAGTTGCTCGGGGGGCAACTGTGTGTTTGGAGGGACAACCAGCAGCTCTTCACACACAAAGCCGCGCTTGGGACTGTCGCGCAAATAGTAGAGAACGGGTTGATTTGGTTTGGTAAAAGATCTTTCAATGTTGTAAACTTTCAACGACCAGATTGGATCTGTGGCTCTTTTTACACCACCTTCAAGCTCGCCGGGTTGGTAGAGATAACGAACTTGGACAAGAGAGGGGAGGATTTTTTGGCCTTTCCAACAGGCCTTGAATAAAATGTCGATGGCCTTGCAGAAACAGCTTTTTCTTTGATGGCGATTGCGGGCTTCTTGCCGGTAAGGCTTGTTTCCCCGTTGTTCAAAGCCAAAACAACTTCAGGAAGCCTTTTCACCCACGCAGTGGACCACTGGCCCTCAGGGAGTCGCATTTCCACGGCATACTGGTGCCCGAACAATCGTTCGGCAAGGGTGCGGTTGAAGCGTTCAATAATGGCCTGGTCGCGGTGAATGTCAACGCGCCCGCACCGGATATAGGTCTTGTGCTTTTCCATGTCTTTTGTAACAGCGCCCATGAATTCGCGCCCGGGGTCAACCTGCAGCAGTTGAGGCTATTTGAGAGGCGTTCGCTTGTAAATCTTCTGAAAGGCCTGGGCGACCTCATCAGAATTTTTCGAAGTCAAGGGTTCGGCCTCTTTGTAGCGGCTGGCCACGTCGACAACGGTCAGCACGTATTTGAAAACTTTGCGCCCGCGGGGCAGTTTGTCGTGTGGCAGAAAAAGAAGGTCTGCCTGGTGGACCGCGTTGGGTGTGGACACGTCGAATTTTTGTCGAGGAATGCGCCTCGGAGCGGGCAGGTATATCTGCCAGAGGGCTTGCTTGACCAGCCACTTTTTTGCGGTGTCTTCTGGTACCTTGGCGGTCTTGGATAATATTTTGATAGCGGCAATGCCTTTCCAATAGCCCCCAGGGCCGTAATATATCTTTGCGAGTTTTGTATCCATCGCGCTATATAAGTAAGGATTAAAAAAGTTTATAGGAACCGGAAGGCTGTGTAGCCCAGAGCGAGCGCCCCGGCGCCCAGGAACACGAGTTCACCATTTTTATGCTGCTCGCTTGGCTGATAGAAATCAGAGAACTTGGGCTCTTTGGGAGGTGTCATTCGTTCTTCAGGATGCGCCTGGTTGTAGAGTTTGAAGGCGTAATCAGTGTTGGTGAAGTTCTGCTTGGTCTCCTCCTTTATTTGCGCGTTTGTCGCAATCCAGTCGAGAAGTTTGGTGCGGTCACGTGTGTATTTTGATACGCCTCGAGAGCTTTATCATGGCGCACTTTTTCTTCTTGCGCTGCTTTGTCACCGCCCCCAAAAGCCCTCGCGAGATAATTACCGCCGATAAAAGCCGCTGCGTTCAACACAGCCCCGCCAACCATAATTGCGATACTTGCCATGCTTCGTGATTATATATTATCAGAAGTATTTTCAAATACAGAATTTTAGGCGTTGGTGGGAAGGATTTTCTGGTCCTCCAGGTACTGTTTGAGCGCAACGCTCCCCGCCATTACAGCTGTGAACATTGCATAGTTTTCGATAGAATTAGAAGGATCACCTGTAAAACTTTTCTTGGACGTTTTTTGGCAACCCAGCCTATGCCAGCAGCGAGGCCGATAAGGGTGGCGGCATGCATGACTGTTTTCACGAGCTTGTTGTCGGACATGTTGGTTATAGATAAGAGAAAAAAATATTTAATTGAAATTATTCCTCGCCTTCTTCTTCCTCAAATACTTCTTTGAAATTATCAGGATTTTTGACTATCCAAAAGATAGTTTTAAAACACTTGTACGTGTATCACCCCCAAACTAAGCCAATGCCTGAAACGGCTGCGGTGCTTAACGCTAACTGTTGGAAGTCTGGTACTTTCCACATTTTGTTATACAATAGAATTAGAAGGATCACCTGTAAAACTTTTCTTGGACGTTTTTTTGGCAACCCAGCCTATGCCAGCAGCGAGGCCGATAAGGGTGGCGGCATGCATGACTGTTTTCACGAGCTTGTTGTCGGACATGTTGGTTATAGATAAGAGAAAAAAAATATTTAATTGAAATTATTCCTCGCCTTCTTCTTCTTTGAAATTATCAGGATTTTTGACTATCCAAAAGATAGTTTTAAAACACTTGTACGTGTATCACCCCCAAACTAAGCCAATGCCTGAAACGGCTGCGGTGCTTAACGCTAACTGTTGGAAGTCTGGTACTTTCCACATTTTGTTATACAACAACATCATAAAAAATATTCAAATTAATCCATATGGTGAATGCCTTTTTTGGGTTGCGGTAATCTTTATGACTGCGGAACCTGTGGCGCGGGTTCCGGTGCAGGTGCCCGTTCCTTTCTAAAAAAGGCTTTTATGTCTTCACGCTTGACATACTTCGTAACAAGCGTAGCGCCAATTCCAATGATAGAGATCGATTGGGTTGTGCTGAGACCATTTGAAACTTTGGAATCAGCTGCAGCAGGCTCTGGTACGGTCTCTGGAGCAGGCGCAGAATTTTTTTTATTCTCTTTTTAGCAGCCTCGGCTACGGCTTTTTTCTGTGCTTCACGAGCCTGTCTTGTTTTCTCAGCCGTGAGTTTGCCAGCAGCTACCCGCTTTGGATTTTTGTCAGGCCTTGTTGCCGGAGTTGATGAAGTTACTTGGCTTACCTGTGGTTCAGAAATTGCTTGAGCGGACGGTTGCTGTTCTTCAGCCATAGCTACATGAAAACAAAAATATATTTAATTTAGAAAATAATTTTTTGTGAGGAATTGCAAGTAATTTTTCAGCAGTTGCTGCGTAATCCTCAGGAATTAGTGAGAAATCATTGATGAGTTTCTTTGGAATTTTCTTTGTACTTTTGAAATCGATATGTTTTGCGGTAACCAACCTTCAAAGAAAGGTTGCCAGCAAGACAGCTCTTTGGTTATAATATGTATAGTCATTTTTAGGCTCCTTTTGCAAAGCTTCAACGTCTTTAATTGGTAAAAAATTACCAACTATTTTGGATGCAAAGGTGCGAAAGCTATCTACCAGAGTATCGTTTGTTTTTGAGCTCACATAGGCCTCATACTTTTTGAAGTATTTTTCAACATCCTTGTCGCTTAATCGCTTAACCTGTTCGTGAGTCAACAGCACATCTATTGTCTCTTTGGTTTTACCCGATGAAACAAGTGTTGCCAGCTGCTCACGAAGAGCAGGAATAGCAGGCTGCGTCGAAGCAACTGTTAAGACATTGTCGGGCGCGCTCGTTGGCTCAGCTTCAAGCAAGCTCAAAACGTCGGTCATTATGGGGTCTTCGGTTTTTACCCAGTTTGCGCTCGTTGATGGGGTCGCCACTTTGTATTTGGTATTAATTTTTTAATTGAGTTTTAATTTTATTCCGTAAGGGTGCCGAAGTGAGAACACAAGGAAGGAAAACTTATTTTTTTTCAACATCGAAATATATTCTTTGTACTCATCTTGAGAAAGTTCGCCGGCGTAATCTTCAAAAACCGCTTTCAAAGTCTTCCATGAGGGAGTGTAAAAAAGCACAATTGCAGCTACGTTTTCGCGGAAAGAAGCTGTGATGCTGGTCATCTTTTGGGTGAGCACCCACACGCTTAGTCCTGTGTGGCGAGCGCTGAATGCGAGATTGACCAGCTGGCCTGTGCGCTTTTTCACATTTTTCGAGGCTGTGCAGTCACCGAGGATCATGAGCGCGTTGGTGCCCTCCAAAAACCAGCAAACAAGTTTCAACCATGGTTCAACCGCATTCTGTTCGCAAATGATAACATAAAAACGAGGGTCCTTCTCAGCGAAGCGATGAAAAGTCTTGTTATACGCGAATGTCGGGCAGATGAGCACGATGAAGTCGAACTCGCCACGGAAAGGGCCACAGAGCTGGTCCACTATAAACCTTGATTTGCCTGAATTAGTCGGGCCAATAACAAGAGCGTTGAACGGTATGTTTCTGGGGTCCATTTCTATATCAGTATCGCACAGATTTTAATTGCTGCCCCAATATGCTCATCTGCGAGTCACTGATAACAAAGACGTGGCAGTTCGCATTGCCAGAGCCACTGACGCTCCGCTCGAGCTCCAGCTGTACTCCATCTTTTGTGTTCACAAGGCGCGTGCCACTGCCGTGCAGCGACTGATCTACCATGGAGCGCAGATCGATCAAAAGCCCGAACTTGTCATCGCTGTAGAACTTTGTCAGATTCCTGTGTGGCGTTTTTGTCTGGGGAAAGAAGCGACGGGTCGTCTCCCACATGTCCCTGCCTAAGATGCCGTTGTTGTACAGCATGTTAGGCGAGCCGTTCACCGTGACACTGACTTTCGTCAGGCCAGGGTTGAAGTACTTTTCTGAATCTCTGGCTCCTGCAGCGTAAGGCTCGATGAACAGGAGAAGGATTCCTTTCAGGGACCTTCTCTGTGGGTTGACTCTGAGGTTAATCCTTGAGTCCTTGGCTTTTGCGAAGGTGACCACCTCAGCACGCATCACGTGATCGTACATGAATTCCTTGCCAGCGGAATAAACACCGTGCGCGTCTTCCGCCAGAGTCTTGCTTCTAATCATTTCGTACTCGAGCTGGATGTTAGTCAGCTTGTATTTCAGTTTTGTTGGGTCAGAGCCTTTGACAACCTGTGAGGCCGGCGCAAGGGTCAGCTCAAACACGAGGTCGTTGTAAAGAGCTTGGGGGTAAAAGACTCCGTGGTCGGTCACGATCTGGTGGTCCAGTCTGATTCGGTATTTTGTGCCGAAAACC
The DNA here is from genome assembly GCA_947652115.1 of Blastomussa wellsi. Lineage (NCBI taxonomy): Eukaryota > Metazoa > Cnidaria > Anthozoa > Scleractinia > Plerogyridae > Blastomussa > Blastomussa wellsi. Next base: position 10,160,953 of record OX393567.1, read on the forward strand.
TTGTTCAGCCCGTTTTCCGTGTCGACATCCTCGGTTTTCTTATCCCCGACGTTTGAGCGGATCTTGCAGAGGTCCTCGCTTTGAATGCCGTCGAGCAGCATGTTGTCCCGCTCCTCCTGCGAGAGGAAAAGGTCCTCCCAGATCTTGAAGATGTCATACCCCACCGTGTCCTGCAGTATGGTGCCCGCGTACTTCACAACAAGCTTGTCGACCAGAGCGCGCCCGACGTTTTGAACGAGGAAGTTGTTGGGTTCCCCTCCAGACAAGTCGATGTTGAAAAGCAGTGCGAGCGAGCCGGGCACGAGGACCTCGTTCTCATTCAGCTTGGGCACAGAAATATACAGGGTCTCGCTGGGGCTGGCGTCGCTACGATCAAAGGTGATGCGCTTTACTGCACGCTCGGCTTTCATCGCGCCGAGATTTTTCTCTTTGTGCGTTGGACGAAGGTTTGCTCGCACCGCCATCATCTATATGAATAAAAAGTATTTTTTGTTTCATATACAATGGCGGAAGGTGAACACTTTGGATACGACGACCCTGAACTTGACCATGCTATTGACCACGATGACGATGACGATGAACAAGAGACCAATACAACCCGTCAAAACACAACCGGTCCATTTCAGCCTGGCTCTGCATCGACACCCTACTATGGTGGCGAACAATATGAAATGCAAACAATGCAGCACTAACAGAGCGGGATGCCTGAGACTTCTTACACCGAGGAAACTCCTTTGGTGGGCAGCAGTTTGCAATCACTGAGTGAAAAAGCTTGGATTGCTGCAAAAGAGAAATTTCCGAACATTATCTCAAGCGAGCTTGAGATATTTTACAGCCCAAAAAAGGGAAAGCTTCAAGTTAAAATGTTTGGCGCTGGAAAAAAGGCATATGACATATTTACCACAAAAAGGAGTACAAAACAGAAGCAACTAAATCCAAGCCTTACCAAAGAAATAAAAACTGCACTCGGAAAGTCCATTTTGGAATTAAAGGAAGCCGTTCAACAAGATCTGGCTGAAAAAGAAAAAGAACTGGAAAAATCTGTATCTAAAAGTTAAAAATACCATGGAAGAAATCAGAAACAGAATGAGAGTAATTGATGAACAGAGAGCTGCTCTTGAAGATACACATGGTCCTTTGGATGAAAAAGAAATTCAAAAACTGAAACAGGATAAAAAAGACCTTGAAAACGAACATCAACATAAAAGAAAGCAACTGGAAGAAATCAACAAAACAGCAAAACAGGCGCCAAAATTAAAAGAAGATATATAGAAGCTCACAGAAGAAAATGCCAGGTTAAATAAAATAAAAGAGAACTTCAAGAAAAAAATTGACACAGAAACCCTCAATGGGCTAAAAGTTCAAAAAGCAGAACTGGAACGCCAAAACGAAGAAGACAGGGCGATCATCAACGATGAGAATGCCTCACCATCTGACAAAGAAGCAGCAGAAGACCGAGTGGCGCAGCGTGAAGAAGAGATCAAACGGTTTGACACACAGATTGAGGAAATAGAACGAGAGAAGCCTCTTCGAGAAAGGGATCTTCAAAAAATATGGCGTGACATATGCTGGTGCCACGATTGGTGCTGTCATTGGCGCCATTACCAACTCTCTGAAAGCCACCGGCAAAGCGTTGGGAAATGGATTGAAAGAGATTGCCAAAAAACTTGCTTCAATTCTTCCCGGCCTCATTGGCTCGATTGTGAGTTTCCTCTTCAAAGCTGCTGGCCAGGCCATCGGTTTTCTGGCAGAGCACACCTGGCTGCTGATTTTGGCTGTTGTGACCTTTCTGGTCAAGAGGCAGCGTTAACGAAATGACAAGAATGCCAAGCCCGCAGCTGCAACCGCGCCAACAGCGACAGCTATTTTGTTCACGTCATGTGACTCAACTGTGAGCCAACCGTTGGTGTTGGTTCAAATTCCGTTTGCTCTTCTGCAGCTGTTTGGATCACAGGCGTTGGCTTCTTTTTTGCCGCTGCTGCTTTGTGTATCGGATTCGAATGGTGACTGTTTGGCGGGTTTATTTTCGATTTCCCGCCATCCATTACCTGAAGCGCTGCTTTTTTTGTGCTTTTGTTTACCCCGTCGTTGACCCCAAGCTTCATACCTGACGAAGCTTGTTTGAGTTGGTTGTTGTAGCCAACCGTGCTCTCTGTGTTAATTACCATCCGCGCGGGCATCAGCCAGGCCCCCGGGCACACAGCAAGGTTGAGCCTCACCTTTGCCTCGTCTACGGCAAGTTGGTATCTTTGAACTGACTTGGCCAGATCCGTTTGCCTTATCGCGTCTTCCACCAAGACAAGGAACTCGCTCTGGGCTTCTTTTTCTCTGCCCCCAGCACCAAGAATGCTGCTTCTCACGTTGACTTGCGCGCCCAAGATGCAATACACAAAGGCTTCAATTGACTGATTGATAAGTGAAAGCCCTGCCTGGGTCAAACCTGCCGAGGTTTTGGGCGCGAACCAATCGAATTGCTCTTACGCGGCGTCGTTTCTTATGAAGCATACTGAAATTCCCTTTTCTGATGCCTCAGGGTCCTCGTCGTTGAATTTTGCTTTTGCCGATGGATAGGGCACGTCCAGTATGAAAGGGTCGCGGCAATAAATGTAAACGCTTCCCAGCCCGTGGTTTGCCCCGTACGTGAAGAGGAAATCGGTTGACGGGTCAACGTCGAACTCTGCGCACAATCTTTTGTAAGAAGCCACGTCGTAATGGTTGTTAATCTGACTGAATGTTGGGTCGCCCGGCAATGCGCAAAGCTTTGGATGCCTCCGAGCTGATACAGGATGCGCCGAACCATGAAGTACATGTGGAAGATGTAAAAAGCCCGCACCTGCGGCGGCAGATTCAGCGTTGTGTGATCTTTGTAAAATACTTCACGTGAGATTCTGCAACCTGCCGTCGTGCACCAAACTGCAAAGTTCAGCTGCTGTTCCCAGAAAGATAGATCAGGCCCCGCATGCCATTTGTTTGCGGGCTGTGATGTTTCGAACTTTATCTGTTCCCTTCGAAATATCTCTCTGAATTTTGTTTTAAAATACTGGTCAGGCGTTACATAAATATTCATTGAGTAGTTGAATATTTTCTTCAAACTTGGTGCATCGTCTTGAAATTCAACTGCTGGAACCGGCAGCAAACTTTTTTCTGCGCTGGGCGATAACTGGTAAGGGAAGCCGCCAACGGCATCCAAACCCAGCGCGCTTTTCATGCTTGCACTCCAATATTTGCGGTCTTAACCGAAGACGCTTTGCAGACTGCCTTCACCCTCTTTGTAAAATATTTCAGCTGTTGCTGTGTGGTCCAACGCTAAAATTGTCTGTGCTACAAATTTTCTTTTGTTGGCCCTCGGAAACCTTGCAGAAAAAGCTGCCCACGCCTTCTCTTGTGCAGCCTTCGTGATTTTTTTCGTCTCGGGGTTTTGATTCCATTTTATGACGTTGGCAGACTGCGCTCTTTTTTCGAGATAGTCAAACGCAACAGAATCTGATTGTGTACGTGCAGTTTTTAAGATGTTCATCTTTTATTACTCAACAAAAATAAAATGGTTGTGCTTACTATTTCTACGTCTTCTAATCCATGCACCGTCAATTTTGACAACTCGATTCCAGAGGCCACTCTCGTAAGGCTGTTGTCTTGTTCGCTTTATAATTCGTGGAATAATTTGAAAAACGATGGGGTAATTTTAATGTCTGATCCAGTTGGTAGACGTGCTTTTCCCATTACTATCCCCAGAGGGTATTACACTATTGAAAGTATTGCTCAAAATATAGAAAATGTTTTCGTTAAATTTGGTATAAAACTACCCACTCACATAAATACACAAGTTGGTGCAATGATAATTGACAACTTTGAAAATAAAAAAATGAATCTTGACAGTGACTTAGCCGATTTTCTTGGCATATCCCGCGTATTGATGTTTAGAACTTTCATCAAGCGGCTTAGAACACCGAGTACTTACTTTGTTCATTGCGACTTGGTTGACCGCCATCAAAATTTGGTAAATGGTAAAGCTTCAACCATTCTTGCAAAGTTTGACATTAGAGGGGAAGCTTTCGAAAAAGTCCACTATCAAACGGCCGAACAGCAAAACTTTCGTGACGCTTCGACAGGCAAATTTGTAAACAGCGTAACGCTTTCAGTAAAAGATGAGGACGGTCAGCTATTTGATTTTAACGATCAACCACTACAATTCGAATTGCAAATCAATTGAAAAATAAAATCTGTTTATATGCAATGTCTTCAGCAAATGTGTTGCGAAGTGCTCCGCCTGATAATATTTATCCAGAGCTACCCCTCTCAAGAACCCCAGAAAATTTCCGGCTAACTGAGGTCAGCAAAATTGAATAAGAAATAGCCGATGAGGCAGAGCATTACAGGCTTGTGTTGAAAAAATATAAAAAAGCTCGTAAAGTGATTCACTATTCCGTGGTCTCTCTCGGCGCTGTATCTGTCGCCCTGTCTTCCGGGGCCATTGCAACTTCACTCACTGGCGTCGGGATTGTGGTCGGAGCGCCTATAGCAATAATAGCTGCCATTTCAGGTTTTGCTTCCACAGGCCTGTCAGTTGTTAACAAGAAGCTTGAAAGGAAAGTTAAAAAGTACACGAAAATTCAAGCTCTGGCACTTGCCAAGCATGACTCAATAAAAAGCTCTGTCTCTCAAGCTCTTGACGATAACAATGTTTCCGACTCAGAATTCAAACAAATAACTCGTGAAATGCAGAAATATCGTGAACTCAAAGAGACTCAAACTTCGCGAAAAAACAGACCGATTTACGTCAGCCGGATATTGAAAAGATAAAAAAACAGGTTCTGCAAGAGTTTCGAAAAAAACTGGCGGCGTCCTGCACAAATTTGCACTAAACTTAGAGAGAAAAAAACACAAAAGTCTCTCTGAGTGTTATAAAAAGTAGTTGAGCCCGCCTGGGCCCTGCTGGTAACAGGGGGGTGCTCAGAAAAATGCCCCG
>OX393567.1:10166118-10188327 GCA_947652115.1 Blastomussa wellsi
TCCAAAAGATAGTTTTAAAACACTTGTACGTGTATCACCCCCAAACTAAGCCAATGCCTGAAACGGCTGCGGTGCTTAACGCTAACTGTTGGAAGTCTGGTACTTTCCACATTTTGTTATACAACAACATCATAAAAAATATTCAAATTAATCCATATGGTGAATGCCTTTTTTGGGTTGCGGTAATCTTTATGACTGCGGAACCTGTGGCGCGGGTTCCGGTGCAGGTGCCCGTTCCTTTCTAAAAAAGGCTTTTATGTCTTCACGCTTGACATACTTCGTAACAAGCGTAGCGCCAATTCCAATGATAGAGATCGATTGGGTTGTGCTGAGACCATTTGAAACTTTGGAATCAGCTGCAGCAGGCTCTGGTACGGTCTCTGGAGCAGGCGCAGAATTTTTTTTATTCTCTTTTTAGCAGCCTCGGCTACGGCTTTTTTCTGTGCTTCACGAGCCTGTCTTGTTTTCTCAGCCGTGAGTTTGCCAGCAGCTACCCGCTTTGGATTTTTGTCAGGCCTTGTTGCCGGAGTTGATGAAGTTACTTGGCTTACCTGTGGTTCAGAAATTGCTTGAGCGGACGGTTGCTGTTCTTCAGCCATAGCTACATGAAAACAAAAATATATTTAATTTAGAAAATAATTTTTTGTGAGGAATTGCAAGTAATTTTTCAGCAGTTGCTGCGTAATCCTCAGGAATTAGTGAGAAATCATTGATGAGTTTCTTTGGAATTTTCTTTGTACTTTTGAAATCGATATGTTTTGCGGTAACCAACCTTCAAAGAAAGGTTGCCAGCAAGACAGCTCTTTGGTTATAATATGTATAGTCATTTTTAGGCTCCTTTTGCAAAGCTTCAACGTCTTTAATTGGTAAAAAATTACCAACTATTTTGGATGCAAAGGTGCGAAAGCTATCTACCAGAGTATCGTTTGTTTTTGAGCTCACATAGGCCTCATACTTTTTGAAGTATTTTTCAACATCCTTGTCGCTTAATCGCTTAACCTGTTCGTGAGTCAACAGCACATCTATTGTCTCTTTGGTTTTACCCGATGAAACAAGTGTTGCCAGCTGCTCACGAAGAGCAGGAATAGCAGGCTGCGTCGAAGCAACTGTTAAGACATTGTCGGGCGCGCTCGTTGGCTCAGCTTCAAGCAAGCTCAAAACGTCGGTCATTATGGGGTCTTCGGTTTTTACCCAGTTTGCGCTCGTTGATGGGGTCGCCACTTTGTATTTGGTATTAATTTTTTAATTGAGTTTTAATTTTATTCCGTAAGGGTGCCGAAGTGAGAACACAAGGAAGGAAAACTTATTTTTTTTCAACATCGAAATATATTCTTTGTACTCATCTTGAGAAAGTTCGCCGGCGTAATCTTCAAAAACCGCTTTCAAAGTCTTCCATGAGGGAGTGTAAAAAAGCACAATTGCAGCTACGTTTTCGCGGAAAGAAGCTGTGATGCTGGTCATCTTTTGGGTGAGCACCCACACGCTTAGTCCTGTGTGGCGAGCGCTGAATGCGAGATTGACCAGCTGGCCTGTGCGCTTTTTCACATTTTTCGAGGCTGTGCAGTCACCGAGGATCATGAGCGCGTTGGTGCCCTCCAAAAACCAGCAAACAAGTTTCAACCATGGTTCAACCGCATTCTGTTCGCAAATGATAACATAAAAACGAGGGTCCTTCTCAGCGAAGCGATGAAAAGTCTTGTTATACGCGAATGTCGGGCAGATGAGCACGATGAAGTCGAACTCGCCACGGAAAGGGCCACAGAGCTGGTCCACTATAAACCTTGATTTGCCTGAATTAGTCGGGCCAATAACAAGAGCGTTGAACGGTATGTTTCTGGGGTCCATTTCTATATCAGTATCGCACAGATTTTAATTGCTGCCCCAATATGCTCATCTGCGAGTCACTGATAACAAAGACGTGGCAGTTCGCATTGCCAGAGCCACTGACGCTCCGCTCGAGCTCCAGCTGTACTCCATCTTTTGTGTTCACAAGGCGCGTGCCACTGCCGTGCAGCGACTGATCTACCATGGAGCGCAGATCGATCAAAAGCCCGAACTTGTCATCGCTGTAGAACTTTGTCAGATTCCTGTGTGGCGTTTTTGTCTGGGGAAAGAAGCGACGGGTCGTCTCCCACATGTCCCTGCCTAAGATGCCGTTGTTGTACAGCATGTTAGGCGAGCCGTTCACCGTGACACTGACTTTCGTCAGGCCAGGGTTGAAGTACTTTTCTGAATCTCTGGCTCCTGCAGCGTAAGGCTCGATGAACAGGAGAAGGATTCCTTTCAGGGACCTTCTCTGTGGGTTGACTCTGAGGTTAATCCTTGAGTCCTTGGCTTTTGCGAAGGTGACCACCTCAGCACGCATCACGTGATCGTACATGAATTCCTTGCCAGCGGAATAAACACCGTGCGCGTCTTCCGCCAGAGTCTTGCTTCTAATCATTTCGTACTCGAGCTGGATGTTAGTCAGCTTGTATTTCAGTTTTGTTGGGTCAGAGCCTTTGACAACCTGTGAGGCCGGCGCAAGGGTCAGCTCAAACACGAGGTCGTTGTAAAGAGCTTGGGGGTAAAAGACTCCGTGGTCGGTCACGATCTGGTGGTCCAGTCTGATTCGGTATTTTGTGCCGAAAACCTTGTTCAGCCCGTTTTCCGTGTCGACATCCTCGGTTTTCTTATCCCCGACGTTTGAGCGGATCTTGCAGAGGTCCTCGCTTTGAATGCCGTCGAGCAGCATGTTGTCCCGCTCCTCCTGCGAGAGGAAAAGGTCCTCCCAGATCTTGAAGATGTCATACCCCACCGTGTCCTGCAGTATGGTGCCCGCGTACTTCACAACAAGCTTGTCGACCAGAGCGCGCCCGACGTTTTGAACGAGGAAGTTGTTGGGTTCCCCTCCAGACAAGTCGATGTTGAAAAGCAGTGCGAGCGAGCCGGGCACGAGGACCTCGTTCTCATTCAGCTTGGGCACAGAAATATACAGGGTCTCGCTGGGGCTGGCGTCGCTACGATCAAAGGTGATGCGCTTTACTGCACGCTCGGCTTTCATCGCGCCGAGATTTTTCTCTTTGTGCGTTGGACGAAGGTTTGCTCGCACCGCCATCATCTATATGAATAAAAAGTATTTTTTGTTTCATATACAATGGCGGAAGGTGAACACTTTGGATACGACGACCCTGAACTTGACCATGCTATTGACCACGATGACGATGACGATGAACAAGAGACCAATACAACCCGTCAAAACACAACCGGTCCATTTCAGCCTGGCTCTGCATCGACACCCTACTATGGTGGCGAACAATATGAAATGCAAACAATGCAGCACTAACAGAGCGGGATGCCTGAGACTTCTTACACCGAGGAAACTCCTTTGGTGGGCAGCAGTTTGCAATCACTGAGTGAAAAAGCTTGGATTGCTGCAAAAGAGAAATTTCCGAACATTATCTCAAGCGAGCTTGAGATATTTTACAGCCCAAAAAAGGGAAAGCTTCAAGTTAAAATGTTTGGCGCTGGAAAAAAGGCATATGACATATTTACCACAAAAAGGAGTACAAAACAGAAGCAACTAAATCCAAGCCTTACCAAAGAAATAAAAACTGCACTCGGAAAGTCCATTTTGGAATTAAAGGAAGCCGTTCAACAAGATCTGGCTGAAAAAGAAAAAGAACTGGAAAAATCTGTATCTAAAAGTTAAAAATACCATGGAAGAAATCAGAAACAGAATGAGAGTAATTGATGAACAGAGAGCTGCTCTTGAAGATACACATGGTCCTTTGGATGAAAAAGAAATTCAAAAACTGAAACAGGATAAAAAAGACCTTGAAAACGAACATCAACATAAAAGAAAGCAACTGGAAGAAATCAACAAAACAGCAAAACAGGCGCCAAAATTAAAAGAAGATATATAGAAGCTCACAGAAGAAAATGCCAGGTTAAATAAAATAAAAGAGAACTTCAAGAAAAAAATTGACACAGAAACCCTCAATGGGCTAAAAGTTCAAAAAGCAGAACTGGAACGCCAAAACGAAGAAGACAGGGCGATCATCAACGATGAGAATGCCTCACCATCTGACAAAGAAGCAGCAGAAGACCGAGTGGCGCAGCGTGAAGAAGAGATCAAACGGTTTGACACACAGATTGAGGAAATAGAACGAGAGAAGCCTCTTCGAGAAAGGGATCTTCAAAAAATATGGCGTGACATATGCTGGTGCCACGATTGGTGCTGTCATTGGCGCCATTACCAACTCTCTGAAAGCCACCGGCAAAGCGTTGGGAAATGGATTGAAAGAGATTGCCAAAAAACTTGCTTCAATTCTTCCCGGCCTCATTGGCTCGATTGTGAGTTTCCTCTTCAAAGCTGCTGGCCAGGCCATCGGTTTTCTGGCAGAGCACACCTGGCTGCTGATTTTGGCTGTTGTGACCTTTCTGGTCAAGAGGCAGCGTTAACGAAATGACAAGAATGCCAAGCCCGCAGCTGCAACCGCGCCAACAGCGACAGCTATTTTGTTCACGTCATGTGACTCAACTGTGAGCCAACCGTTGGTGTTGGTTCAAATTCCGTTTGCTCTTCTGCAGCTGTTTGGATCACAGGCGTTGGCTTCTTTTTTGCCGCTGCTGCTTTGTGTATCGGATTCGAATGGTGACTGTTTGGCGGGTTTATTTTCGATTTCCCGCCATCCATTACCTGAAGCGCTGCTTTTTTTGTGCTTTTGTTTACCCCGTCGTTGACCCCAAGCTTCATACCTGACGAAGCTTGTTTGAGTTGGTTGTTGTAGCCAACCGTGCTCTCTGTGTTAATTACCATCCGCGCGGGCATCAGCCAGGCCCCCGGGCACACAGCAAGGTTGAGCCTCACCTTTGCCTCGTCTACGGCAAGTTGGTATCTTTGAACTGACTTGGCCAGATCCGTTTGCCTTATCGCGTCTTCCACCAAGACAAGGAACTCGCTCTGGGCTTCTTTTTCTCTGCCCCCAGCACCAAGAATGCTGCTTCTCACGTTGACTTGCGCGCCCAAGATGCAATACACAAAGGCTTCAATTGACTGATTGATAAGTGAAAGCCCTGCCTGGGTCAAACCTGCCGAGGTTTTGGGCGCGAACCAATCGAATTGCTCTTACGCGGCGTCGTTTCTTATGAAGCATACTGAAATTCCCTTTTCTGATGCCTCAGGGTCCTCGTCGTTGAATTTTGCTTTTGCCGATGGATAGGGCACGTCCAGTATGAAAGGGTCGCGGCAATAAATGTAAACGCTTCCCAGCCCGTGGTTTGCCCCGTACGTGAAGAGGAAATCGGTTGACGGGTCAACGTCGAACTCTGCGCACAATCTTTTGTAAGAAGCCACGTCGTAATGGTTGTTAATCTGACTGAATGTTGGGTCGCCCGGCAATGCGCAAAGCTTTGGATGCCTCCGAGCTGATACAGGATGCGCCGAACCATGAAGTACATGTGGAAGATGTAAAAAGCCCGCACCTGCGGCGGCAGATTCAGCGTTGTGTGATCTTTGTAAAATACTTCACGTGAGATTCTGCAACCTGCCGTCGTGCACCAAACTGCAAAGTTCAGCTGCTGTTCCCAGAAAGATAGATCAGGCCCCGCATGCCATTTGTTTGCGGGCTGTGATGTTTCGAACTTTATCTGTTCCCTTCGAAATATCTCTCTGAATTTTGTTTTAAAATACTGGTCAGGCGTTACATAAATATTCATTGAGTAGTTGAATATTTTCTTCAAACTTGGTGCATCGTCTTGAAATTCAACTGCTGGAACCGGCAGCAAACTTTTTTCTGCGCTGGGCGATAACTGGTAAGGGAAGCCGCCAACGGCATCCAAACCCAGCGCGCTTTTCATGCTTGCACTCCAATATTTGCGGTCTTAACCGAAGACGCTTTGCAGACTGCCTTCACCCTCTTTGTAAAATATTTCAGCTGTTGCTGTGTGGTCCAACGCTAAAATTGTCTGTGCTACAAATTTTCTTTTGTTGGCCCTCGGAAACCTTGCAGAAAAAGCTGCCCACGCCTTCTCTTGTGCAGCCTTCGTGATTTTTTTCGTCTCGGGGTTTTGATTCCATTTTATGACGTTGGCAGACTGCGCTCTTTTTTCGAGATAGTCAAACGCAACAGAATCTGATTGTGTACGTGCAGTTTTTAAGATGTTCATCTTTTATTACTCAACAAAAATAAAATGGTTGTGCTTACTATTTCTACGTCTTCTAATCCATGCACCGTCAATTTTGACAACTCGATTCCAGAGGCCACTCTCGTAAGGCTGTTGTCTTGTTCGCTTTATAATTCGTGGAATAATTTGAAAAACGATGGGGTAATTTTAATGTCTGATCCAGTTGGTAGACGTGCTTTTCCCATTACTATCCCCAGAGGGTATTACACTATTGAAAGTATTGCTCAAAATATAGAAAATGTTTTCGTTAAATTTGGTATAAAACTACCCACTCACATAAATACACAAGTTGGTGCAATGATAATTGACAACTTTGAAAATAAAAAAATGAATCTTGACAGTGACTTAGCCGATTTTCTTGGCATATCCCGCGTATTGATGTTTAGAACTTTCATCAAGCGGCTTAGAACACCGAGTACTTACTTTGTTCATTGCGACTTGGTTGACCGCCATCAAAATTTGGTAAATGGTAAAGCTTCAACCATTCTTGCAAAGTTTGACATTAGAGGGGAAGCTTTCGAAAAAGTCCACTATCAAACGGCCGAACAGCAAAACTTTCGTGACGCTTCGACAGGCAAATTTGTAAACAGCGTAACGCTTTCAGTAAAAGATGAGGACGGTCAGCTATTTGATTTTAACGATCAACCACTACAATTCGAATTGCAAATCAATTGAAAAATAAAATCTGTTTATATGCAATGTCTTCAGCAAATGTGTTGCGAAGTGCTCCGCCTGATAATATTTATCCAGAGCTACCCCTCTCAAGAACCCCAGAAAATTTCCGGCTAACTGAGGTCAGCAAAATTGAATAAGAAATAGCCGATGAGGCAGAGCATTACAGGCTTGTGTTGAAAAAATATAAAAAAGCTCGTAAAGTGATTCACTATTCCGTGGTCTCTCTCGGCGCTGTATCTGTCGCCCTGTCTTCCGGGGCCATTGCAACTTCACTCACTGGCGTCGGGATTGTGGTCGGAGCGCCTATAGCAATAATAGCTGCCATTTCAGGTTTTGCTTCCACAGGCCTGTCAGTTGTTAACAAGAAGCTTGAAAGGAAAGTTAAAAAGTACACGAAAATTCAAGCTCTGGCACTTGCCAAGCATGACTCAATAAAAAGCTCTGTCTCTCAAGCTCTTGACGATAACAATGTTTCCGACTCAGAATTCAAACAAATAACTCGTGAAATGCAGAAATATCGTGAACTCAAAGAGACTCAAACTTCGCGAAAAAACAGACCGATTTACGTCAGCCGGATATTGAAAAGATAAAAAAACAGGTTCTGCAAGAGTTTCGAAAAAAACTGGCGGCGTCCTGCACAAATTTGCACTAAACTTAGAGAGAAAAAAACACAAAAGTCTCTCTGAGTGTTATAAAAAGTAGTTGAGCCCGCCTGGGCCCTGCTGGTAACAGGGGGGTGCTCAGAAAAATGCCCCGGGATTTCAAACCTCGCTCCCAGAGGTAAAATGGGAACTGACAGCCGCCTTGTCAGGCAGGGGCAGGGGCAACAAAACAGCCTCCGAGCACCTTCGACAAGGGTTTTGTCCCTTTATGTGACCTGTCACGCAGTGTCACGCGTGACACAAACCGTCACACAACAGCACACAACGCCACGCGTGACAGTAACGCGTTCATTTTTTTACAACCAAATTTTCGACAACCAAAATTTGGTTGTCGAAAATTTGGTTGGTCTAAAATTTGGTTGTAAAAATGCGCTCTAGTAAACGAGGTGGCATTTTGGTTGATTTAGTGTAAAAACGGCTTCCAGCGACAAGGAAACAAATTGCAAACTTGCTGGACCAGAACCAGTAGCTTACATGTGTGTGAATATTTAATGAAACAGAACCCTGAGTTCATTGTTTGAATTAATCATTTGGTTCCACATTTGATCATAATTTTGTTTCGTCTTCCTACTTATATTCTCATTTTTCCTTTGAAGAATTCTTTGGAAGGTGAATTGATATGAGAAAATATTCTGTAAAATACATATGAAAATTTAATGAATCTCTTTCTTTCTGAGAATAGCTCTCTGAATGCTTTTCCGAGAAATTTAAATGATAAATCAACCATATTTCTTTCTTTTTTCTACGCGATTCTTATAACGTAAATCCCTAAGAGTATTATCTATATGATATTTTCGATTATATATCGATTTTCTCTTGATTTTATACACATTCTGGTAATAACCTTCATAGTAATCATTAACCATATTATTACCTTAACTAAACCACAACTTTCACATACGTAAGTACCTTCATTATTTATAATTATTCGATACTTATACCAATATGACAAATCATTTCTGAATTCTGCCTCCATAATATATACTGAGATAAAAATTAAAAAGTTATTTGTAAAAAAGTAATTATCTAGCCAAAGTCGTTGGAAACCGCCATTCATAAGTTGACTGGCGCAGCTGTGCCGTGACGTCATAACAGTATTAATGTTTTTATAAGTTGTAAATGTTGATTGACACAGCTATTGAAGGAGTTGCTCTGCTGTATTACTTTTATTAGAAAATTTGTAAAAAAGTAATGAAATAGTCAAAATAGAAATTGTTGGTTGTACCATTACTTTTAGAAAATTGAGAAAAAAAGTAAGAAATAAATTAAGAAGACACTCTGCTGTGAAAGTAGAGGGGTTTTTCTTCAGTGTACGTTGTTGCTTTGTATCGTGACTCTTAGAAAATTAAGAAAAAAGTAATGGGAAGCCGAATTCAAAAGTGCGCTGGAATCGGCCTTTCATATACTACTGTTGCCTTCGTGCGGCGTCGATCCCTCGTGTTTTTAAAACTCGCGCAGATAACGGACACCATGCAACATGCCGATACTATGGCCAGGTGAACAGAAATGTTTCGCTACAGGAAAGTCTGCACGCTTTTTTACGGGTTGTATGTGTTTGAGAAATAGGTCGCCGATACGCCGTTACGCCAATGAAAGTCATAGGATATGAACGGCAAGATATCAGTGATTTACATTTAGTTAACTACCGTGCAATCATTGTACCAATGCCTCATCGTCAGTGGATCCTCTGGAGTTTGTATGGTCGGCGAAATTTTGGCATGTAGGCAGGTAGAGCAGCGTGGTCTGCCGCAAGCGAAGGTACCTTTCTCCTCATCCCTTACTTTTGTCGTTGTGAGACCGCTGCGTACCAAAACGTCGCGCGAATTGCTATCATGGCGATCATAGGCAAACAAGATTTTGAAGGATTGAAATGCATCTTCGGTGTCAGGATGAGTCTCGGTTTTTAAGATGTTCCTGGCCTTGTCATTGTTTGGATGGCACGTGACGACAAGAGGGATGCTCTCAACTTGTCCTCGCGAACTTGAAGGCGAGGTATCTGACCGCAGAGCCGTTTGGCGGGAGATGTTACCCTTGTTTACAGGTTCCAATACCCAGTTCACGACCAACGTTTTTATCAACGGCATCTTTAAAAAAATCTTAAATCTTAATTTTAATCTTATACCATCTTAGTTATTTGTAGAAGGTATTGTGTTTTCGTTCCTATTTTGTTGAAAACATTGCCAAACTGTTTCCTGTTGAGCGCTGTTGAGTTCTCGAAAGTAAGCGATAATTTGCATCCCAACGGAACTCCTTTAAGGAGAAAATCATCAAATTCGTTTTTAAGATGAATATTAATCTGGATTGAATGCAACTGTAAAGGGGATAACGCCAAAGTTTGACGTGAATCTCGATGAATGGAATCTGCTTAACAAATAGACGTGAGCTTGTTGTGGTACGTCCTGTAATCGACCACAAAACTCGGCCTAGGCGGCCTCGTGGGCCAACACCAAATTTGACAATGTGATGACGAAATAAGTGGTCGATCACAGGACCGTACCACAACAAGCCCACGTCTATTTGTTTTTTTTTACCATGACAAAACAAAGCCAAAATGATTAAGCGAAGACTAGCTTCCACGAAAAGTGCGAGACCTGAATTGAAATTCTCAAAATGATTCCAAACCCACAGAATCACAAACTTCGAATTTCGAAAAGTAACGCAAAACCAAAATGTAGAAACAGAATGTTAACAACTAACCTTTATTCCATTCGGAAATTCTCGAAAACCAGATGAATTAATACAAAGTTCAGTCCACTCGTGGTGCCACGGCAGAACACGGCAAAAATAAACGATCTCTTCAACAAGTTTCACGTCAAACTTTGGAGTTTTCCCTTCGCAGATTAATTCAATCTCGATCCATATTCATCTTGAAAACGAATTTGATGATCTCCCTTTTAAAGGAGTCCCTTTGGATGCAATTTTTTGCTTATTTCTGAGAACTAACAGCACCGACGACTGTTTTCAACTGAGGCGCGCGTGATGACGTCATACTACGTCATCGTTTTTTGATGAATATTTAGACCGCGAACATTAGCCAATGAGCGCATTTCTGCAAATAAAAATAATTATTTTTGCCGTGTTCTACCAAGCACTACAAGTGAACTGAACTTTACAGTAATTCAGCGGGTTTTCAAAGAATTTCCGAATGCCGGAAAATACAGTTTATTTGTTGAAATTCAGTTTTTCATGTTTCATAACGTTGCCAGCGATATTGTTAAATCTACTTCTTTTAAAACTTATACGATAAAATGTATACCGTACATGACACTGAACGGTTGAACAATGTGTTGAACTTACCTGGACTGCAAATAGTTGAACAACTTGCTCACGATTGATTCAGCTGTGTTCTTATCAACAAGTGCATTAGGTTTAGAAAGTCCATCCTGTCTGACGAGCAGCATGTCTGTGTCATCCTGCGGGAATACCCGTGACACCTGTGTAAGCCAAACTCCCTGATTCCGTTGGATCTTTCCATGCACTAGAAAGCTGGGACTATAAGAACAAGTCGGAATAAGACTGATATATTCTTTTCTGTTTACAACTGGAAGACGATTAAAATAATATAAATTGTTTTTCCTTTGAAGCGTAATAATGGCTTGTTTAGCCGCGTGCTGGGGAATAGTTTTGTGATCGATATTTTCCGAAAAACCTGACAAGTATCTCGAAGAAATAATTTCAAATGTTGAATTGCTGTAAGACCAATAAACAGCCACATGTGCGGCACCAGAACCTTGCTTACTCAAAGACTCGATGTAATATTTCTTGCCGGAGTTAAGAATGATTTCTTTAGATATCTGATCAGGATATTTCTTATAGTCCCCTTCGTCGGTCCAAGCCGATTCATGAGGAGAATAAACACGCGCGATCATCTCGCTGGAAGCGGGATCTTCGTTTGAACTCAGCCACAACTCTGATGCATCATCTGATGTGATGGCAAACTTATACTTGCCGCTTGTCTGCGGGTGGACAAATCCAAAAATCCTTTCTCCGTTATTTCCCATATTCACATCTTGAGTCTCATGAAATCCAGAAATAAAGGAACGCTCGTCTGGAAAGTAAGGAAAATGAGGCCAGTTTCTCAAACTATCGACATCCATTCCACATAACTCAAACCACCTGTGAACGTTCAAACTTCCGGTGGTGGTCGATGAAACGCTTTCGACTTTTAGCTCACGTGTGGATGTTTCTGCAGTCGACGGAACAATCGCTTCTGTTTTTGGTTTTACAGTGTTATTTTGAGTTTGTTGCCTGGTCGCACAAGGAGAGTCGCATAAAGTTTTAGGCGGATGTCCACTTTGTGAAGATGCGATTAGCAGAAAGTATCCCAGAAAAGACACGCTTGCTACCACTACACCAATTTTAAAACGGCGCTTGATAAAGAATCTTCTTCCGATTCTGACAGGAATTTGCCAAGAAGCCATTTTTACCGAGTGGAGATAATCGAGAATAAAACGACGAAGCGCTCTTTTCTTTCTAGCTGTTTATACCTCACGAGAAATCATCAGCCCAATAGATCGTTTTCACTCACGTGACAAAAATCTTGACAACCGTTGCTACGCCGCCATATTGGTGATCAGAAATGTAAGCAAACCCAAATAACAGTGGTACCTTCTGTGGTTACTAATCAAGGAGAAGAAACCGAGAAACTGTCACAGGAGAGGCGATCGCGCTGGATTTCTGAATGAAATTTTGAACAGCGATCACGTATGTGGTAGACATTTCGTTTCTGGACAACCGGCCAATGGCTGGGATAGATATAATGTTGATTGGGTGCCTACATTAAACCTTGGACACGAGAAGAAGCAAGACAAAACAAATTTCGAACAAGCTTCGCAGCGAGGGCAAAGGGCAAGCAAGAAAGAGAGAAAACGCAAGGAACAACAGGAGCGACAGCGTGCACTGGCTGAAAAAATCGCGCCAAAAAAGATTGAGCTGAATGAACCCAGGATAAGGAAAAGATAGGTCAAGGTACTTTTGGTTAAAATTATCAAACGGTAGGAATTGTGCGACTTTTAAGGACACAGCTGTCGGCATATGCAGGAATTAGGCTGAGTGCAATCGGTTTAATGTCACATTAGTTTAGTTCCGAATAATTTTCTTTGTCGCAGCTTGTTGTGGAGGGGAATTATGAATCGGGATGTCAGAAAGGTTGTATATCTTTTCATCCAAGTCGGCTTTCATTTTCTTAGCCAAAATAAAGTTTATATCTCGGACCCTTGCGTACTCCACGTGATCCGCATACGCGGGGAGAAGCCGCGAGCATTTAACTTGTGTACACGCGCGATAATTTTCCATTTATTTTCGTCCACGCTTCTAAGTAGGAAAGCACACTGGCTATGTGAGAACACGATTGTGCTAGCCCAGCCTTACAACCAAGAACAATGAGTGGACAAAATTGTCCCTTGTCTTTCCGTGATAATCCAAATTGGGATCAAAGAGTCACTCATACGCTGTGAATGTCGCACCTTCGCTAACACAACGCTAGCAATGACTCCTGACACCACCAGTTATACGCTTCAAGGCTTCGTAAAGCCTTAAACTGCTGTTGTGTGTAAAAACTTGTCTCTAAAACAAGGTAGAATAAGAGATCTGTAGATTCCACAGGAGGCAAGCAAAATGCTTGCCCTCGATAAGCACGGGATTGATTCCAATTGCAGAAATTTTCTCCAAATAACGCTGAGGTTCTAGCTTTTTGGCATAGTTAGAAATCGGAAGACGACTAAAATCTGGCTTTTCGTCTGAGTTTTGTTCACATTTGGAGATATCCATATCAGAGAAAAGGCTAGAATTGTAGACCTGAGTCGTATTTGCATTAATTACGCAATTGAAAGCTGTACACCAATATGGCGGCAGAAATAACTGTGACGTCACGTGAAAACGATCTATTTCCTTGACATTGTTTCATAAAAGTATAAATAGACATCAGGAATAAAAACACGCCACTAACATAAAGTTTTATTTTACCGGATTAAATAGCCGTCAGTTTCTTATGACATATTTTACCTTCTTTCGCGGTATATTTCCCCGGTGGGTACTTGACCCATGTTCATATGGGGGTGCCGTTGGGGGTTTGAAATCCTAACTCTTAACTCATTCACTCTAAAGAAGGGCTAAGCCCGAAGCGTTTGTGATTTAAACCTTTTTGATTTTTCGAGTAGTTTTTTTAACCAATTGGTAAATACCTACCCTATGTAGGATAACTTCCTTTATTTATCTGTAGCTAGTCCTGAAATGATCTTATGTCGCAGGGCTGATGACCTGCTAAACAAAACAAATGAACGTTTCTGATCTCCGATTGCTAAATCATAGTCGACAATAGTCCTGCAACCATACCTAGGACTGGTCCAGACCCTGATTAGGACGGAATCGCTTGTTATTATATACCTTGTTAAGGACATGCAGAGGGAAAAATCCTTATCCTTATCCAGTGGTCCCCGTGTAGGCCATATAGGGAGGTACCCCCGGGCATATTTCGTGCAATTGTGCGTCATGTTATCCTTGAGATTAATTTCTAAACAAATTTCGAGCCAATTCATGTAAATTCATGCGCAAGGAAATAATTTTTTTTTTAAATATGATAAAAGAAGTTCTCTCAGTTTATTTTCTTTTAGAGAAAACGTCCCTAACCTGGCACATGATTGCCTCGATTCGGGAATTACTAAGACTCAAATATCACTATATAAAGTTAGACCAAAAAGATGATCACAAAAAAAAGGTTTTCTGTATATACTGCAAAGAATTCTCTATCGAGCCCAAATAGTTGTAATTATCTTCTTTGTACTATTTAAAGTCAAATAAAAACTGAAGAAAACATATTTTCCGTTTCCAAGACAACAGAAGGGAACTCAAAACGCAGAATACATGATTACCTTGAATTTCAATTTAAAAACCGAAAAAGGATTTCTTTGATCGAAAAGAGTGAGGAAAAAAATTTTATTCAGTGATTACAAAAAGGAAAGTTTTAATTTATTTCAGTGCCAAAAGGGGAAAATTGCGCGATCAGAGTAAAATAATATTTTTAATTTACATAATTCTGCTTAAAAAGAAACTATAAATAGTTTACTAGAACACCTTGCTGGAATAACTAATCCAATTTTTAAGCCAAAGAAACAGACCAAACTGTTGTGGATTAACCGAAAAAAAAACACCGCAACTATATATTTATTAACTAAAGGACTACCATGCGGAATGAAATGCTTGTGATCTCAATTTCGCGGGAATAGATTTTCGAGAATTTTCCAAGTTGGACAGCAAACTTTTGCAGGTGCTTTTACAGCATCTAATTAGCGACTCCGAGTGAAGTGTTAAGAGGGAATCACTGGATAGCAGTTCTGTGTCGCTGTCATTGGCACTATTTCTTTCGTTGTTTCGTGTTCCAGTATGCGAGAAATCAAGAGCACGTGCTACCAGCTCTGTGAGGGATTTCACTTCATTTTCTTCTTTCCAGTTAATGTCTTGAAGGGTATTGCGTTCAGCTTCCCTTTTTTTGAGCTTTCAATGCAAGAAACTCACGATGTTGAACAAAACTTTTGAGAGTGATTTCATCGACCAGCAACTTATATTTCGATCCTTGGGAGCAGAGCCTGTTGAACTTTGTTATGATATATATGGAATTCAGCAAATCGATTCAGTCGATGAAGAAACATTACCTTTTATTCACATCAAAAACCGACAAAGCTTGTCTTACGAGATCTGTTTGATTCCCATTGTTTTATTTGGGAAGCTGATAAACAAGTTCATGATTTTTGCTTTACATAGGATCAGCTCAATTAATTAGAAGACGGGTTAAAATTGATCAGTTGTGAATTTGCTTTTCATTTTGATGGAATATTTTGAATAATCGTTTAACGGCTATTCGTATTGATATTTGTTACAGTGTATCATGATGCCTGTATGGAGAATCTTTTATTGCGTTTAATTTTATTTACATTTCGAATACAACTTAAGGCCCCCCTCCGTCAAATGAGTGATTTTACTTTGAGCCCCCTTATCTTGGCAGCAATTTTATGTAATGCCGCCCCCGTCTATTTTTTCACCCCCCCCCCCCCCTCCTGATAATTATTGCACAGTCCCTTATGATAATTCCTTTTTGTCCTCAAAGTATTTGTGGAACAGTTCCTTCGCAACTTGACGATATTGTGCGCGCAACCTACAGATTGTTTAATGAATAATCTGTATGTAGGTTGTGATTAACTATAGGCTGTTGGCCGGTAAGAAGACAGATGGTTTGGTCACAAGTTCCAGTAATTTCACATTCCTGTATGTAGGAAGTCTGCTATCCGACCAAGAGAATATGAACTCGAGAGTATTCTCTTGATCCGACCTGTAAGTGTTCTTATTCTTCCAAGCCTGGTTGAACGGATCATGCTCAATGTTTTTTCAAGAGAGCATTCTATCTCTTCCTCAGAGTCACTGACATCAGGCGCTGAAGGTAGTGGGATTCCGGCATGAGAACTATGCTTCCGCTCTTTTTTGTATAAAAAAAATTCGCATGCTTTGTAAACTTGGCTTTACACACAAACTTTTAATTCACACACCGCTGTACACAAATATAATTCACCACAAGTCGAGGCCACTGATTCGGCTAAAAATACTAAAAATTGACACAGTAGTATGGCCTGAGGAAAACAAATACCACCTGATCATTCAGCGTTTTAGTTTCCTGTTTTAAAGCTCCCAACGGAAAAAACAGCAAGTTTGCACATCGCTTCCTCATCGCTGAAGTCGAGATTTCGAAATGTCTGGAAGACTCAGCTCCGACTTGTCGGAGCTGAGTCGCCCACGGGGGAAGCAATCTTCAGCAAATGAGGAAGCAAGTATGCAAACAAAACTTCGCCGTTGGGAGCTTTAAAACAGGAAACTAAAACGCTGAATGATCAGGTTGTATTTGTTTTCCACCGGATATACTACCTGTGGAAGGACAACCTCCTGGCCGTTGGCTGTTCGGGTAATTAGAAAGAAGCAGCACCATGTTATTCCAACAGCACAATGGTACGCGGAGCAAACAACTGCATGTGGTTAATGCGTAATCGGAAAGAGAATTGTGGTAAAAAGTGTGTCGGAGCATATTGCGGGCAGCATAACTTTCAACTCAAAAGAGGAATGAAAAGGCCCGCACCATGTCGCAGCTGTGGCGTTGGAGTTTTGTGTGATTACCGTCTATGTCTTTCTTGCGGCGGGAGCACGCTTTAGGAGAGCGCATTTTTTTCCCCGCAACCAAATTTTCGGCAACTTTTTTCTTGCCACAAGCCAGACCACTTTTGCCTTGCCACAAAACCACTTTGTTTGGCACAAGAGATACTATTTTTTTCGAAGACACACAGGCGGTGTTGCAGGCCTTGCAGCTGCTGTTTCTGCAGGCTTTGCAGGCCTTGCAGCCGCTGTTTCTGCAGGCTTTGCAGGCCTTGCAGCCGATATTTCTGCTGTTGTACTCAAGACAGTTAAGGAGGGACTTAACCTAAATGTCGCTTTTCCACCGCTAAACATGAGATTAATAGGAATATCTCGCTCACGTTTTAAGCAATACAAAAACTCTATGCTCATCCCAGTATTCTATGTTTTGGGGTGTTTTGGGTGAATTTTGGGTCTATTTGCGAGGAGATAGTTTTTCTAGAAGAATTGGTAAAATTAGGTAAAGTTAAGTGAAATAAGAAATATTGGAGATTTGATGTAGTTTCAAAATTAGAATTTGAAGTTAAAAATTAGTGCACGGACACCCAGACAGTCCCCTACCAACCTTGTGTGCTCTTGTGTGGGGATGAACTGTTTTGTGGTGTTTCAAAACTAATTTTCTTTCTTTTATCCCTTCTTCAAACCTCTTAAAATTGCATTCAATTTTAGGTTAAGTCCCACCTTAAGGCATGGCTCTCCCATTAATTGGACCAAAAACTTAGGGGGTGGTCTATCTTCTGAGGCTTTTTAAAGGACAATCTTAAACTTTGGCAGAGTAATAACTTTGCAAATGTTGTGAAGTTTATGTGAGTGACATATGCAAATTAGGTCACGTGACTTGTTACGGCCACAAAATTCGAAAAAATCTTTGAAGAAAAATGGCACCAGTTTAAAACATCAGTCTTTCAACTTTTCTGCAACCAGACAAGTCTAGAGGTTAAGAACAAAATACCAATACCCGGACTTTGTTAAATATTCAATTTATTTCGAAAATAAACGGTATTTTGTACTAGTGCCCAGTCCTCCAGGAAAATTTCATTCTTATTCAAGACTGTTATTTTAAACTTTTTCAGAAAGTCCGGGCATAGAAATAAAGTGCCTAATTGTGTTAAGCTTATAAAGCTAACAGCAGCATCCAGAACATAATATAAAGTGGTGCCGTTTTGCTAAAAAGATTTCTAAGCTAAAAATAACCTTGACAGGTCACGTGACCTAATTTGCATACATCACCCGCATAAATTTGGCAAAATTTGCAAACTTATTAGTTTGCCAAAGTTTTAGATTGCCCTATTTAAAGCCTCAGAAGATAGACCACCCCCTATGTTTTTGATCCAATTATCGAGAGGCCCCTGCCTTAATTTTCTTGAGTAGGCCTTGCAGCCGCTGTTTCTGCTGTTTCTGCAGGCTTTGTAGGCCTTGCAGCCGATGTTTCTGCTGTTGCAGGCCTTGTAGCCGCTGTTTCTGCTGTTCCAGACCTTGCATCCGCTGTTTCTGCTGTTTCTGCAGGCTTTGCAGGCCTTGCAGCCGCTGTTTCTGCTGTTTTCTGCGGGCTTTGCAGGTCAGGCAGCGGATGTTTCTGCTCTTTTCTGCAGGCTATGCAGGCCATGCAGCCGATATTTTCTGTTTTCTGCAGGCTTTGCAGGCCTTGCAGCCGCTGTTTCTGCAGGCTTTGCAGGCCTTGCATCCGCTGTTTCTGCAGGCTTTGCAGGCCTTGCAGCCGCTGTTTATGCTGTTTCTGCAGGCTTTGAACACCTTGCATCCGCTGTTTCTGCAGGATTTGCAGGCCTTGCAGCCGCTGTTTATGCTGTTTCTGCTGTTGCAGACCTTGCATCCGCTGTTTCTGCAGGCTTTGCAGGCCATGCAGCCGATGTTTCTGCTGTTGCAGGCCTTGCATCCGCTGTTTATGCTGTTTCTGCTGTTGCAGACCTTGCATCCGCTGTTTCTGCAGGCTTTGAAGGCCATGCAGCCGATGTTTCTGCTGTTGCAGGCCTTGCAGCCGCTGTTTCCGCATGCTTTTACAGGCTTTGCAGGCCTTGCATCCTCTGTTTCTGCTGTTGCAGGCCTTGCATCCACTGTTTCTGCTGTTGCAGGCCTTGCAACCGCTGTTTCTGCAGGCTTTGCAGGCCTTGCAGCCGATGTTTCTGCTGTTGCAGGCCTTGCAGTCGCTGTTTCTGCTGTTTCTACAGGCTCTGCAGGCCTTGCATCCGCTGTTTCTGCAGGCTTTTGCAGGCCTTGCAGCCGCTGTTTTCTGCAGGATGTTGCAGGCCTTGCAGCCGCTTTTTTCTTTTTCTGCTGTTGCAGGCCTTGCATCCGCTGTTTCTGCAGGCTTTTGCAGGCCTTGCAGCCGCTGTTTCTGCTGTTTCTGCAGGCTTTGCAAACCTTGCATCCGCTGTTTCTGCAGGATTTGCAGGCCTTGCAGCCGCTGTTTATGCTGTTTCTGCTGTTGCAGACCTTGCATCCGCTGTTTCTCCAGGCTTTGCAGGCCATGCAGCCGATGTTTCTGCTGTTGCAGGCCTTGCATCCGCTGTTTATGCTGTTTCTGCTGTTGCAGACCTTGCATCCGCTGTTTCTGCAAGCTTTGAAGGCCATGCAGCCGATGTTTCTGCTGTTGCAGGCCTTGCAGCCGCTGTTTCCGCAGGCTTTTACAGGCTTTGCAGGCCTTGCATCCTCTGTTTCTGCTGTTGCAGGCCTTGCATCCGCTGTTTCTGCTGTTGCAGGCCCTGCAACCGCTGTTTCTGCAGGCTTTGCAGGCCTTGCAGCCGATGTTTCTGCTGTTGCAGGCCTTGCAGTCGCTGTTTCTGCTGTTTCTACAGGCTCTGCAGGCCTTGCATCCGCTGTTTCTGCAGGCTTTTGCAGGTCTTGCAGCCGCTGTTTTCTGCAGGATGTTGCAGGCCTTGCAGCCGCTGTTTTCTTTTTCTGCTGTTGCAGGCCTTGCATCCGCTGTTTCTGCAGGCTTTTGCAGGTCTTGCAGCCGCTGTTTTCTGCAGGATGTTGCAGGCCTTGCAGCCGCTGTTTTCTTTTTTTGCTGTTGCAGGCCTTGCATCCGCTGTTTCTGCAGGCTTTTGCAGGCCTTGCAGCCGCTGTTTTCTGCTGTTTTCTGCAGGCTTTTGCAGGCCTTGCATCCGCTGTTTCTGCTGTTGCAGGCCCTGCAACCGCTGTTTCTGCAGGCTTTGCAGGCCTTGCAGCCGATGTTTCTGCTGTTGCAGGCCTTGCAGTCGCTGTTTCTGCTGTTTCTACAGGCTCTGCAGGCCTTGCATCCGCTGTTTCTGCAGGCTTTTGCAGGTCTTGCAGCCGCTGTTTTCTGCAGGATGTTGCAGGCCTTGCAGCCGCTGTTTTCTTTTTCTGCTGTTGCAGGCCTTGCATCCGCTGTTTCTGCAGGCTTTTGCAGGTCTTGCAGCCGCTGTTTTCTGCAGGATGTTGCAGGCCTTGCAGCCGCTGTTTTCTTTTTCTGCTGTTGCAGGCCTTGCATCCGCTGTTTCTGCAGGCTTTTGCAGGCCTTGCAGCCGCTGTTTTCTGCTGTTTTCTGCAGGCTTTTGCAGGCCTTGCATCCGCTGTTTCTGCAGGATTTGCAGGCCTTGCAGCCGCTGTTTATGCTGTTTCTGCTGTTGCAGACCTTGCATCCGCTGTTTCTGCAGGCTTTGCAGGCCATGCAGCCGATGTTTCTGCTGTTGCAGGCCTTGCATCCGCTGTTTATGCTGTTTCTGCTGTTGCAGACCTTGCATCCGCTGTTTCTGCAGGCCATGCAGCCGATGTTTCTGCTGTTGCAGGCCTTGCATCCGCTGTTTATGCTGTTTCTGCTGTTGCAGACCTTGCATCCGCTTTTTCTGCAGGCTTTGAAGGCCATGCAGCCGATGTTTCTGCTGTTGCAGGCCTTGCAGCCGCTGTTTCCGCATGCTTTTACAGGCTTTGCAGGCCTTGCATCCTCTGTTTCTGCTGTTGCAGGCCTTGCATCCACTGTTTCTGCTGTTGCAGGCCTTGCAACCGCTGTTTCTGCAGGCTTTGAAGGCCATGCAGCCGATGTTTCTGCTGTTGCAGGCCTTGCAGCCGCTGTTTCCGCAGGCTTTTACAGGCTTTGCAGGCCTTGCATCCTCTGTTTCTGCTTTTGCAGGCCTTGCAACCGCTGTTTCTGCAGGCTTTGCAGGCCTTGCAGCCGATGTTTCTGCTGTTGCAGGCCTTGCAGTCGCTGTTTCTGCTGTTTCTACAGGCTCTGCAGGCCTTGCATCCGCTGTTTCTGCAGGTCTTGCAGCCGCTGTTTTCTGCAGGATGTTGCAGGCCTTGCAGCCGCTGTTTTCTTTTTCTGCTGTTGCAGGCCTTGCATCCGCTGTTTCTGCAGGCTTTTGCAGGCCTTGCAGCCGCTGTTTTCTGCTGTTTTCTGCAGGCTTTTGCAGGCCTTGCATCCGCTGTTTCTGCAGGATTTGCAGGCCTTGCAGCCGCTGTTTATGCTGTTTCTGCTGTTGCAGACCTTGCATCCGCTGTTTCTGCAGGCTTTGCAGGCCATGCAGCCGATTTTTCTGCTGTTGCAGGCCTTGCAGCCGCTGTTTCTGCTGTTTCTACAGGCTCTGCAGGCCTTGCATCCGCTGTTTCTGCTGTTGCAGGCCTTGCAACCGCTGTTTCTGCAGGCTTTGCAGGCCTTGCAGCCGATGTTTCTGCTGTTGCAGGCCTTGCAGTCGCTGTTTCTGCTGTTTCTACAGGCTCTGCAGGCCTTGCATCCGCTGTTTCTGCAGGCTTTGCAGGCCTTGCAGCCGATGTTTCTGCTGTTGCAGGCCTTGCAGTCGCTGTTTCTGCTGTTTCTACAGGCTCTGCAGGCCTTGCATCCGCTGTTTCTGCAGGCTTTTGCAGGTCTTGCAGCCTCTGTTTTCTGCAGGATGTTGCAGGCCTTGCAGCCGCTGTTTTCTTTTTCTGCTGTTGCAGGCCTTGCATCCGTTGTTTCTGCAGGCTTTTGCAGGTCTTGCAGCCGCTGTTTTCTGCAGGATGTTGCAGGCCTTGAATCCGCTGTTTTCTTTTTCTGCTGTTGCAGGCCTTGCATCCGCTGTTTCTGCAGGCTTTTGCAGGCCTTGCATCCGCTGTTTCTGCAGGATTTGCAGGCCTTGCAGCCGCTGTTTATGCTGTTTCTGCTGTTGCAGACCTTGCATCCGCTGTTTCTGCAGGCTTTGCAGGCCATGCAGCCGATGTTTCTGCTGTGGCAGGCCTTGCATCCGCTGTTTATGCTGTTTCTGCTGTTGCAGACCTTGCATCCGCTGTTTCTGCAGGCTTTGCAGGCCATGCAGCCGATGTTTCTGCTGTGGCAGGCCTTGCATCCGCTGTTTATGCTGTTTCTGCTGTTGCAGACCTTGCATCCGCTGTTTCTGCAGGCTTTTGCAGGTCTTGCAGCCGCTGTTTTCTGCAGGATGTTGCAGGCCTTGCAGCCGCTGTTTTCTTTTTCTGCTGTTGCAGGCCCTGCATCCGCTGTTTCTACAGGCTTTTGCAGGCCTTGCAGCCGATATATTCTTTTTCTACTGTTGCAGGCCTTGCAGCCGCTGTTTTCTTTTTCTGC
>OX393567.1:10188527-10213527 GCA_947652115.1 Blastomussa wellsi
TTGTGCCTTGACATTTCAAAGAAAGATCTTAAATTTACAAAAACGGGCCTTACGTCTTATTTATTTCAGTCTAAGGAACACACCGTACCCTTCTTTCTCAAATCGAATTGCCTTCCCCTACCTAGCCTATTTTTCAGAGATTGTAGCTATTTATTGTATGATATCAACAGACAGACAGCACCAGTTAGTATACTCAATCAGTTCGTTAAAACAAGTCAGATCCATAACTACAGAACAAGATCTGTCTCTAGCGAGTCGTTTTACGTTAAGTTTTCTAGAACCGATAAAATGTAAGCCTTTTTCTCGAGAATCGGCGCCCAAATTTGGAACTCTATTCCTTATTCGATTAAACTACTTAAACGTACGTCCTTTCGTAAAAAGATAAAGGAATTGTTACTATGTTCAGAGACAGTTTGTTGGCCTTAAGCCATTCGTTGACTTTGCCAAGCTCGCGATTAACAAGAGACTCGAGTTCCTTTAAGTTGTTATTTGCAAGTATTATACTGGTATCGTCAGCAAATAGATAGAAGGCAAATAACGACGAGGATTTGTAAATATCATTAATGTACAGAAGGAACAAGAGTGGCCCGAGGACTGAGCCTTGTGGCACCCCGCACACGGTCGTCTCAGCCTCAGACACAACATTATCAACTTACGTATATTGCTTTCGATCAGTTAGGTATGATCTGAACCAGGAGTTAATTACACCTCTAACACCATAATTTTCAACCTTAGCTAACAGAGTCTCATGGTTAACAGTATCAAAAGCCTTCTTGAGATCGATGAAAACACCACACGAAAATTTACCGTTGTCCATATTTTGGAGAATTGTGTTAACAATATCAAGTATAGCATGCTGAGTACTGTGTTTACTGCGAAAACCGTATTGCTGATCATAAAGAATGTTGCAATCTTTAACAAACTTGGTAAGTTTAGAGTACATAAGTTTTTCAAAAATCCTGTTGTAAATCGAGAGCAGTGAAATAGGTCGATAGTTTTCAGGCAGAGAGTCATCTTCGTCCTTAAATATCGGGATAATCTTAGCACGTTTTAGTTTAGTTTACAACTCACTAATCGTCCCTTACTTAACCTATGGTGTTTGTGCTTGGGGAAATTGTGCCTTGACATTTCAAAGAAAGATCTTAAATTTACAAAAACGGGTCTTACATCTTATTTATTTCAGTAAGTCTAAGGAACACACCGTACCCTTCTTTCTCCCCTTCTGCCTTCCCCTACCTAGCCTATTTTTCAGAGATTGTAGCTATTTATTGTATGATATCAACAGACAGACAGCACCAGTTAGTATACTCAATCAGTTCGTTAAAACAAGTCAGATTCATAACTACAGAACAAGATCTGTCTCTAGCGAGTCGTTTTACGTTAAGTTTTCTAGAACCGATAAAATGTACGCCTTTTTCTCGAGAATCGGCGCCCAAATTTGGAACTCTATTCCTTATTCGATTA
The DNA here is from genome assembly GCA_947652115.1 of Blastomussa wellsi. Lineage (NCBI taxonomy): Eukaryota > Metazoa > Cnidaria > Anthozoa > Scleractinia > Plerogyridae > Blastomussa > Blastomussa wellsi. Next base: position 10,189,992 of record OX393567.1, read on the forward strand.
AACTACTTAAACGTACGTCCTTTCGTAAAAAGATAAAGGAATTGTTACTAAATTTCTTGCGGTCTGAAGATGATTATGTCGAAGTCTCCCGTCTTATTAAGTTATTTAATACTTTAGGTTAGCCTCTTTTCGTAAGTTTAATATATTTGTTTTTGTTTTATGTTAGTCTATTCTATGTATTGTATAGTAGTGTTTTCTCTGTTATTTAGTCCATCTATAGATAAACCTTGTATTTGTAAAATGTCTTTAGATCTCCCCGCGTCGATTAGTTTGTAAGCTATTTGCGGGGGAAACTTGTCGGAAACGAGGCAATTACAAGTCTGCTTGAATATCCGACCTATCAACTTTTTAATTCCACAAGGATTTCTTCTCTACAATTTTCTTCTGGATCGCATGATCTTCTCTCTCCAACTAACTTCAGTGTTCATGAAACCTAAGCTATATTATTATAAGATGATTGACATTTGGTATTTCGCCAATGTGAATAAATTAAAAAGAACTACATCTTATCTCGGATCACTTCTTGACTGTCCCTTTTAACATTCCGGAAATCCTACGGCTGATTATTTGTAAATCAACGTTGTTATCAACTTGAATATAATAAACGAAAAGATATAGTATACTATGAAAATATGTAAACACTCTTGGCGCACAGTTCCCAACACCCTCCCCTGTTTGTTTTCAAGGAAAAGAAACACTAGAATTGTGCGGAAATAAATGATTTCAACTTCCTACAAATCATTCGCAATCAATGTTCTCAACGGATAGTTCAGTGTTCTTTGAAATTCTACCGTTTTCCTTTAAAGCTTTGTCTAGTCCGCGTCTAACGCAATATTCTTAATCCTGAAATTTGCAGCCACCGCAGCATCTCTTCGAGGCCTGAACGCTGGGGTTTTTGGGTTAAGTGTCGCTGATCTCTCCGTCGTTTCTCTGTCAAAGGATAGCTCTAAGGGATAGAGCTGCTGGACCGCTCTCTCTAGAGTTGTCTTCCCGGCTCGCAGCTTGGCGACTCTTACGATTCCATCACTACCCGCAATTAGATCCTCAACAATCCCGAGCTTCCATTTGGCGCGGTTTCGGTCGTCGTCTTTCACAATCACCACCTCTCCTTTGGTCAAATGTGCGAGTTTCCCATCGTGTTTCATCTTGTGACGCTCTCTCAATCCTCGCATGTACTCGTTTGACCACCTGGACCACAGGGCTTGTTTACACTTCCGCAGATGTCTTGCTCGCTTGCGGAGGTCTACGTCTTTGAGGTGATGTGCCTCTAGTTCTGGCATCTGGCTTGACCTTTGGAAAAGGAACGAGTTTGGTGTCAACAATGGTTGCTCTACGTCTTCTTCAACATAGCTTAAGGGTCTGCTGTTTACGGCTATCTCCACGTCCAGGATAACCTCGCATAACTCCTTCCAGCTGAGCATGCCATTTCCAATGGTTGAGGGATGACTTGACCAGTCCGATGAGGCGCTCGAACTGGCCTCCCCACCAAGGGGCTCGGCTTAGATTGAATTGCCACTTGATGTTTTTATGGGCTAGGTAGTCCTGAACTTGTTCATCGCGCATGATTTGTTTCAGCCATTTCTCGGCACCAACGAAGGTCTTTCCGTTGTCAGAGTAAATTTTCTCAGGACGCCCACGGCGTGCGATGAATCGTTTAAGGCTGCGTACGAATTCACTCGTCTCTAGGCTCTGCGTCACATCAAGGTAAATGGCTCTCGTCAGGCTACACGAGTACAAGGCAATGTACGCTTTCCCCTCCTTCTTGGACCTAATACGGTACTTGATTGGACCGGCAACATCGACTCCTATGACTTCGAAAGGAGTGCTCCCTTGAGTACGATCCAGTGGAAATGGTCCGGGGGGTGGGTTGCTGAGTGCAATCGCTTGAAATCTCTTGCAACCTGCGCAGGACTTGATCACTTGCTTTGTAAGTTTCCTGAGACGTGGTACCCAGTAGCGTTCGCGCACTTTGGCCATAGTCAGCGTCACTCCTCCATGTAGCGTATCCAAGTGTGATCGCTCTACCAGCTTGCGAGTGTAGGGGGTGGTGTCATCTAGGTAGATGGGATAACTGCCTTGAATTCTTCCTCTGCATTCTTGCACTCCATCTTGATTGGTTTGGACATTCAACTGCAAACTATCTCTCTCATAGTTCTGTGTTGCTTTTGCTTGTTGCTGAGCACGTTTGATCCAAAACATGCGTTGTCTCTCAATCTCTTCAGTAGTGAGGGGACCCCCGTCTCGTTCCTCGCGTTTAACTCGCGTGTTCCTCAGAAACCTCACGATCCACGCGCCCACGCGCAGCGCGCGCCACAGCTCGTGTTTCTCTAACAACTCATCGAGATCGTTACGCTTTTCCAGTGCCACGGCGAACAATTCGCGAACTGCTTTCACTTCTTCTGCGGCTGATTCTTTACTAGAGGACGTCATAATGTCAGGTGGCCATCCTTGGGGATCAGATAGCCAGTTAGGACCCTGCCACCAGAGGGCCGTTAGTTTGTCAATAGTTCCGCCTCGGCTCCCCACGTCTGATGGGTTATCTTCTGTCGGGACGTGTCGCCACTGTATGTAACTCTTCTTTCTAATCTTCTCCACTCGGTTTTTTACGAACTGCATGTAATGGCCGTCCCCACGGATCCAATGGAGTGCCACCGTGCTGTCCAGCCAACCGTGAGTGTTTCTCAGAGGTAGGCCCTCTAAAGCTTCCTTTACGTTTTCAACTAAGTTGGTCACCATGTGTCCCGCCACAAGCTCTAAGCGAGGAATGGTGAGACCTTTCTTCGCGAGGCGTGACTTGGCTGCTACCAGGGCCGTGGTGACGCCTGAAGGTTGCTGCACTACTGCATACACTGTCGCCGAGACTCCAGTACCACTGGCATCGCCAAAGCCATGGAGATCAATGGACTGGATGCCTTCTTGGAATACAGCCAGGCTTCTTGGCACATTTGCTTGCTTCGGCAGGTTTTCTTCCCACTTTGTCCACTTTTGTCTCATTTCCCATGGCAGGGGTGTGTCCCAGGCGATTCGCAGATCGCAGACATCTCTGTACAGCACTTTCCCAGCCAGGGTTACCGGTGACACCAGCCCGAGTGGGTCGTAGATCTTGGCAATCTTTCCCAGTATGCCTCTCTTGGTAGGCTCTGCTGCTGCTACTGGAAAGCTGACTTCGATTTGGTCTTTCTTCTTGTCCCATGGTACACCGAGTAACTTCGACTCGCCTTTCTTCACCCCGAGTTGCTGCTTTGCGTAACTTTCCTCCAGTTCAACTACATCTGCTTCTGAGACGTGCGCGTTACTCTGTTCAGTATCTTCTGCTTCAACTGTCTCTGCCTCTAGCGATGGAACATTGGAGTGCCATTTGTGAAGCTCAAAGGTCGCTTCACCAAAGACTGACTGGGCCGTTTGTTTCACTTCAAGTGCTTTTTCGGTCGTTCCTCCCCCACCAATCAAATCGTCTACGTACAGACTTCGCTCTATCTCTTCCACAATCTTCGGGTGTACAGGTCTGCAGTTCCTTAGGTGCTCCTTGATCACAGCTGCTAACAAGAATGGAGACGGTCCCAGTCCAAACAGAGCTCTTGTGAACCGAAGGACCTCCACTTGCTTGGTTTTCAGATCCTTCAACCAATGGAAGCGCAGAGCATCTCGGTCTGCCTCCCGAACGCGCACTTGTAGGAACGCCTGCTTGATGTCACCAGCGATTGCTACTGGATAGAAACGATTTCTCGTCAGCACGCTCCATAATTGGTTCTGCAAAGGCGGTCCAGTTTCTAGGCACTCGTTCAGGGAGGGGGAGGTTGCAGTGGCCCTGGCTGATGCATCGTAGACGATTCGCATCTTAGTTGACTCAGCATTATCTCGCAGGACTGCTTTATGAGGGATGTAGAATTCCCGGCCTTCGACTTCTTCTTCCGCGTGTTCTACGATGCCTTGAGTAAGTTGGTCCTTAATGATGTTGTCGTATCGCTCCAGCTCGCCCTGTTTTTCGAGTTTCCGTACCAGGCTCTCGAGACGCTTTAAACTTCCCGCGCGATTGTTTGGGAGAGTGGGGTGGTTCCCTTTCCACGGTAAGGCTGTTTCATACCACCCTTCAGGGCTCCTTTGAAGTTGTTCTTTAAATTCTTCGTAAACAGCTTGCTGATCGTCTTCAGCCGAATCTTCCAAACCGAGCACGTCTAAGCGGCACAACTGCTCGTAGTCTGTGTGGGAGGTCTGGGTCAACAACATCAACTCGCGATCGAACCTTTGCCCCGGTGCCATAAGTACCCATCCTAGTTTGGTGTGTTCTCCCACGGGCTCATACTCACGCCCAACTCGCTGCGGGGTGTCAGTTTTAATCCTTGAATATTCGGCCGCTCCAAGCACAAGGTGAACCGGCAATTCTTCTTTCGTGTCTACGTCATCCATTTGCACGTCAAGTGTGAATACTTGGAGATAAGTCCCTTGTACTTGGGGTTGTCAATTCTGAGTAGCTCTTGTTTATGAACCTCGGTCAAGTTGACAGTCATGCTGAATTTCCCGTCAATCGACTTAACTTCTGCGTTGTACATTTCCACTCTTCTTGTTGTTGATCCTATCATCATGTCTATTGTCTTGGTTTTAGTTTCCACAGGCTGTTTACGTAAAGCGCTAATGAGTTTCGCTGAGGCGTACGAACTTCCGGCCCCGGTGTCTAATAAGGCACGCGTTTTAATTCCATCAACTTCGACGAGTATGACAGGATACACAACATCTGCGTCATCGTTGGCTCCGAGCATCTTCTCTTTAGATTCTTCTAGATAAGCTTCGCATATGGATGTGTGATGTCGCCTGGAGCACTTCTGGATTCACTAGCTCGATGTGATGGCTTTGCACAATTGAAACATAGTCGCTTCTGGATAAGGGCGATTCTTCTCTCGCGTGTTGTTTTTACTTTCTGGCATTCAGACGGCTTGTGGTCTGACATATCGCAGTAAACACATGCTTGCGTGCGTTGTTGAGTGTTGTAGAGCTTTGATCTTTCACGATCACCTTTTCGCAAGCTGTCATCAGGTTGCCGTGCGTGCCTTTCTCTCGCTTGGTCGTCGATTGGGTTTCGCCTTGCCCACGCCTTGAGCGCATCTGCTAGCTTGATGAAATCCCACGACTCCCATTCAGGATCTGTTCTCACAAGGTCACCTCGTATCGCTGGTAATTTGTCCAGTGTCATTGCCACGTACCCGTTAACTTGCTCCAATCTCTTCATCGTCTCCAGTGACTGAACGGCATACATTAACACTTCACTGAACTCGTGAATCTTGCGCACGTTTGCGGTTGGAATCAGCGGCAAATCAAATATCTGGCGTGTGTATGCTTTTGTGATTTCTGAATCCTTCCCATACTTGTCTTGTAGGATGCTTTTGGCTCGGTTGTACCCTTCACTGGTGAATGGCAACGCTTGCACAGACTTTATTACTTTGTCACCCAGCAATTCCCTTAAATAAGTGAACTTCGTGATACTTGCAATTCCTGTCTTGTCAATCGTTTCGACGAATTGACCCCAGAACCGTGGCCAGTCTTGATACGACCCATTGAATGGTGTTATCGTTAGTTTGGGCAGTTTTGCTTGGAGACCCTTTGTCCCTTCGCTGTCCGAGCTTTGCTTTGGGTGTGTCTCCATTTCTGCTTTTGCTGCGTGTAATTCCGACTGGAGTTTCATCCGCAGTTGATGAAGTTCCATTTCGTGTTTAAGCTGCTCTTCCCGTATATGCTCCTCGCCCTTCCTCTTCTGAATCGTAAGCCATTCTTGTATCCGCTCAACTTGAATGTCAGCTTCGGCTACCTTCGCGTTGGTTTCTTCGACCCATTTCGTGATGTCATGCAAATCTTGTTTTTCGGCGATCTTCTCAGCTTCTCGCGTTCGCTTGTGTTGGTCAACTTCTGCTATCGTTGCTTTTAGCGCAGCTAGGTGCCGCTCGATTAGCTCCTGTTTCCCTGTTTGAAGTATGCTCTCAGTTCTTTCGGCGTTAAGATGTAGTTGCACCAATTTGGTTTTCAGCGTTTTCTCGGTTTCGACCATATCAACAATTTTCCTCTTGCAGTAGCTTTAAACCAAAGAATGAAAGATTGCTCACCAGTTAGATCCCGTCGGAGGTGCCAGTTGTCGGAAACGAGACAATTACAAGTCTGTTTGAATATCCGACCTATCAACTTTTTAATTCCACAAGGATTTCTTCTCTACAATTTTCTTCTGGATCGCATGATCTTCTCTCTCCAACTAACTTCAGTGTTCATGAAACCTAAGCTATATTATTATAAGATGATTGACATTTGGTATTTCGCCAATGTGAATAAATTAAAAAGAACTACATCTTATCTCGGATCACTTCTTGACTGTCCCTTTTAACATTCCGGAAATCCTACGGCTGATTATTTGTAAATCAACGTTGTTATCAACTTGAATATAATATTAATAAACGAAAAGATATAGTATACTATGAAAATATGTAAACACTCTTGGCGCACAGTTCCCAACAAACTAATGTAATTACTTATATTTTTAACCAATAAAATTTTGTTGTTGTTGTTGTATTTTTCAGGCAACCTGGGTCAACCTGCGGGTGCTTTGTCTTAACTGTCAGCTGTTCACGTTGGTTGTGTTCCAGTAATCTTGTATCCCTTCATCGGGTAGGGGGCGAAGTCTCGACTTCAGCGATGAGGAAGCGATGTGCAAACTTGCTGTTTTTGCCGTTGGGAGCTTTAAAACAGGAAACTAAAACGCTGAATGATCAGGTGGTATTTGTTTTCCTCAGGCTACACTACTGACACGAACATGACACTTGAACAATTTTCTGACGTTTCTCAATCCATGTCTCGCCTGGTCATGGGTAAAAGATATTTATCCCATTCCCATTTTTGGCAGTGTTTCCCATTCCCAGTGACCAAATCCTAGTCCCAGTAACCAAATTTAATTTCCCCAGGCCAAAAACAGGCCAATCCCAGTTCCCATTTTACCCCTTCAGGACCCTCTGTTAAGTATAAACTGGCGTGATTTCTTTTAGCAATACGAGAGATTTGTCATCACTGCAGATACAACGCTAAACAAAGCGAAGAAACCGTTGGCACATGGCAAAACTTCGCCTCCTTCCCATGCATACCTGGCTACGTCGACAGTCGTCAGGACTCCATAAGTGGAGTCGCAGAGCAAATCAATTTAGTGGAAATCAAATCAAACCGACAGAGTAGTACTTTGAAAGAGTTTTCGATACCGCTTATGACTCCATCTCTTATGATATAGTGAATTCTAGATTGTCGAAGTCACAAGCAAAAAGGAAGTACTCCGAGTGCGGAGTGCCTAAAACTAGCAATGTGATTGGTTTCTGCTCGCGAGAAATCTTGGTCAATCCCTAATAAAAAACGGTGGTAATGATAATATTTTGCTCCTGACTCGTGTTCGAACAAATTGGGGGAAGCAGACATGACTACTGGTAACGAATTTTAACGAGAACGTTCCAGTTATAGTTTTTGGCTAGGTCGCTATAAACTTTACATTTTATATAAACTTGATATCTTATAAGTTCTAATACTGTCATACAAAGTTCATATATATTTTTTCTAATTAAATTGTTAAGAATAAATGTTATGTAACTAAGATCTAATTTAATGCGTAAATAACTTTCGAATTTAATTTTTCTAAAGCTAAATACTCCCAGACACTACAAGAATAGTCTTTTATCAGAAGTGCATAAGTTTACAAGTGTACATTTTGGTAATGGGCCTTGTGATATGTCGCGAATAGGCTATTTTTAGACTGCTTTTTCCACGAACCCGTAACCAATCGCGTTGAAGTATTCTGTAATGCACGCCTTTGATTGGTCGAGCGAGTCGTTGAAAGAGAACAAGAAGAACAGAACTGTAGAAGAAGAGCGGACTGTGTCATGAAATTTCTGTTTCTTTTTTATAACTCCTGGCCGGAAATAAGGAAAAACGATGATCATATGCTCTTCTATTCATACAATTTAATTCAATTTAATTTAGTTATGTCTGTAATGAAATCGCTTTTTCTAATAATTTTTTAAAATGAAAACCGGTGTCCATGTGCACTTCATACAATGTACTGTACTGTACATTTTAATTCAATTTAATTATAATGAAATAATGTTTCTTGTAATTGACGACATATGTCGTATTATGTAAACATAACATAACGTAACAAAACAAAACTTGCGAAACGGCAGGGGAAGACCAGGTAATGCGTACAATGTCAGTGTACTGAGTTCATGGAATTACTTCCTTGCGAAATAGTCACTTCAAGGGACACCAACAATTTAGTGACATTTTAAAGAAAGAGTTAAGGGCAAAGCTTGAAGAAATGGGGATGAAATGTAAACGATCCTCAACTGCTCAACTAGACGACCTGGAAGAATACTCGCGATCGGTTGCTTTAAAATAAATCTTGTCACGTCTTGAAAAACGTGGTTCGAGTTATCGAGGGTAAAATTATATAGAAAATGACCTGAAGGGAAATGAAAATTGGTTCGAGTCAGCGGGAGGTTCGAGTTATCGAGGGTTCGAGTTACCGAAGGTAAAATTACGGTAAACGTACGAACGAAATCCACAGAAAATAGATGTTGGTTCGAGTTAGCGAGAGGTTCGAGTTAGCGAGGGTTCGAATTATTGGGATTAAAAATACCTACCTACAGGCCTGAACATAACATATTTTGTTTGTAAGCGCCAAAATCATCGTTGCGTTTGAAGCCTTGAGCATTTATATTAATTTGTATCAAAGGACTTTTTTCCTTAATTATTTTCATGCGGAAAGGAAAGGCACCCAGCGTCCTCCCTATCCCCCTACCCCCGGAACTTGGTCCACGCGTTTCAAATCGCAGAGGCCGAAAAAAATCCATTTGTTTTCTACTTTTGCAACAGAGTTTTTCGAGTTATCTGCTTTTGATTGTATTTTTATTTCAATTCAGGCCCCCCCCCCCCTCCCCTAAAATATTCCTAGATTAACCCCTGGGTGCTATACCGTTTCGCTTTGCCGAGAATATGTGTACAGTACAGTGAACGTATTCCTTGACCCGAATTTCCCAAACAAGTCAAGGAGGCCATTCTTCTTAAAAGTACATCTGTAAAAAAATTAAGGTAATACACGTAATGTAATCTGTGTTCAGATTACACAGTGTGCAAATTATTTTCGCTTTGTGTATGTGTTCCTGTCTCAGTTAATTATATTATATTAACACAACATGTTATACACGTACACTTTCCCTAGTTTTGCACTGCGCATCATTACTGCGCATAACAAAATGGTTGTCCCAAAAAGGAGCTTCTGCAGAAAGATCCTTAAATGGGGTTGATCAAAGAGTAAAAGTTAATGAAAATTACAGTAGGACGGTTTTCTGATCAAGATGAGTCTTATGTTTCAAAATTTATATAACGTATAAAGCGGTCGAAACTTGTAATGCCGGCCACTATATTACATTTAAGCTCCAACTCTTTCATATGACGTCCTAATTGTATTATCTCGATGAAAGTTCCAAAAAATATTTCTTCGATGCTGTCTTCCACCTTCCAAGGACCTTCCAACCGTATGCCAGTGAATTCGCAGCAGTCCTCGCTCAAAAATGGAAGAAATGCAGGTTGTGTGCCCATTCGGCAGCTCTACCGCGATAACGAGTACGGTGACTCCCATTTTTATTTAATGATTTTAACAAGAATTGTGTTTCCTTTCAATTAGAAAAAGGTGCCCGAAATCTATGGCCAGTTTGGAAATTGAACTAAATTGTACGGATCGAGCTATGAAGGGTCGAACAGCACATACCAAGAATAAGTCTATTCTTGGTTTTCACGTGACGTCAGAGAAAACTAAAATTAAAACTTTTTAGTTTTCAACTTCATCAGGTAAAAGTCATTTTTAAACAGATATCTGCTGGCCTGTTTTCAGCTCGGTAGACCGCTTTGTTTTGAAAATAGAACAGTTTGAATTTCAGATTTTTCGCAATGCGTGACATCGGCGTTGTTTCTTACGTGTGCGAAAATATCGATTCGCCTTATGTTTTTGAGTTCTAAGTAGCCGATATGTTGAGGGAAGTGTTTATGCGAATGTTTACAAGTTTAACAACGAGAGGAAACGTTTTGAGAGAGCCAAAGTAAGCTCCAAATGTTTCCACTGGTTTCCGGCCGCCATGTTGGAGTCCCTCAGCTGGGCTCCAATAAACACTTTGATACACTTTGCCGAATAACTCGAGTTCGGAATATCGTACATCCCGAAACTTTAGCACGTTGTTTATTTATTACTCTTCTACGATATTTCAATTTCTTGACTCAATTTATTGAATGGTAAGCGATTTTATTTCTTGCGTGCGTGAAACTTGCGTGGTGTGAAAACCACCGATATTGTTTATTTGCGTCCCTCTCGCCTAATAAAGTGTGGGGTCACCATGCTCGTTCCACGTGACAGTGCCGACAAATATGGGTACTTACGCTTCTCTGGAAGCAATCATGGTTTTATTTTGCATTTTGAGAACTGAAGTGAAATTCCCATACAAAGTCTGTAAGTCAAATCGTCATGACGGCTACATGAAGTAAGCTTGGGCTGCCTGTGGTCTTCATTAACCCTTGCTGCACTTTTGACAAACAGCTTCCAATATATTTTTTCATGGCCACACCGTGCCAGTTAAAACAACGCAAGGTAGTTTCGGATGTAGTTTTAATTAAGTTATTTACAGTAACATGTACAGTATTCGTAAGTATTAATCTATTTATAAGCTTATACAATTCAAACGCGGAAGGAAAATCAACAAGTTATGGAAGTCACTTCAAGAACAAATAATCTGCAATAAAGCATTCACTACTATATTTACCAGGCTAAGCTTCACCAATTCAATGGTCCACCATTGAAATTTGCCCTAATAAAGAAATTAGGTAATAGTTCTTATGCATTTTACCTCAGACTAACATATTTCACCCCTCGTTTCCGAAGTTTAAACTTCTAAGTTTTATCATAACGAATTCTCAGAGCAGGAAAGATAGAATATTCATGCGCGCGAAAACAAAAAGAAGTGGTTGCCAGAGAAGAGAAGAACTTCACGTAAATGTTGTGATTCAAGTTCATCTTTGGTTTAAATTTTATTTTCTTTCTATTTGGATATGGTAATGTATGATATCGAAAATAAAAGTTGAACTAAAGATAAAATCAACGAAGCTTGGAGGCTGACTCGTCCCCAGTCGTCTCTTATAAGAAAATAGCAAGACGCGATGGATGATGGGAAGGAGGAAAGGCCCCCCGCACCCGCTATTTTTTCGCATAAGAGACGACTGGGGACGAGTCAGGCTTGGAGGTGAATTTTGAGCACTGAGTAACGTAACATGCATAAGGCCTAAGTACTGGTCTTGTAATTAAATAACTTTTAGAATCATTTGAAATCGCTATTAAAGAAAAAATGTGTGAGTGATATTGTCTTCGAGACTGAGTAGTTTCTTTTAATTCCGTGAGTGTTTAATTAATAGAGCGAGAAGAAAGTCAAGCGCCGAATGAACAAACTTCCACTCGCTCGTAATCTAACAGAAACTAAAATTTGTAAATAATGTTTCATTATAACCAAACCAACAAAACATATCCCTTTAATTAAAAACGGATATGAATTGGGGCATAAATACCAGCGAAATATACAAAAAGTCTAAAAATAGACTGCAAATTATTGGATCCCAGCGCGACTCGGAAAACATCAGCGCGAGAGAAATAGAGGAACGCAGGCGAAGTTTTCGCTTCAAAAGTGTCTTAGTATCATCGGCTTTCCTGTTTGAAAGAAATCTTCAAAATCGTCCGCAATTCCGATTTGTTTGTCTGAGCCATGGCGTCACTTGCAGGCTTCGTTATTAAAAGCTAGAGCGAAAAATTGCCTTTGTTTTGTAACGAAATTCCAATGTTCCTGTTTCGTTTGCAGAAATTTTGTTAGCTGACGTTACAAGTGGTGATTTCAACCCTGCAATCACGCGGAGAACACACCTTACTGGCTGTTTGCTTTTCCACAATCGTCTACTTGCGCCAACCAGCGCACTTCCAGTATTCATGCATCGACCTATTTCATTTATTTATTTGTTTATTTATTAATTTATTTATAAAGAATAACACTTGAAGTTATATGAAAATAAATAGAATTACGCCACAGTTATTGACACATTTTCCTCCTATTTTGCTCACTTATAAAATGCGACTAACTCTTCCCATACACATTCTGGCTCCTGTGGGTACCGGGCACAGATGACGTAAAACAAAAGAAACAAAAGATGAGAAACAACGCTGCCCCAAACTACAAAGAATCACGAACAGAGGTTAAAAAATGTGAACACACTCGCATACGGTAATGAAAGACGTGACTAAATGAAGATGAGTGCAGAACTCGCCTATTATACAGTTTGCAATGAAAAACGGCATGTACTAAAATCAGGAACACCGGAACACCAGAACACCCCGGAACACCCCAGAACACTAGAAATACCATAAAATGCCAATAAATTTCTGTTGTTCCGGGGTGTGTTCCGATGTTCCGTGCTTTGTGGTGTTCCAGGTTTCCATGCCATAAAAAACAAACATTCCAATAGAACAGTTTTCACTTGACTGTCGAAAGCAGTTCACGCTTTCTTGGGTCGCGTTGTGATTGGTTCAAAATAATCATGCCTCTTTCTCAGGTATTAAAAACCAAAACCAATCATGACTCGCTCGCGGTTCAGGTTTTCCCGCGCTTTGTGCCGGTTGCATGTATTTGCTTTGATTGGTTCACAGGGTTGTTTGCTTATTTTGTGATTCGTCAGAATGATTGTTTCGTCTTGGAAAACTGGTCAAACAATGCAAAACATGCATAATTTAGTTCCAAAATTAATAGTAAAAGAATCTTATTGTGTTTGAAACAAAATAAACATGACTGGGTTACTCGCCGTTTCCTACAAATAGTTCGAAATAATACAACCTATCGATGCCATGCCGCGGGGGGTAGTTGGGCATAGATGGGTGATTTGACAGCAATTATCTTCCCGTGGTGGGGACATTTGAACGTTTTTGTAGACTTTCTAACAACATTTAATCGAAGTTTAGCGACTCTTTCGACCATCCACAAAAGAACTGGCGCAGGGCATTTTGAAGACTAAATCTCAGCTCTGTTCAAATGCCTCGCCTATGCCCGGCCTCCCCATCCTGCAGTTGAACATCGATAGGTGCATAACTGCTTTGTTAGGAAAACAATTTTTGTTAATATTTTTGTCATCATTGTTATTTTGTCACTCGAAACTCTCGTTATTGAAGTTCATCACCATGCCAAAAGCTGATAAAAATCATGTATTCCCCAATATATAAAAATATAGTTTACAGTATAGGCCTGTTAAGTATAATAAAGTAGAAATGTTTTACCAAAAGCGCCTTTTTGCATAGTTGGAATTTGCATTTCATTGGCGTTCAGCCATCAAGTTTATCCAGTTCTGTGACATTTTAAAGAGATGTTACTCGTTCCACGATTATCTCTTTTTCCTCAGCATCTAAGCTCCTGCTAGCTCCACCTCCATTTACCATAAACCTCATTGAAGGTGGGAGAGAGTTCCGCCGGAAATCTCGGGTTCGGAGTTTGGCTACCATCCCTTCGAGACCGTACGATGAACTGACTTGTGAGTTCCGTCTCATTTCGGCGCTCGAGATTGAATACTTTCTCCGCGAGCTCGTAATTTTAGGTATCTGTGAAGTTTTGACCCTTCGACAGAGGGAAATACAGTCCCTCTTAAACTGTCCCGTGAAAATAGCGTACAAGAAGGGATTTGCACAACTGTTGAGAGGAAATACAAACACTGTAAAGATTTTAGCGTCTTTAAGGCTCACAAAATTGCCACCAAACGCCGCGGCGAGAGAAAGGAATGTTATTGGAGCCCAGCACGCGAAATCTGTGAATATGAGAAGAGCCATTCGCTGTGCAGTTCTTGAGTCATTTGTGTTCCACGCATTGGAGCCCCGAATAGCGGTATAAATTTTCACATAACAAGTTAGTATGACAATGAATGCTGTTCCGTTGAGTGTAAGTACTGTTGTGACGTAAACCAAAGATTTCGTGTCGCCAGTCTCGAATGGAAGGCAAACACTAAACTTGGTGTAATCGCTGACTTTAAATAACGGTAGCGTAGCAACCGAAATGGCGAAAATCCAGCCAATCAGCATCACGATAAAAGTCTTCTTTAAGCTCATCTTTTTAGTAATGTCCAACGCATGCGTAATAGCAATGTATCGTTCGATGGTAATAACAGTTAAAGTAAATACTGACGTTTCGCTAGACAACACTGCTAGAAAACCTGCCGTCCTACATCCACCACTCAGCTGCCACTCAACACCATAGCTTCGAAAGTTCCCTCGGGTCGAAGCGTCCACGATGGCCAAAAGACCAAGGTATACTCCCATGCACAAATCCGCCACGGCAAGATTGCAAATAAGAAACCTGGGAACGTCGATTCGAGAGCTGCGCGTGATGATGACAAAGATGACTGTGGCGTTACCAAGTAATGCAAGCAAGAACACGATCCAAACCCCAACTCGGAGTAGAGAAGAGTCCATGAGATCGTCGCACGGGAAGAAAGGGTCCGCAGGTTCGGGCGTACACTCCACTTGACGGTCCACTTCTTCTTCAATTTGGATACGATCTTCATAGGTCACTTCATGCCCGGAGCCGTCTGATGTCTGTGATTTAATTTCGTCGTCTTCTGAGCTACCGTCGAAGTCGCGCAGAAGCGGGTCGACGTTTCCAGAGCCGAAGCCTGACATGTCTTCATCGCTTGTAAACACTGTCAAGTTATCCTCGTAGCTATTTCTCAAAAAAGTGACTCCTCCATTTTTGTCCCATATCCACACGTTTTTGGACTCCCTCGGGAATTTCTGTCCCACGACTGATTGTTCTTTCTTCTTGTTCTGTTTGCGGAATTCACAGCAGTGGTAAGGATAATGTGCTTCTATGTGTTGAATCTTGGACAGTTGTGAGGCTGGCAGCTCCTTTAGTGCTCTGTTGTCACGCACCTTGAGAGTCTCCAATGTTTTCAGGCCTCTAGCAGGAAGCACGGGAAAAGAGTTGCAGCTCAGATCTCTGCCGAAAAAAGATTATCTGAATTAGATCCTGATCATACCGTAAAATACTGGTTATCAGCCCTCTCGCGCTGAAAAATGTTATAACTGTAAAGGCCGGACCGATATATTCTGAACAGGTGCAGAACTTTGCCGATATAGCTACAATGTCTCTGAAAATAATCGCCAATGAGTTAAGAACTCATAGATAATCATAATATTTAACGAACTCACAATTTCCAGTTGATCTTCGGTGTACAATTCCCGCAGTACTTCAGCCGAGCTAATTTTGCTCGACCGTAGGAATCAAGTGAACGATGTTTCGCTTCTTGTAAAGACGACAAGAACTTGCTTTCTTTGTTTTCTTCTGGATTGTGCTTTTGCTTCTAGCCTATCTTCAAGTCTAAGTCAGAATTTTTTGTCTGCATTCTTCCCATTATAACAAGTAGACCGATTTTTCTCTCTGAAAACTATGCGTTTTGTGTGAAACTGGACTTCAAAGCTTGCTGTTCGCTCGTACGCACCTAGTCTCCTAGCGCAGCCGTTATTAGGGGATTGCGTTACATTTGTCCCCACTAACGTCTGCTTAACCGAGGCCAACATTCCTTTCGCCACTTCGCCAATCAGATTTTACCTACTAAAATCCGGAAAGCCGACCTTCACCTTGACCGCGGCTTAGCCAATCAGATTTTACCAACTAAAATCCCCACGACGCTTCTCCCACCGCGAGACACGCGATGAGATGAAACCTGCCAGGGACGATTGATTTTGCTCCAAGTCAGAGATTTCTCTGGTAAATTCATTTTAGATGAAAGCAAGTTCTGAATTTGCGAAGGGAAACTTATTTACTGAAGGGAAGAGAGATACACTCCTTAATTTATCAACTGGCTACGGTAAGTGGTTTGTTATCAAGCTTTGCCTTCAGTGTGTTCGACAGTCTCATTGATTTTCGGTTTTCATATTTTTCCCCACAGCTCCGCAAAAAGACGTGCAATCCAGCACCGAATTACTGAAGTTCAGCCAAATGAAAAGCTAGCCTATGGGTCAAAGTTTCCGCGTTTCAGACTCTAAACGACTGCGTAGCGATTTTGGTGTTCGGAAAAATATTTTTTCAAGTGTGTGCGCTGTTCATAATCATCGGTTGTTCAAACCCAATTTTAAGCAAATGGAGGCCTCAAATCAAAGGGAAAATGAACTATCGAAATGAGAAGTTGAACATATTTTCAAGCCAGCCTTTTAACCCAGCAGCGCTGGACGTTTGAAATCGTTCTGTGCAAGTTTGTCGAATGAATGATTCAGCGCGGGGAAGTTGTATTCGCCTTGACTGACTCTTTCCAATTTTACCCTTTGATTTGTTCGCTCGTATAGCGTTGAAATAAATATTTCTGATCCACTGTTGTGTTCATGGGAGAGAGATCATCTTTCCCAAAATATTAACCCTTCCAACTTATGATAGAATCAGACACGCACGCTTACCTCTTGTATATTCACAATAAATAATATTTTGGTGTTTCATCGAAATGCACCAGAGTATTGTATCCAACAGAACCGAGGAAGAACGGATTCGCGGGAAATTTTATAACGATCGTTTTGAATGCCTACAGACAATGCTGATTGGTTAGTTTGTCTGGCGAGAGACAATGGGAAAGGAATGTTGGTCGCGGTTAAGCAGGCGTTAGTGGGGACGAGTGGTAATGCAATCCCCTAATAACGTCTGCGTAGGAGGCTAGTACGCACCTCGATGGTTTTCCCGCTTCAAACGGTCTGAACGTAATCTGATTGGTCTAAATTCATCGCGTGAACCAATCAGCTTCAGGGCCGTTGCGGCCCGCACAGCGTGTGTTTTGACGAGGCCAAATTTCAATTTGGTCGCGTGTACTGATAATAATATAATTTTACAGCATAAATTTCTTGCTGCGGCTAAATGAATTCCTCGCTGGATTACAAATTATCCTCATCAAAACGTAAATGTTTCCAAAGACCTCTAAACGCTCCACTCTGTACTAGAGTATTTCGCAAAATACATATATTAGTGCATTTTGATGAAACATGGTAAGAAAACAGAGAAAATCGGTATTACATCGAGCGAATAATTATAATTGTGTGTATAAACGTAAATCGACACTGATCTCTACGGAATTGATAGATTTTTTAACTGTGTGACACCCCCACATATTCTCACAGGAAATAAAAGACTATGCGGAACAAATACTGTTTACTAGGGGATAGAAAGGGAACCGTGTTTCATGTAGCTTTAATGCACAAATTAATTGTCTAACAAAATGGAGTGAGCGAGTGAGTGATCGCGTGAGTGAATATACGCTCTATACTAATACCTTCATGGTATGCTTATGCATAGCATGCGGTAAAAATAGCAACTTATAATTTCTGAGCTATACTATCTCACTGTTTTAGTATGTATTAAAACTCAACCACTTTGGTGAATAGTTGTTAATTATGAGTACTTACAGGACTTTGATCATCTCAAACGGGGCAAAAGCATCGTCAGCAATAAAACTGATTTCATTTTTTGCGAGATTTCTGAGGGAAAAATGCATCAACGTGTCAGTAAAAAATATATTCAGTGAATAACTTTTACAACTTATTTTCCGCCCCAACACCTTACACAGGAAATTGCTGAATTTACGGTGGTGACTTTCTTAATCAGAACACTCTTGCAAATTGTTATTAGGGCCGTGATCGCTGCACTTCGAGAGAAAAATAGAAAAAAAAAGTCCCTGGCATATTGTTTTACTGATACACTAGTGGAACAGTGCTTGATTAAACAGACTCAAAAACAAGAGTCCTCCCTCTAAACTAATTTGCATTAACAATGCACCACAAATGCAGTTTACTAAACGTTCCTTCGTCGATTGCTGGCATTGACCTTCGTAGGTGCTCGAACGGGATTCTTATTGGACAATAACTAGTGTTAACTACAGGCTAGAAAGTGCGTGCCTAGATGTACATACGAGTACTGAACAAGCAGCAGGTAGCAATACTCAATTCTGTTCGTTCGCATAATTTACTGGTTAAAATACTTACAGAGTTTCCAGCTTGCTGACACCTTCAAATGTCCGACTTGGAAGGCTTTGAATCTTGTTTTCTTTTAGAGTCCTTGAAGGTACGTTTGCAGACATAAAAAAGGTAAAAAACATTATGTGAATAAGCTAAAAGGTCACTCACTCCCTCGTTCGTCCTTTCGTCGTATCATGCTAATGGCTTCCACAATTACTGAGGATATTCTGTTGTGCTGAGGGATAATTAACTTCCGTCACGTCGGTTGATAAATTGTACTTACAAGTCCTTAAGATTTTCCAAATTTCTCAAAGAGCTTCCAATTGACTTTATCTCGTTGTGCTCGATTTTCCTGTTGAGAAAAAACCCAGGAGGTTTGAATTAATTTAAATTCATATGTCTAGTGCAGGATGCCAACAGCGGCTATGAATTTATTGTACTTACAAGACGGAGAGCGATTTACACTCTGCCAGATCTGGAATACGGACAATTTTATTGAAATTCAATGTCCTGTAAAGGGAAAATAAATGATTTTTAGAACGTTTAGCTCAAATAAAACAGAAAGAAAGGCAAGCAAACGAAAACTTAGAATAGAGGTTCGTTCAAGTAGATCCCTAAAGTCTGCATTCGAGCCTAATCACCCTTCATGTTAGCTGTCTTCAGACAAAGCGTCTATATTGATGGGGACGGGTGTCCCAGTTTCTCTAGCATTAAGAGATCAGGAGTATTTCTATTAGAGTTACCGCCAGCTGTAGAATTCGCCAACATCCATTTCTATATCGGCGTAGCCAGGATTTTTCAAAGGGAGGGTCACACCCACTGTACTCACCTGATTTTCATGTCACACTGTTTTACTTGTTTACTTAAAAGTCTCACAAGAGGTGGGGGCAGCACGGACACCCCAGGACCCCTCTGGCTACGCCTTTGTTCTACCTCCCAAGCTTCGATCTCAGACCCCCCTCAATGGGATGCCCATTGTTCTATTTGTTACGCTTTCCTACAGCGAAAAACAATCATTCAGGTCATCAGAGAATCTTTAAGGAAGACTCTGTTACATAAATTGAACGGTATGAATTTTTTAAAATGTTATAGCAACTTACAAATCCACCAAATTCTTTAGATTTTGGCACAGATTTTCTGGTAATTCTTTTATCTGGTTGAAAGTCAAAGTCCTGCGGACAGCAAAAAGAGTTGAAGCCAAATAAGAATGGCTCACTTTTTAATTTAAAGTTATTTGAAAAATGTCAAAGGACAATTACGATAAAAGCTCTATAAAGTCTCCGAAGACTTATTTCTCTATGATACCTTTTAAGGGGGAAGGAGCTTAATAGAGGTAGGGAACGGTTTTTTGAGAGGGCCCTTATTTCAAGCCATAAATTTAAAGGAACGTTACAAGGAAAGGGAAATGTAATAGCGAAAAATAACCTGTTTTGATAAATTGTCGTTATCTACCATCCAGGGAAGAGGTACTTAACAAATTGAACTTCCAGACTGAGGGAGTGACTTGAAAGAGCCGTGGGGGGCATCAGATATGCAGAAGCTTCTTTCCCTTTGATTGGCAGTCGAAGAACAAAGATCTTGTCATGAAGGAGAACGTAACCAGGATTAAGCTTGGCAACGCCACTTGAGGCTTTCATTGCCTCAAAGTTTGTACAAGTAGTGCCAAACCAAATTACTAGGCTAGGGGGATAACAAATTTCTATGAATATGCAGCGTACAAAGCGTACGTTTTCAGTGATTGTCTTAACTTTTCCCTGGAAAGTGCAGAATTTCAATCGGAAATTTAAGAAGTTTATAGGCGGCAGTTTTGGCTTGGAGCTACACGTGTGCAGTGTGTTTAACCGCTGTGCGGAGTTTATCAACACTTACAAGTATTGGAGAGAAGATGTTCCCGTCAGGTTTGGAAATTTCTTTAGATTCAGACTGACCAGCCTCCTGAAGGATTCAGAATAAGAAGCGGAATGAGGAATTATATAAAATAAGAAAGTTCAACTGTTTTGTATAAGTATAAAATGACTCTAATCTCTCGAAAGAGTTACGAATATATATGGAGGCCATTTCATTTAGACGTTTATTTACGGGAGTAGTGACCAAAGAAAACGTATGAAATGCTGCTACCCCCAAATTCCTAAAATAAGAAAAAGAAAATGAACTCAAAGAGTGAGACTGTAAAATCTAACCATTTCTAGAAAGTGTTCGATATAAAGCTAAATTCTCTTAAAGCGAATTATGGAACATGCATGGAAATGGACATGGAGAATTTAAAACCTGATTTCGATTAATTATTTTTCGTTTGAAGGTTCAAGCGCGATTTCTAAATGTTAAATGAGTCTATAATATAGACGCAAGTTTGAACTTACAGTCGACTTTTCAAGGAAGGTAAAAATGCAAAAGCGTTGTGTCCAACTGAGGTCAGTCTTTCCCAAGTAAAAACTCTGAAAAAAGGAACAAAATATCAATAAGAATTAATGAAACACAGGCTACCCAACAAAATTTAAACCTTCATTGGGTTCAAAGACTAAATAGACTTAGTTGGTGTCAATGATTTGTAGCGCAAGCAACAATTGCAATTTTTAGTTCTTTTTCACGGATGGCAAATCTTGAAAAGAGCCTAATTTTTTTCAAGTTTGTTATTTCCATTCTATGCCAATCTTTTACATTGGAAGCCATCCTTGTTTTGTTTCAGTTTATTGTTGCCGCGTTCTTGTTTTCTACCTTGGTAACTTCTTCAAAAGGAGCACAAACTTATTTCCGCAATCGTATGTACATAACCGGGCTAATAAAAACGTACTGACTTGCTGGGGAGTAATGACAATACTTACAAACTGTAGAGCTTAACCAATCCTCTGAAAGCATAATCTTGAATTTCGGTGATCGGGTTATAGCTAAGTTCGCTGTTTCAAAAAAAAAAACTCAGATCAAGTTGTGAATTGCACTAATCTCAAAACCCCAATCTCCCAGATAGACAGAGTGAGATCAGGGTACCAAAATAGTATTGCGAAAACCTTCAACATGTAATCGTATGAAAAGATAACTTTTAACCCGCGTTGATTTCCGAAAATATTCGTGTGCTCCAGCCTAAACCCTGAGATAGTTCGCAGCTCTCTAGAACCTCTAATTTCATTGGATCTTAATAGCACGCAGCTCTATTGTTTTAGGACTAGGATCCATTGTTACTGTTGTTTGTTTATCATTGTTTCAGCCAATACTGTGGGACCTTGTAAAGAGCTGCGTACCGCCCCTAAACCCCAGACGTTCTCTCTTGTTTCGGTGATCGCGCTAAGCCTGGAAGCGAGTGTCGGCGAGTGCTATTCGGTGACGTCACCGCTCACAAAGGAGACTCGACATCCTTGAGTCGAGAACGCCTTGGGACTAGCTCTATCCTACAACGTACCATTCGCGAGTAATTCTGGAGCTTGTACCTCAAGCATCTCTGCGTCATGTTGCTGAGCAAGCACTCTGATGCAATTGTTAGCTCAGTTTAAAATTTTCGAAGACTGGGACCTTTCGAAAACATAATGTTTCAATATATTTTAAAAAGCATAAAAATACTCACAGATCTTGAAGATTGTTGACATGTTTCAAGGCAGCAGGTACTTTGCTGAGGTTGTTGTTTCTCAAATTTCTAAAGAAGTAATACAAAACCTTAATCTTCTTTTCTGTTTTGTAATTTTGCGACCTTTTGGATTTCTAGGGAATCATTTTAAGCGCAGTCTTTATTTACTCTATTTCAGTAAAAAAATTAGACTAAAGGAGCCCGAGTTTCTATGACCGAATAATCAACGAGGCACAAAAGAGTCTCCTTTTGACAAGCTGAGTGTCTATTCAGTTGTCTTAAATGAGGAATTGTACTGCTTATATTTATTGCAATCATTATTATACCGATTCAAATTATGCAGATTAGTTTGTTGATTATGATTATGCAAATCCGGCCATTCATTAACCTTGAAATTATTATCATGATAAATGTGCATTGAATACTTACAACGACTCCAAAACGTCAAGGCCTTTAAGTCCATCATCTTCAATTTCCTTTATTTCATTATGGAAAAGCAATCTGTACGTAAAACAAATATATGGTGGATCAAAACAAAATTAATTAACATTGCACGATTTCAAAGGCGAAAACTACTTACAGCGTTGAAAGCCTGGACAGGGATCGGAAAGATTCATTTTTTATGATACGAATCTTGTTTAGCTCAAGATTTCTAGAAAGAATAACAAAAGCACACAACAACAATTAATTGCACCAAACCAAATGTGTTAAATGTTTGAACTTGACTGTACAAGATGTTACGGTATAAACGGGGTCTGGTCAAATATCAAAGCGCAAGGTGAAGCCTAGTGGCCCATCAGGCCAGAGCTTATCCTGGTTTCCTTGGCATGAAGCGACAAGGAATATTTCTACTCCCCTTGGATGGGATGCTAGGCCATCGCAGGGTCCCCTTGGTTAATACTGTACGAATCAATAAACCTGGGTGGAGAGTAAAGTGTCTTACCCCGGCCAGTGCTCGAACTCGTAGCACCCGATTCGCAGACAAATGTACAAGCTATCCATTTGGCCACCACGCCTTCCTAATCAATGCATAAACAGCTGATATAGTGTGTATATTTCATTTTACATGATAAATTAAAATGAAGCAGCAGAAGTGAATACTTACAAATACTTAAGATTTTTGAGCTTGTCTAAAGCATGGGCCGGGACTTCTGTAAGGTTGTTATCATCAAGCCAGCTGAAAACAACAATACAAAATAAACGTTCAGTGAAATGAACATCGTAAATACACCCCATATCCTACATAAACGACATGACTAGTCTTTTGCTTTATTCAGAAGTTTCTTTGCATGACTCGTTTAAGTTGACTTCAGGTATGGCGGCTTTGAGGGTTAAACGTGTCGTAGACCGCTCTCCGTTTCTTCCAATCATGCGAGCTATTTGATAGAAGTTAACCCGTTGACACTTTCTGTGAGATGAGTATTGTCAAATGTTGGTAAAAGAAAGCACAGAAATCGTCTAACACATCGCAGCCTTTAATATCCCCGAACTCGAAACTAAGCAAAATGAATGGAGAAGAATTCAACATGGCGACCGATTCAACCGAAGAGGAGGTACCAAGTCTCGGTGATATGTGGAGAGTTTTACTTCAAATCAAGGAGAATACAAATCATTTAAATGAAGAATTTAAACAGCTCAAAACATCGTTTGCTTTACAAGATAAAGAAATCCCCAAACTCAAAGAAGCAAACTCTAAATTGGTTAAAGAGAATGTTGCGCTCAGTACGAGAAGCCAGAACATGGAAGTATCAAGGGAGACCAAAGATAAAGAACTGAAGAATATTGTCAACCAGCAGCATTCTCTTGAACAGTACACAAGGAAAAATTCGCTGTGAGGACATAGTTCTCACAATTGCCAGGAAGTTAGAAGTTGACCTTCATCCGGAAGATATCGAAATAAGTCACCGACTGAA
>OX393567.1:10218527-10286027 GCA_947652115.1 Blastomussa wellsi
AATATTTTAAGAATAAACCCAAGGCTGAGATTTTGGAAAGAATATCTTTGTGTTGAAAATGTGTAAATACAATACAATTTTCTTTCTCTAAACGGAAAAACTAGCCAATAAAACGATAAAAACCTAAACTATAGCCATTGGTCAATGCCAGGGACCGGTCGATGAATGGTACTGTAATACATATGTAAGGTATGCAGCACAAAAGACATGAACTAAACTGTAAATTCTTAATCTAAGAATATTCATAAGAATATTTTTAGCCTAAAATCGGCAGAAAAATAGGAATATTCAGCCTGGGCCGGAAAACAATATTCTTATATAAAAAAGAGTGTATACGGACCTGGTGCCTATGAGTATTTTCTGACGGGTAAGGAATTACAATCGGACGGTAGAGTAAGAAAACTACATAACAAAATACGTTTTATTTAGACACGGTAGTATTAAGCTTATAGGGCCATGTATTCCTGATTGAATTGGACTTTGAAAGTGTCAGTGGTTTGTAAAGGGAGGAAAACTGGAGAATTCGGAGATAAACCCTCGGAGCAAGGACGAGAACCGACAACAAACCCGCAAATCGAACCCAGGCCACATTAGTGGGAAGCGAGTGCTCCCATCACTGTGCCATCCCTCCTCTCCAAAAACAAAATTTCTGAATTGTTATAAAGGTTAAAACCGCGTGAAAATCCTTCCTGAGAACTGAATATTCTGCATTAAGCTAAAATTAGATTAAAGATAACAGTAATCAAACGTTTCATCTTGCCGATACCTGCCTGGTGCAGGCGTTAGGCCCGTTAGCACGCTCGGATTAAAAGCACAAAATTGCATCCGATATTGCTGAATAAATAACACTACTGAAGAGCAGATCATGTTAACAGAATTAAGAAGAACATAAAATACGCAGACAGAAAAATAAGGAATAAAGCTCTTGCTTCAGATCCCACATGCTAAAGGAAATAAGGATTATCATCGTTTCTAATATTTCAAAGTTACCGGCCGCTGAAAAAGAAATATTGTCTTTTCGCTTTTCTAGACTCCATTTCAATGTGAACATGGAGACAATGTATAGCACCACACAGGAATTTAAATTTGTTTTGCTTTAGTCCCGTTAAAAATAAGCTGTTTAAGTTTCCAAGATACTCTGTGAAAATCGTGAAAGGCGAGTTTTTATATGACCTGTTTTGTTACCGCGAGTTTTGAATTTTCGTCAACAAGCAAGGTGTTCACAACGAACAACCGCCACTGACCTGGTCGGAACACAGGCACAGACGGAGGCCGGAATCATTGTAACTTGTACTTAGTTGTCACGGACGAATCATGTCAATAAATCTATTTTATTAGATCTTCAGTTGTATTAGCGTTTTTGTGAAGTGTCTTTTCCTTAAAATTGCTTGATAAAACTAATTGCTTTGAGTAAATCCTAGGCATACTTCATCATACAAGCCTGTCCTTTGCTATTAAAAGTGACCTGTTTAATTAATACTGCATTTATTTCACTGTGCTTTTAATATACAACAAAATAGATGCGATCTACAGACTAAAAACTTAATGAGTAATTCCGCAATAACTAGCCTTGACTAAACAAATTGTTTCGAATCCACGAATAATCAGAACAACTGAAACTTAGAATTACGGTTTCGTCGTTTTGCTACTGGGTTTCAATTTTGAGACTTTGGAATGTTTTCTTAGACTTTTCACTCGCCAGGGGGTTTCGAAAAATTATTTTAACTTTGCCATGTCCCCTATCTCTGGATAAAAATTTGATCTCATAAGTAATCTTTCCGGTAGCTGAATACATTGAATTAGAATGGCCTGCCTAGTAACAACAGCGTGGATGACATTTGTACTGGAGCAAACGAACATTCTAACCTTGAATACTTTTCTCGTATAAACTGGACTGTCACAGGTATGAATGTATGAACGTTTTTTAGTGATGCGACAGAAGCTTAGATAAAGAAAAAGTCAGAAATAAGTAGCTTGACCGTAGAGCTTGGTACGTGATATGATGGCGAGGATGGAAATGGATGGCAAAATGAGCAAACTAGGAAAACGCTCGCTCAAGCAAGTCTCGGTCTACGAAATTTTTCTAAACGTTTGGCAATGGATTTTCTTGCCATCTTCCCTGATACTTTTGCAGTAGCATAGAAATTGGAGCGTGTTTTTCTAATAGGCGGGTAAAATGCGTGTGGTATTTTTGACGTTAAGATTACATGAAAGAGAAGCTTTACACTGCACCTGGACATTTTCAAAAGCTGAAATACAGTTTAAGTTATCTGTCTGTGTCCAAAAGTAAGCTGTTCGCTGACTTTTAATTTGCCACTTGACCAACATACCGGACAACAGACTAACGTAAACACTTTTTATTCCCTGCCAGCAAATTTATTTTCAGTTAGTTGCATTTATCAAGCCATGGTGAGACCGGATACACTTAACGAGTTGTACTCGCTAAAATCACATTTATTTTTCGTTTCGGTTAACACAGTTAATAAGATTTGGTAAAATACCCTCTTAAACAGATGGACGAATTCTTCCGCCATTTAGTCATAATAGTATCGAGTTTTACAGTAGCTTTAAAATAAAGGGCATGTTATTAAAGTTTTGTCGCATATTTTCTTGCAGACCTTGGCAACATATTCAATTCAACACCAGTCCAGTTTCACCCTCTTATATGTAAATGACCCCTCAGGCAAAGGTCTAAAGTTTTGAAGTAGTGAATCTCATTTTCAAAAATATAATTGCGTTCTTCCGGTTAAACGAAGTCTGTTCAACTACCAAGTGGTCTTCACACACAGCCTTGAATTTCCGTTCTGTCGGATGACAGATAAGTAGACACTTAGATTTAACAATATGCTACAAAGACATTTCATGTCAGTTACAATCAACAGGTTCGAAGAAACCTTGTTCCCGCACCTGGGTAAAGACACGCACCGAATTAGTTGGTGTTTCTGCCAAAAGAACAAAAGAATGTTTTACCTCTCGGACTGGATTAAAATAAGTGTTAGGCCATCGTCATAAAATTCTGAAAGCAAAATTCGCCACTAGGTGTAAGGCAAACTAAAAATATATCTTTTCGCAAATTTTCAGCTCGATAGTACCCTCCGTTTTGAAAACAGAGCATCTTGAATATTTGAGTTCTCGGCCGTATGTGACATCAAGCCGAGAACCGTGACAAAACTGTTTTGTTTAGAAAAAGCCTAACCTTTCGATTTTCAGATGTTTGAACATTTCAGATATAATAAATGGTGTTTATGTGTAAGTATAATAGCTAATGAGCCAAAAGTAGTCGCTATTATAGCACAATTGAATTCCAGATGGTCTCGCGTGCATCACGGCGGCCATATTTGTGCTCCTCGGAAGGACACAAATTTGGCGTCTCCATACTAAGCTTTGTAAATTTGCGTGGAACGTTTCGCCAAATAACTCGCGAACAGGACACCGCACAGACCTGGGACTTGATGATTTTTTTTATTTATTTATTTCAGCTACACTCGCTGAAATTCTAAGCTTCTGCAGTTGAATTGTTTCGAATTTAGTTTTTGATAGCGTGACAGTGAAAACCACCAATTGATCGAATGTTTTAGGAATCTTCCTGACTAATGCAAAGACAACGACATTTAGCCTCTTCAATCAACCCACGTTAAATTAAATTCAGTCCACAAGGCTACCCGATATGGAAAACTTCAAAATATTACCGAACTTCTCTTTTTGGTATGTTTGAGCGATTTTAATGAGTTCAGGAAAAAAATTGTTGTCATCGATATTTTGAAAGAATTGGTCTATCATGCTCAAAATATTTTTTCGCAATTATATTCTGATATTTATCATTTCATATTTAAATAATTGTACCGTTTTTTGCTGTATATTAACGACTCTTTTAACTTGAACTCGAAGTAAAAGTATTGTCACCAATGAAAGCTTGTGATGAAAACCTCTCTGAGAATGTAATAACGAATTTATGACAGTTGTTTTGTGATGAAAGTATTTGTTTCCATTTTTCTCATGCTAATACTGTCATTAAACACATTCGTTCTTAATTATAGTTTATCGATTGTTATTATTAGTTTATATTGAGTATAATCTTGCATTCATTTTCATTTTTAATATTCCTTAAAAATTCCTTCCAATTTCAGCGCACCATTTGTCAGTTGATATTAAATTGTTGAATCGTTTTTCCTCAGTTCGGAGTTGAAATTACTCTTTTGTTCTATTCTATCTAATTTCTTACTAATAATCAAAATCTCTATTAGATATCAAAAAGGTAAATTCTGAGCATATTGGCCTTCTTTTCCACGTACATTGAGCTAAACCTAATTCGTGTCAAACAGACAGCGATCAAAATTAGTCCATTCAAGAGTCTTGTCAAGCCTTTTCCACCTTACTACCATTTGACTGTTATTCTGTTTGATTTATTTTTTTAGTTTTTTTTTTCTTCTTTGCCTTCAACGACGTAAGAAATCAATATTCTCATTCTCCCCTGTATTCTCATGCTAACCCTGTCATTACAGACATTCTTTCCCAATTATAGTTTATCGATTGTTATTATTACTTTATATTGAGTATACTCTTGCATTCATTTTCATTTTTAATATTCAATAAAAATTCCTTTCTAATTGCAGCGCATCATTTGTCAGTCAGTTGATATTAAATTGTTGAATCGTTTATCCCCAGTCAGTTGAAATTACTCTTCTTACCTATTCTAAAAATTGAGATAAACCTAATTCGTGTCAAACAGGCAGTAATCAAAATTAGTCCACTCAATTAATCTTGTCTAGCTTTTTCCACCCGTACTACCATTTGACTGGTATTCTGTTTGCTTTCTTTTATAGTTTTTTTCTTCTTTGTCTTAAACGACGTAAGAAATCAATATTCTCGTTCTACCCCAAAAAACGAAAAAGAAACGTTTAATAACATTTTCTCTTACATTTCTCTTGTTTTCGGAAGATTAACTTAGCTTTAGGTCGCCAGAATACCTGAATAAGTAGTCAAGTTAGATATGCCAGCGATTGAGACCAGATTGTTTTAAGTTTGCTCTAAAGAACCAGGTGTCATTTTGCACAGTTTGTCCGAGGTTACCATGATACGACAAAGAACGTTTGGAATTACCATGTGCACAGGCACAGGAGAAACTCGGTCTAAGCTTCAAAAGGTTTTCACAAAAAGTAAATGTCAAAGTAATGGTCAAAAAGATCACTGCGAACGGAAGCAGATATGGCAGATATCATTCGCTCGGTGCAAGAAGCTCTGCTTGGACTGCTAGGCATGCATCTGCGGCTTGTGATCTTTTGGTTGTCACCTGCCTGCATTCCTGGTTGTAGCAAGACAGTCAAGGTCATCTCCATCCTAGCACAGACCTTCATAGTGCGACTGAGTCCAAGTAAAATTTATCGACTTTCCTTCTTTTGTTCTTAACGCTCCTTTTGGATGGCTACCAAAATGGACAGCATGATTTGATCGGCAAGAATCACTCAAAAAGTAAGAAAAGAAAAGTGCGGCTCAACATTAATAACAATAGGCATTGTTATACGACACAAAATTGGCCTCATATGGTAATTTTGAAACAGTGGCGGTAGAAGCTTCTAAATGCCCGTGGGAGTTTTTGAAATTTCCCGATTACCATACGAGCGCTGATACGAGCAGAAAGACTGAATGGAAGACAAATTCTCCCCAGGGTAGGTGGTACTGGTATAATCCTGTCGGTGCAAGTGGTTGCGGTGGATTGGCTGATGGGGCGGCGGTTGTATTAGATTTTTCTAACCTGGCAAACTCACTACGCGTGAGAGTGAAAGCGAAGTTTGCATTTGGCTTGACTGCGAAAAGGCTCTCTTTTGCTCTAAAATGCATAAGATCAGTGTGTGATAAACGCGAAAATAGAGAGCGCGATACATGTAATCGAGTGGCGAGCAACAAAGCCGCTCGCCTAGCGCTCTCGCTGTTTTCGTGTTCAAACCACGGATTGAAAAGAAGGAGGGAAGACTGCTTTCAGTCCAGCATTTGGCCGAGATTAATAGTTCTTAACAGCGCTTCAAAGCTAGCGCAACGTCCCTTAGTCCGCCCAAATGTCCACAGCGATTTCCGTCGAATTTCCAGCGGAAAGAAATCAGCGAACAAATATCCCACTAATATTAAAGTCAAGCCGTTTTGGGTGGCGTTTCTCCGCTCTTCAATATTTTCTCTTTACGCCCAACGTGTTTTTTCTGAATCACGACTCCATCGTTCTAGATTTGTTTAATAAAATTGAGTTCATTCAAATGTCGCGCTTCATTCATCAGGTTAAGTGTTAGTGTGCCAAAAATTGAGCGCCATTTTCCAAGTCAATAGCAAGTCCCGAAGTACGTCACAAAGAAAATTGACTTTGTACATGGAGCATCACCCAAACAACGGCTACCAAGAACAAAAGGGCTGTTCATTTCTGCTTAATGTGAGATGTTGAGCCGGAATAATAAACCATTTCTTGATCTAACTATGATCTAATAAAGACAATCCAATCACATCAAATGTTTTAAAATCTCATTTTCCTAAATAAGTTTCAAGGAGCTATGTCAATCAATCAATCAATCAATCAAAAACTTTATTTAATTTTCAATTCTTCTAGCTGGCCAGCAGGCCTACTAATCGGGGACATTTCATTTTTTCGTTACGTCTGATTTTGAAAAATTTAGCCTATTCGTCATTTGTAATCCGCCTCAATCCTTTCCATCCTTAACCATCTTTGTTCCTATTTGGTTTATTATTTTCCTTCCTTAGTAAACTATTAGTTTCAGGTTTCCTACATTGTACATTGTAGATGACTCAAAATATCGTAATGTAGCTCCTTCAAACGGCTGATGTGATTGGAAAGAGAGACAAGGAACAGCGTGTTTTGCAAGCTGCTAAGAGAGGGTTTCTTTTCTATTACAGAATATATTGCAAACTTGACTTAATGAAAACACGAGGTGAAACCTCTAACATCCTTTTTTACAAATCTTGTGTCTATTGCAAAATATTTCGAAAGTTATATTTTTGGACCATTTTTGACTCGTTTCGGACACATTTCGGACAAAAGTTTCGTACACTGTGCTGAAACATATCTAAAGTAAATTTGCGCCTATTAAACGCGAATTAGACTGCAAAAACAACTGTGGAAATGATAGTGCCACAGAATGGAATAGATTTCCATTTAAGTGACAAAAAGAACTGCCGAGCAAAGCTTAATCCGAGTTCCTACTTGATCATAAATAAATGGCCTTCAATACATGTGATGGCGTCGCCCAAGATAAAAGTTGTTCACCGTAAATATTTCGGACGCTTAAAAATTTACCCTGTGATAGATCTACCCTGTGAAAGATCTACCCTGTGAAAACATTATAAATGCATGATCGAAGCGAAGCTTTGATAACCGTGTACACAACATGTATACACAACAACCGTTTGCTAGCTGCTCCAAGGGGGACGCATAAAAAAGTACAGCATATCACTTTTGTTTTCTCGGGGCTGCTGAAAGAATTTTGAAATCAATTTAAATAATGGATGAACACGTAACGCAAAACCACCAAGCAAGCTGCTTATGGCCATTCAACTTACATAAAAGAGAGTTGCTCTTAAAATTAAATGAAGTTATAAGAGAAAGACGAGCTGAAATCAATTTAGAAGAAGCATTTCGATTTTAGTGTCGTAGAGCAAATTTACCTCTAAAACATCACACCGAAATGTTCTGCAAAATTTCAAAAAGCCGATAGCTATACGTTATGTTATATGATTGCACACGATCTTATTCACGGGCTAAAAATAAATCTCGTTTCTTTTGTTCCGAAGTTTCAACGCATTCGTCACTCAACACATTGCCCAGTGATACTACAGCTCGAAAAACGGAAGCAAGCTATCATTCAGTTAAGGTGAATTGCAGTATTTAGCATTGGGGGTCTTCATCAAAGGCAGATGTTGAAATACGCCGAATTCTTCGACAAATACAAAGCATTTCTTTGAAGAAAATTCTGATGCTTCGCAACTTGTTATATCCACAGTTAAATGTACTAAGCCACTGATCAAAAAGTCATCGAAAGATGATTTTACAAGACTTTGATTACTCGTTAAACGCTGCACGAGGAAATAGATAGATTGTCTTGACCTGCTCATCCGTAAACAAAACCAGTGCGTGAAATACATATCTCTTTTTAGAGGTTTTGTTGTGTAGTATCGCGGAGTATTTTTAAGAGTTGTGCCGTATTTGACGAGCCCGTAAGGCGAATCAACATACAAACAACGAGTAAAAATTCTCAGCGATACTACGCAACAAAACGTCTAATAAAAGATTTATTATTATTATTTATTTATATTTATTACGCCAAATGGTTATGTCCGTGCGGGCGATTTTTCTAACCGGTTCTCTGGAGTACAAATATCGTGTGATATTTTTACTCGTTTTGGGCGTTATTTGTACTCTAGGAAGCACAGTTGGATAATAAAGGTCATTGTTTATTGAGAATAAAAGTTATGTTCCAGAACATACTAACAGCTAAAATTACAGCAATTAAAATTCTTATCTCAATCTTAACTATAACATATGGAATTCTTTTAAACTTTTGCTGATATTAGCAATAAATAATACATAAAATCGTATAACAAATCAACGGAATATCCTGATTCGGAACTATGATAAAACAGGCTTCTTTCTTTTGCTAAAAAATTAATAGCAATGAAGAGTTTTGCTCTGAAAAAATGACCTGACAAAAAAAACGTTCACAATAAAACTTTCTTTGCTACAGTTATTTTCAATTGATATTCACTTTTTGACTTTCCACAAGGCGAAAGTGCATGCACTTAACACAACACTTAAATATTACCCAACGATTTCAGCAAACATAGAATTTGCAATTCCATTCATTAGATTCATTAAAGTACTGCAGATCGGCGGAACGTTTGCACTGTTTCACATTCTTTCATTCACCATAATATAGCATCTGAACACACCACTCTCATGTCAGTCTTATCCTGGCTTGGTGTCATTTTCGAAAGGGGGTTTATATTTTTTGAATATAAGTACGCGAGATTTTTAAATATACGAAAAGCATTGTGAATAGTAGCCGCGTAGCCGCCGTGAACTGTGGCTTGGTCGCATACAGTGTATGACGAAAATGTTCCGTACGTACCATTTTGAGTAAAGACGAAAACAGAGCGAACAGTTTTGTTCACAGTTTTCAGACCTTTTCACTTTCATAAGGCTAGATTTGTTTAACAACGAGAAGTAACGGCAAAACTAGAAATTTCTTCGCCTTTCAACGTGTTCACTAACCTACGAATACGTACATTGACTTTTGGTTTCTGTAAGTTCAAACCCTTCTGCCCGCAAAGGCTTTGCCGTTGAAGTTTATAAAGCTCCAGACAGCTCTCCAAAAAACTGTGGAAGGGGTTACCCTGCACTTATCCAAACGTTCGTATTGAAAGGAATGGTGAAAGGGTTTTGTTGCACTCTTCCAGTTGCTGGACTGGCTGAAGTGGGATGGAAGTCAGTGTACAAAGAGCCACTTACAATACAACCACTGTCAAGGCGGGTTTTATGTAAATTGCTTGTCATTTAGTAAATTGAGCGTTAAGTAAAGAATTCAAGTGTTAGAAATTGCAAATGAAATCAATTAAAATCTTACTTTAATTTATTTATGTGGAATGTTTATAATGTAAAAAAAAAACACAAAAAAAGCAGAACATTAACGCCTTAAACTTCGAAATTCACGGTACGGAAAATATTTCAGAATTCTAATATCCGCCGACAATTTTTAATTGGGACTCAACGGGATTTAAATATGCATTTTAGCTCATTTTGGCGAATAAAAATACTTCTCTATCTAAAACTTAAATCTTCAATTTAATAATACTGTAGAAAAGTTTAAAATTATCGAGTTTTTTATATATCCCAAGAAAATATCACGGAAGACCTCCGTATGACACGCACGCCAAACATAACAACTACCATCATTTTTAGCCTAGCCTGACCGCTACTGAATTTTCAATTAAAACTACATTTGTTAGGTCCGTTGACATCACGATCATTGATGCAATTCTCGTGATGATGATTGTTAGAAAAACAACCTCAGCCCCGCCCCCTCCTCCCGAGGGTATGCGCTTGCTTGGTGCATGACAAGCTTTCTATTAGCAATGACAAAAGAGCAAGATGGGAATACTTTCGTACTTTCTCTTTCTTTGTAAAAACAAACTATTCAGCGATTTACCCTCTTAAAGTCGCCTTTTCTTGCATCAAAATCGGTTATTTTATGTTTTTTTTTTCCAGGGAAGATTGTCCAGTGACTGTACAGTGTACTTTTCAAAACATCTTGGCTTAGCCATTCTAGACATTCTAAAATCATTTACATATCCATTCTATTAATAAAATTTCATAAGAAACCAGTGATTAAAACATTTACTGGGTAGTATTGAAGGAAATTCCTCCGGGACCATTCCCTTTGACAAAGTATGACTGACTTTTGTGGGCTAGTGTGGAAATTTTTTTATTGTTCAATCTATGATTGATATCGACTTTTTTTGGCTTTAAAACGTTATGCTGATAAAAGGTCGGACGTTTTCACCTTCCTCTCATATCGCCGTCTGTTCGTCTTCGGAGATTTGTGCAAGTAAAGCGTTTGGTTTCGACGATTTAAAGCTCATGTAAGGCTGGCTTAACATGAGTATACTTCTAAATTGTCGCATTAAACATGTAATTCAATTGAACGAAGCTTTTCGTAACGGTATTTCCGCGCTTGGATATTGCGTGCAGTTTTAACTTATTTCGAGAACTTGTTTTTATATAAAACTGTACGCCATTAGACTGAGAAGCAGATTAAATTTTAAAGCGTTTAGCAAAATAAGATACATTTGGTTGAAAGCCGATAAGGAATCTGACATCCCGCAAGGATTAAACAAAAAAAATAACACTGGAAAATATCCTTTGAAAATATGTAAAACACGAAATTAGAGTTAAAAGTCTGGAAATAATTCTCTCAGACCTTTGGATAGCACTTTTTGCGTTAACATTTTAATAGAATTAAAAAAAAAGGTTTACAAAGGTAAAGTGTAAATCTAAGAGTATTTTATTGTTAGTATTAAATAACCCCCACTTATTCACCTTCTCAAAGCTGAAGTTTGGATACCACCTGACCAGCACGCCGACACAGTCAAATAAGAGATAAATTTCGGAAATAGACAGGGCTAGCACAAAAAGAAAGTCCCGATGTCTTTGTTCGTTTGGTGAAAGGACAACTGTTCTTATTTTCGAGAGGGAATGTTTTCGTGATGTTCGTTACGTATCTGATGTTGATGTATTGCCAGGCGTTCGGTGCATTTATTTGTAATCAAAACAGAGACAGTGCTGGAAGTTTTGGTTTCCGGGATTTTGACCACAAAAAAAGTTTAAAAACTTTTTAACGAGTGATATCAAACTTCAACAATTGAATTAATGGGGTGATAGGAAGACGGCATGAGTTACGAGCAGGCAGGAAGGCGGGCATATAAAATGATTTATTTTTGAATATCCGCACATCAGATTCAGAGCATCCGCTTCTGTTCTTGAAATACTTCCCACACAAATATAACATCGTTATTGTGGTTAAGATGTGGTTGCGATTCCACAGTGCTTTAGTGATGTGTAGCTAAAGCCATTTCCTGAATACGTGACAAAAGCAGCAACCTTTTTCCATGCTGTTTTTACAGTGTATTTTTAACGCCATTGTTCCATTTTGGAACTTTTTGTTAAAAAGAAATGTCACGACGGCAAGGAAAGCCATATCGCTCAAACCCTTCAAACAAATAACTATCTAAACAAAGTGGTCTTGATAAAGTAATGAATTAAAAAGCAAACAAGTTGTTTCCCATACTAATTTTCCACACACCGCAGAGAGAGGAAATCACTAATCACGTTTTCTGTCAGCGTTTCCGAGGATCTGCCATTGGTTTTCCTTTAAAATCGATTATAGCATAACATTTTAGACTGACGCTAGGTTAGCTTTCAAAAAATATGTCAAATATGGGTTAAACTGGCGTAGATTAAGTAATATTGGATATCTAACGAGCCAACCATGTTATAATGTGTTACTTTACACCAATACAAGGCTAGAAAAGGAGAAGGAGTCCCATTAGTGAAAGAAAAACATTTCAAGAATCTGCTAGGTTCCAAAGCTTATGTGAAAACCTTGCTGAAATTCGGCCCGACGCGAAAAGTGAAACAACGCCGAAAAATTTATGAGTAGCTGAAACTGAAAAATGTAGTCGTGTCGTTCGGTGCTATTTAGGGAATCTGTAATATTATTACTACGGCAATCTGTTTGCTTTTTTCCAATTAAAAATAAATTTTATTGCTAGACACAGACAATTTTAAGCTCTAAAATCTAAAATTATGAGCAAACAAAGTTTCTTTGTGTAGCACATAGCTCAAAAAGAAATTCCTTACAGTTTAATAAAACCAATGACGCTGTTGTTCCAACCCACTTTGTGCGCAACAAAGTTACATCTGGTGGACTCGTCAAGTCTTCATCTTCATTTATTATTTTCAGTTGCAAAACTCTAGTAACTTCGGTTTTCATTTGACCTCAAACTATCTCATTTTACACCAAAACGCAGCAAGACATCCTGAAATATAGATTTTCAGCACCAGTGAAAGGAAATACTGTGGAAAAAAATGCCGCAATACAATGGAAAATGTGCCTGAAATAAAAATGGAACAAATGCTCCTGTCGATTTCAGGAGTGCTAAAATAAAAAAAGTCACAAAATCTAATTGGATAATTGTTTACAAATAACGCGGTATTTTCTTTTCAAACGAATGATCACGAAACATACAAGGTTATGGTTGTTTTTAGAAGAATCTAGCCAGTGCGATATTTATATCAATAACAAAGATTTTTCAATCAAGAAGGAGAAACAATGTATACTTACAGTTTTTTAAGTCTGGGAAATGCGGAGAATGACGAATCAGAAAGCTCCGTAATCATGTTGTCACTCAAATCTCTGAAATACATGATATGCACTCAGGATTAGTAAAACAAACAAACTTATTTGACAATGTGACAATCTGAAGTAAGCGAAGAGTAAATTTATCACATTGCAGAGAAAATAACTCGACAATGACAGGCGAAATAGTTTCGACTCGTTATCAGGAAGGGTTTTCGCATTAAAAACGCGATCGCATTCACTAGCATCGCAAGAATTCTCTTGCTTTTTCCATCGACAAATTTGGCACCCTACAAGCATAAACAACCCAAATCCATCCTAACTTTTGCTATATCATGATCCTTATTATAAAGTCCTGCTATTTGTTAAAAAGACAGACCAAAATGTCAAACATTACATGAAATTTACCATATAATTAGGAAAGCGTTCAGTTGAAAGGCCGGCGCATTCAAATATGATGGAAACCGAGAGATTCGCGAAAGTTTTCCACTGAAAGATAATACGGATTTTTGTAGTGTGTAAGAATGCCAATGGATATTTTTGATTTTGCAGAATATGGGTCATTAGTTTTGATCAGCTTACTAACGTTTGTTATTGTGATGTCAAAATGCAGACGAAAAGGCGTGTTAAAACCATGGTAAAAATGAAATAACGATTTGAACTCTTGTAGGGCGCTTAATTTATTATAAAAAAAATTCCGGACAGTTTCTTTGTATTACGCCGCAAGATCTTATATGCCATTAGTCTTCTTCTCGTACACATAAAAACGTAAATGAACAATTAGACTTTTTTAAGGGATAAAAAGCTTAAGAGTGATTCTTCATTGTTTCTCAATGAAGTTTCATTGTAAAGAGTCCAATATCACTCCTTGCGTCTCCTTATAGTTTAAGTTGTAAGCCGTTCAAACTGTTCAGTTCGATATCTTAAGGCAAAGGGGAATGCAAAGAGATTTAGAATTGAAGCAAACACTTCAAATATACGATCAGATCTCTGATAGATCGACAGATATCCACGCAAATTCCCAATTCCCTCCAGCTCTATAATGATCAACCAGGGCAACAATGCGATTACGGAAGAATCGTACAGAAGTTAAGCAATCAAATAGTTCGAAAAGTTGTATTACGATAACGCCTGGCATGTAGTCGACGTACAATACTAAATCAAATCCAGTACGTGATCTTGGGAAGGGATCTTGCTATTTTTAACCTCCCTTGACACCTTTGAGAGACACATGTGATGGCCTTTGAAACGAACATCTGAGAAATCCCCATAAAGGGAGAACGAGATTACATTTTAGCAAATAACAACAACAAATTCAGCCGACTTGGGAAACGTATTTGAACTTACAATACAGTAACATCGCGAGGAATTTCGTCTGGAAGGGCTGTTAGATTGCGTCCTGTGCAGTCAACAAATACGTCTTTACGTTCAGTCCGGCACAAGCAAGGCCCGCAACTTTCGCCGACACCTAAACATCCCGTTTGTTCCATGATGTACAGAAGCGATACAAACACTGTGATCAATTTCCATAACACAGCCATTATTCAAACTGAACTCGCTAACTCTGTCGCTCTATCATGTCTGCATGGGTCCCTTTTGCCACACGATACGAATAAATGTGTCAAGTTTCCCGTGAAAAAACGATCGAGACGCCAATCAAAACAGTTTCTAAATTTAGTAGAGGGTCGGGGGCCAGAGATCAAACGCAGAAATCCGTCTGCGAAAATACTCATACTCGCTGCCATATTATTTCCACTTAAATACAATGAAAGGCACGCGACTTTTTCTCTTGAAAGATTTTCCAATTCAGTCTTGTGATTATATAACCTTGTTGTTGAAGTATTGATGTCAAAATACTGGTAACAAGTTGGTACTGGCTGGAAATTATTTAGTTAAAAATATCTCTTTGTTCATCAGGGGGTTGGTCTTCAAACCACTCCTTTCACAATTTCTGGAATAACAACTGGTGAAAAAATATACCGTCACAAACTGCGGCTAAATACGACCTTTTTGAGAAGTTTTTCGTGGCACTGTTTTCACTGCTGCATAGACACTAGAGAGGACTGATATCGATTCACCGCTGGTTTTACGATATCATTTGGATGAAGTGTCAAACAACTTTAGTGCATGTTTCTATATTTAGTTCTTAGAGGTCCCAGAGAGCCTGTTGAATTGGTTCGTTCAGTTTCCTTTCAGTTTGTTGACAAGAAGCTCGAGGGACTTTCAAGCAGCTTGTATTGGTCCTATATACAAATTAACAAAAATTCACGAACCACGTTTATGAACAAAACTATCAAGGAGGAAAGCTGTAATTTGTCAAGACAGTTGAGTTCCTTATTCCGGCCTTGTTCAGCCTCCGATCCGCAGCAAACTTTTCATACTAGTTTAACAGATTACACAAGCGAAATTGAGTCAGTTTTGCACTTGATTTTGTTGTGCGAATATCCAGAACCCCTTCATATAATAACGCATGATTAATGATCACATTTACCTGGGGCTTAAAATATATATGTGTACACGGTATGCATATTCACTGAGTGCATGAAGTGGTCATGAGTTGCAAAAAGTGAAAGCGTAGATGAAAGATAGAAATGAATCAAACTTGAAAGCGGAACTAGTCAAGAATCAATGACATCTAAAAAATTAGCTTATTTCTGATCTGCGAGGTGTGGTTTCTGTTGAGCGATGTACTCGTTTTGCATGCGATCATAAATGACCCAGTTTCACAAAACGTGACTCAAAACTTTTATGTCTGTCGTCTCAAAGGTGACTACTTACCTTGAGACTCACACACGAGCCGCGGGCCACATCGTCACTCGGTATCGCCTTTTCGATTCTTTTTTTCTTTTTAATTTTAATTATCGGACATACAAATCAAGGTAGTATCATTGCTTTCTGATAATTATCCAATTTCCCGGCCGTAATTAATCCAGTTAATTGGGTGGGCCCCGAGCGAACCAAGGGTGAGCAAAGAAATGATTCTTTTCGTTGGCAGCGAGAATTCTTGATAGCAGCAACTAAATGGGTGTAATATATATTACATATTCAAAGAAACATTTGTTATAGTAATATTTTATATGTAGTTATTTCCTCGCCGTCGTGTCATTTAGCATCATTATTTCGTGGTGCCGGTTTCTTGTACCTGGAAGTTTCTAATTCAAAACTCGTGAATGGCGCAGGTCAACTAAGCCGAACCAGCTGTCCAGTGCCGCTAGTGTATTGCGCCACAACCTTTATTCAAAAGCCTTTCATGATAAGCTTGCGTGTGTCGCTGATGAAGAAATAATCAATAGTGCTGAAAAGGAACTCATCTATGCATTTCTATCGGCCTGAGAATAAGCCGGGGAGCGCGCACTCTGATGTTTTATGTCGTTTGAGCGAACTATTCTAACGCGGTGTTTTTCTATGCACTTTGATAAGGATTTAGGAGTTACTGATGTAGGAGTTTCTATACTTTTAAATTCAGACAAATTGATCAGGCTCGGTTTTAAATTATAGCCCAGTTTTAATTCACATAACTGACATAAAAAGGACTGCTTTGTTCTCCTGGTTTATAAGTTAAACTTGCCCAAATATCGAAACGATCGAACTAGAAACCGGACGATTTGAACGTTTACTTGAAGCGTTCAGTATTATCAAGAAACGTAAAACATAAACATTCGGAATTATCATTCCAATCAACTTTTTTAGCTTTATTTTGGCTTCACCCTCGCAGTACAATTCGCGCAATCAATCACTATTCTATTGTTTGGATTTACCGATAATCATCGATGTTGCAGAAGTAGACGCCCTGTTTTCGATCATTACAATGAATTGATCAGATTAGAAATTCCCTGCAATATCAAATTCTGTTTTGTCGTTAGCTCCGAACGTTCGAGTGCAAAGCACACCGCTCATTGTCAAAAGCCACGGGAAAAAAACTCTGATCAAGCAATGCAAAGCTGCAAAGGCTTGCACAAAACCGATACGGGAAAAACAACAAGGAGCGGAGATAAAATCTATTTTTAACTCCATAAACATTCGTGGATAAACAATAATCAGTCACATTAACTTTAATAGGTTTCTTCTCGGCACTCAATCAAATCTTCAATCTCAAAAGTGGTCCTAAATGCAAAAAACAAGTTTACAACTAGCCAAACAAGGAGCAAAGATAAAAGCTATTTTTAACTCCATAAACAATAATCAGTCTTCCTTAGGGATCGGTCATAAAGTACGGGTGGTGGGGGCTGGGCTATGAAAATTTTTTCGAGTACTGGCTTTCAGTGGCTCATCCCAGAGTTATTTGACAAAATTGGGGCGGCCCACCCTTGGAGTGGCAGAGAAAAACCTAGTCATCTTCCTCTTCTTTACTGGAACTTCCAATTTCTTGGAGAACTACACCGTAGTCTTTACTGCTGCCATCATACTCTTTGTCGACACAGTCAATATTGTTGTCATCACCATCAGTGTCGGCTGCCTGAACGCTATCATAGTAATCATCCCCTGTCTCCTCCTCGTGTTCGCCATAAAGAAAATCAACATTTTCGTCTCGCTAGTTGCTCACTGGTTGCTTTGTTAAGCTGGGCTTTGGATAAACAAGCTGAAATTAATACTAGCTTCTCGATTTTCTTCGTTTTCTTATTTCCCAATTGGTGCTTTTCCAAAACGAGATTTAAAGCTGATACTTTAGCTTTAATTTTTCAGTGTCCCTGCGACGAACATCATTTCCCAGTTGAAATCAGCGTACTTCTTTTGGGATTCAGTTTCTCTCTCACGTTTTCTGTCATCTTTTCGTTTTGATTTCTTCACTTCAAGATATTGGAGGTGCCTGAGGTACTTTCGCATATATATTTCCTGAACAGCAAAGGTTTTGGAAAACTCAACAACCGATTAACTGTCTTCCAGGGTTAGGTTTCCTTCTTTGACACGCCTTTTAATCTGAGCCCTTGGATTGCCCTTCTAGTGAAATGATCGGAGTTTTGTCAAATGATAAATATTTCAGATCTGGAGCCGTTTCATCAGGCTTTGGACGTGGTACTCGGTGCAATGAATCTCTGTAAGGAGGAAATTTCGTGCAGAACTCACACAGTACTCCACTGTTTTGCTGGCAATCACCTTTGATATATTCTAAGTATAGTTCTCCGACGTGAACGTGCTATTTAATGAAGGCATTGTTTTTTTTAAAGTACGCATGGCCTGGTACGCCGTTTTGTTTCAACAGATAAGCCATATAGCAGATGTAACTGCAGAAGATTTAGAGAGTATAGGTATTTTCTATAACTTTCATGTGCATCAGTCAGGAGTGTTAATCGTATTTGTGCATGAGCATGTCTGACCAACTTTAACCAGACTTTAACCAGAGTTCGCTTCCTCTTTAGGATCTTTGGGAAGTCTGTTCCAACATGTATCTACTCTTTTTCTAGAAGCTAGGATGTCTGTAAAAGACCCCAACGCTGGAAATGATCACATGGTCATCCCCGAAGTCTACAAGTGCCTAGTACGCACTTAAGGTGGCCGAACACAGTTTTTGAAACCTATTTTGCATTTGCCTTTTATTCGAAAACCATTAAACTATAGGTCCTCAAAATTGGCATGACATCAGTTTAAAGGATAAACTTTCGAATTTTGATAGATGCTGTTGCCATGACAACGTGACTGGATGTAAACATCAATTTAAAATCGGGTCGTTAGATTTTCTCTATCATTTGCCCGAAACAAACTTATCACAATACCCACAAGTGGACACTATTTTATTTTACCTCAGCCAATGCCATCTACTGTATAACTTGCACTCTTTGTGAAAAGTTATACATCGGCGAAACAGGAAGACGACTTGGCGACCAATTCCGAGAACACCTTCGTGACGTAGAGAAAGACGACAAAAATGCATCGAAACCGGTCGCGAGACACTTCAATCTCCCAAATCATTCTAAGCAACATATGGCAGTCTGCGGCCTTTCCCTTCACCAAGGAAACACGGAAAGCCGTAAAACTCTAGAACAAAAATTTATTTTTCAAATCGGCAATCTTAATCCTCACGGTATCAACGAACGCTTTTCATTCAACTAATTTATTCCCAAGTTTTCACGTTACCAGGCACCAGCCAATAGCGAAGCTCCATCTTTCTGTATATAAAAAAACACACGACGCACAATTCCTTGATTCGCTCCGACGAAGGGCTAACGCTCGAAACGTCAGCACTTGAATCTCTTTACGGTGGCCAATTGACGTTATCAACCCAGTTGATAAAACCAAATTATACTATTTTAACAGACCGATTTTTAGCCATTCGTCCTTGAAAGATAACTCCATTATTTACAATTTCCTCTGTCAAATTTCAAAATGTTTGCAACAGCTTT
Source organism: Blastomussa wellsi (assembly GCA_947652115.1). Lineage (NCBI taxonomy): Eukaryota > Metazoa > Cnidaria > Anthozoa > Scleractinia > Plerogyridae > Blastomussa > Blastomussa wellsi. Next base: position 10,237,774 of record OX393567.1, read on the forward strand.
CTTTCTTGTTTTTTGAAGTATTTTCCTACCAAATTTGGTAAAATTCTAACGAGCGGTTTTCGAGAAATATGCGTATTTCGGAAAGACTGGACCTAAACAGTTCAATCTCAATTTTTTGACTAACTACGCATGCGCTGCATTTAACTGGGTTCTTACGGTACTCACGATAGCACTAAAAACCTGCTAAATTTGACTTTTTCTGACATACCATTCTACCAAGACCTAAGTTTACAACATACTATCATTTTAAGAAAAATGCCTCATATAAAATCGCCTTGGAACAAGAACTCATCACTCTTTTGGCTCCATATTTGTTGTTGTGTTATCCTTGTGCGCGCGCTGCCTCGCGTCAGCACCAACGACTGCAGAGCGCGCGCGAAAACTGTGTTCAGCCACCTTAACTGAATTCTCTCGAGTCACGCGCATACAGCACGCGCAACGTTTCAATTTAAAAAGTTTTTATATCGCGCGTAACATCAAGCGATTTTTTCAACTGATGAAGGCTTAAAGCCCCGATCAAAAGGCGCATGATAGTCGATGATAGTTTTAACTCCCCGAACTATCATCAACTATCATGCGCGTGTTCAAACGAGAAAACTATCATCAAATATCATGAAGATTTTGAACAAGTTCAAAGTGAATGATAGTTGATGATAGTGCATGATAGTTCGTGTTCAAACGGAGATGATAGCTGGAGCTATCATCGAATATCATCACAGGCGGCCCAAGCTTACTTCATACAGCCGTCATGATGATTTGACTTACAGACTTTGTATGGGAACTTCACTTCAGTTCTCAAAATCCAAAATACAACCATGAATGCATAAATAAACTTCACCTACCTCTAACTGGAATTGTGTTTGTTTCTTCCGTGTAATCCGGAGTTAATTTGGGGCCATTTGAAGCTAGCTTTTGAGTCGGGCATTGTTCGGTGTAGTCTCCTATAAGAACGAAGTGAAAGGCAGGAGACTCGGGCCAGTAATACTCCGGAGGCGACCCGACAAATCACTCTCGCATCACAAAATAGGGCAAAGAATTCCATAAAAAAAAACCACATTCATGTTGCCAGATAATTTCCCCATCGTATTTACTCTTCTCGGTGATTGCACTGTGATTTTAGATAGAGAAAATTCGGATATTATTCAGCTGTTTTGCTATCTTTCCATGCGTTCGCCTTTTTCGGCGTCTACGGTAGTCTCCTACGCAGCCGGGGAGCAGCAGGAGGGGATTGCGTTACACTTGTTCCCACTAACCTCTGCTTAACCGAGGCGAACATTCCTTTCCACCGCTTCGCCAATCAGATTTTACCTACTAAAATCCGGAAAGCCGACCTTCACCTTGACCGCCGCTTAGCCAATCAGATTTTACCAACTAAAATCCCCAAGACGCCTCTCCCGCCGCGAGACAAGCGATGAGGTGAAACCTGCCAGGGACGATTAATTTTGCTCCAAGTCAGAGATTTCTCTAGTAAATTCATTTTAGATGAAAGCAAGTTCTAAATTTGCGAAAGGAAACTTATTTATTGAAGGGAAGAGAGATACGGTAAGTCGTTTGTTATCAAGCTTTGCCTTCAGTTTGTTCGACAGTCTCATTGATTTTCGGTTTTCATATTTTTCCCCACAGCTCCGCAAAAAGACGTGCAATCCAGCAACGAATTACTGAAGTTCAGCCAAATGAAAAGCTAGCCTATGGGTCACAGTTTCCACGTTTCAGACTCTAAACGACTGCGTAGCGATTTTGGTGTTCGGAAACATATTATTTCAAGTGTGTACGCCGTTCATAATCGTCAGTTGTTCAAACCCAATTTTAAGCAAATGGAGGCCTCAAATCAAATGGCCAATGAACTATCGAAAGGAGAAGTTGAAAATATTTTCAAGCCAGCCTTTTAACCCAGCAGCGCTGGACGTTTGAAATCGTTCTGTGGCAAGTTTGTCGAATGAAGGATTCAGCGCGGTGAAGTTGTATTCGCCTTGACTGGCTCTTTCCAATTTTACCCTTCGATTTGTTCGCTCGTAAATACCACGGATGTGGACCTCTTTGATGATTTCTAAATTAATTCCGCTTTGCGTTTTCGAGTTGGCGAAGTCTTTTGCAGCATTTTATAGCGTTGACATAAATATTTCTGATCCACTGTTGTGTTCATGGGAGAGAGATCATCTTTCCCAAAATATTAAGACTCGCACGCTTACCTCTTGTATTCACAATAAATAATATTTTGGTGCCAATGTTTCAACCATCGAAATACACCAGAGTATTGTATCCAACAGCGCCGGCGAAGAACGGATTCGCGGGAAATTTTATAACGATCGTTTTGAATGCCTACAGACAATGCTGATTGGTTAGTTTGTCTGGGGAGAGACAATGGGAAAGGAATGTTGGTCGCGGTTAAGCAGGCGTTAGTGCGGACAAGTGGTAACGCAATCCCCTAATAACGCCTGCGTAGGAGGCTACGTCTACGGGCACACGACAGCAGATTGCTTTCTGCACTCTCATTGGTCAATTCAAATCACCAGCCACGCGCAACAATTTGCTGTCCACCGGAGGGAAGATCCCCTTTTGTCGTGAGTCACGCAACACAAGGTTATTCACAGGGGCACCCTTGGGCGAAATCTTGTCTATTATGTTTTTTTTTTCCGCACGAACAACTTGGACTGCCACAGGTGCGAGCTTTGGAATTTGTATGCAGGCCTAGAATTTGACAATCTCTTTCAGTATTAATCTAAAAAAACCGGTGGACAGCAGTTAAGCTAAACTATTTTGTTACATTTCCTACATTTGAGCGTAGTTTGAGACCCTTTACTGTTAAAAAGTTCATTCATACAGTCGGTTGTGCGGTCGGTGTTGCACTGCAATGGCTTCAATTCTATAACAAAAAAGCGTCTTTCACCTAAAATGTGATGTGTTGTTGTGATTGAATGGCCCTTAACAAGGAGCAGTCAGAGGTTTTGCAGTTTGTTGGAAAAGTACATAACGTTTTGCTGACAGGCCAAGCCGGATCAGGAAAATCGAAGGTTGTAAAAAGCATCCTACACGAATGTAGTAGAAAAAAATTTGCGGGTCGCTGTTTTGTGTTCAAGCGGAATTGCTTGTAAAGTTTATAACCCAGGTGTGGCTTCAACAGTACACTCATTTTACGGTCTTGGAACGGCTGATTTGCCTTCATCTCTTCTCATAGAAAGAGCTAAATCAAATTCTGTTGTTGAAAGAAGGATCAGGGATATGGACGTTGTAATATGGGACGAGGCAAGCATGTCCAGTGCCAGAATGCTTGAACTTGTGAATAGCTTGCATCATGAGCTAGCAGAATCGAATGACATGTTTCCCTTTGCTGGAAAACAATTCATACTTGTTGGCGAATTTTTGCAATTGCGTCCAGTCCCAAGCAAGTTTGACGATGGCAATTTTATGTTCACTTCTAATGTTTTTGCGTTCTCGATTTTTCATCGATTTGAGCTAACAGAGATCATGCGCCAGTTGTCAGGTGAACAGACCTTTATAAATGCTTTGAAGGAACTGAGACTTGGGGTTTGCTCTCCTGAATGTTGTGCTTTCTTATCAGAGATTTCAAGAGATTTGCCGGCGCAACAATCCGAAGATGCGATTTACATATTTTTTAAGAAGGTACCAGCAATACTTTACAATCGTATTGTTGATCGTCTTTCGGGGGATGAACTTCGTTTTCAGGCATCCTTCGAAGGGGACACACAGCTGTTGAAATGGCCTGGAGAAGGGACATTGATTTTAAAAGAAGGGTGCAAGGTCATGCTTGTTTGGAATAGATCAGACACTCTTAAAAACAGTTCAGTTTGTACATTTGAAGGGGTGAGGAGTGATGGCTTGGCCAAGGTCAAATTCGAAGAGGAAGAAACAGTTCTTATCGGAAGAGAGACCTGGATAAACCGCAACAGCGTAGGAGATAGGATTGGTGCTGTGTGCCAGTACCCTCTAGTTGTGGCATATGCCGTGACCTGCCACAAATCTCAGGGACTAACCATGCCAGCCGTGATTGTTCACAGTAGTACAGAATTTGTATCTGGCCTGATATATGTCGCTGCGTCCCGGGTTTCATCTCCTGATAATCTGCAGTTGTTAAATTTTAAGCCCGAGCAGCTGTTGAAGCCACCCTTGGAAGTCATTGAGTGGTGTTCAACAAGTCTTGGCCACCCGGAAGTCGACCTCTCCTGTTGTCGCAACAAACCAGCGAGGTAAGGTGGTTTCTTTGGAGTGAGAGATAAATTAGCAACTGAGTTAGATCTGGAAGAGGAAGACTTAATTTTTCCAGCGGAGCAGGCCGATGGGACTGTTGGTTGTTATTTTGAGATTCCTGGAGTGTCCAGAGACCCAGTAGAGCTGAGTGTTGTGTACGATCAACTTGTGTGGCACGAGTCAGAGCTAGCAAAGCCACCTGTTGACTTGTTTGATAAAGCCAAAGTGGATGAACTGCCTACGTCATTGAAGAAACAAGATCCTCAGAATGAATTCGCCAAGTCTAAAAACGAATTGGTGGACATGCACCCTTCTTGTGGAACGCAAGTTTGTTGATCTTACTGCATTTGTGAACATCATTTGGTACCATTGTTTTATGTTAATTGAAAGTTACTTGAAAGAAAATGCAGAGGAAGTTGTCCTTGAGCTAACGAGAGAAAAACTAACGAAAGTAAACACCAAGTTATTTCTATTCATGGACAGTGACGTGTTTTCTGAACTTGTTCGTAGTTTGGTCGACGAGGATGAAATTTCAAGAGTGCATTTTGTACTGTTGTCAAAACTTGTGTTTAAGATTTACAACATTTTCCTGTCGTGCATACAAGAAGTTGTCAAGAAGTATTCGGAGGAGGAGCCCATTGCCATTAGCGTAGACGAGATGGGTGCATGCGGCAAGGCCAAAGCTAGGCATGTTGGCGGCTGGGTCTTGAGGAAGATATTAGAGAAGACGAGAAAATACGTAAGAAGAAATCTGTTTACAGCGAGCAGTACGACTCTTGCATCCGTGGAGAGAAATAACAGGTTGTATGAGATTATCGAAGAAGAGCTGGTCAAGCTATACGACAAGTTAGAAACAAGTTCTGAATTTCCCGAAAGCTTGGAAGTTACAGAGAATCTACAATACCGAAGCAGGGGTTTGATTTCACATTTCAGACAAGGCGTACAAGTTCTTCTTAAGTCTCGAACAGAAGAGAGTCTTGCTGGTAAACGATGCCAAACTGAAGAAAGAAAGTGAAGGTTCAGTGGAGAAGGCGCGTCTGGAAATGCTAAGCGATGAAGTTCTAAAGGCCGAATGGGTGGAGTGTTTCGGTGCAGATGTTGCACTACTGACTATGTAAGTAACTACAAAATTAATTTTTATTTTTGTATCAAGTTATAGCAGATGAACCAAAGATTTTTTCTTATAATAATAATAATAATAATAATAATAATAATAATAATAATAATAATAATAATAATAATAATAATAATAATAATAATAATAATATATGTTTAGTAAAATATTTTCATCCCAAGGAACCTTAAATACACCAACATAAACTCCTTGATGCTTTTTGAAAAATTGTGATTTGATTGGTTAAATGACGATATTGTATGTTTCCAAGCGCACGCGCGGATTTAATTCTCCAGTATATAAGAAGTGATTTCGTCTTTGCTTCAATTTACGTTCAGGAAGCTATTGAGTACCTTTACAAAGACGCAGTAGACCGATACATGAAGATGGGTGCTGCTCAGTATCTGTGTGACTACCGAAGGGCTCACAATCTTAATCAGAGCGCAGAAATAAGAAAGCGAGTGTTACAAAAACAAGAGCAAAGAAAAGAGAAGGCAGACAGTGTGCCTTTCCAGGTAAAAAAATATATCATATGGCATTCTTGTATCTGCAGTTTTTAAAAATATTATTCTTGTAACCTCAATGTGAACAATATAGACAACTAGCACATACTTTGGTGTATTATAGATCACATTGTATTCAAAATGTACAAAATTCTCTGATGAGGAACGTTTCATTTGACAGGTATAATTTAAATATTCATTGCCACTGTGATTATACATTGTTAATATACCAGAACCATAGTCAATTTTGAGAAATTTGAGATGGCCCAAATTATACCATAACAGATAGAGTAATTAATAAATCATCTTTAATTTACTTACACGATACTTAATTTAATAATTATACTTAAATCACTGATTGGGTTGGCTGGGAGGGAAGGGGGAAGTGGTATACAATTAATGAAACAAAACTGTTGGCAAACTCTGCAAATGTCTTATCATAACAACTTTGCTAAGAGAGTTGAAGGGGCAGTTTCAAGGTTCAGCGCATGTGCAAGCCTAATGAACTCTATTGTCTATGAAACAATCGCTTTCGAGTTGTGAACTTGTATCCAGAATAAATTTGACAGGTCGAGCAATAAATTTGATGTTCAACACTGAGTTTCACATTTTCTGTGAAAATCCGTTGACATTTCCGAAAACTGTTTGCATCATTCTTTCAGGATGTACTCGTGGTAGCAACAGGACAAAGTTAAATATCCATTAAAGAGAAGCCGTCCCTGAGAATAATCGTAATAAAATCGCTATGTGATCTCAAGACAAGTCACTGTAAGCTGTGCTGTAAAGCTTTTAACGATAAACCTTTAAATACTGCCAAAAACGAAGATTGAAGTTAAAAAATAGCAAATCTGCCATACAAACTTTTCTATTTCCCGCGAAGAGTTGCCGCACTAGCCTCGTTTTCATGCACTTGGCCCAAGCTTTAACCGCGCGTCCGCCATTTATGAATAAGGTGTATGGCCGCCATATTGGGGCGACGTCGTACGTACGGGCTCTACGTACGGACGTACGTACTTTGCACGCGCCCGCGAGTCGTGCCGCTTGCCATTTTGAACATGAAAAATGAAAGGCGTGGTTTTCCTGTTTGTACTTTGTATGCGTGCTTGGCTGTCCTATTTCCATAGGTATGGGGCTCCGCTCTGCGGCCCTTCGGGCCGCCGAACCTCCGCTATAATATATAATAAAGATAGGATTCTGCGCGCGCTCTGATTGGTCAAAAACCCATGTTTTATCAGAGTTTAGTAGAAACTCAGCTGCGTTCTATTGGAAATCCTTGAATCTGATTGGTTATCCGACTGGTTTCTATTTATCAGTTAGATCATGAGCTCGAGATTTCTATCACGCATAGAAATCGAGAGCGAATAATCGAATTGTTTTAGTATGAATCTACTAGTCGTTGAAAACTTCACCAGTAAACTGTCTAAATCTTCTTCACGGACATTTCGAAAACGTGAAGAAGCGGCCGCCATTTTGTTGACAACCGCACTGCTACGCTATTCATTATCTATCACAGAATAGATAGTGGGTAGCGTAGCCAATCAGAGAACGGCATTCGTGATAGAACGCTAGTAGATTTATACTAATCGCCGATAGAAAACGATCGCATGCGCGTTGCTCTTTGAAGGCAAGATTTTTCTTAATTTTTGGCTTAAAAATACATAAACTGTTAGCTTTTGGGATGTAATCCTTTAGAGTTTCTACTGAAACAATTGGACTACTCACCCTCGTTTTGTATGAGCGACAATCAATTCGGCTGCGCCTTGTTGACTATTCGCTCATAGAAAACTCGGACTCGTAATCTAATTGTTAACATGTGTTAGAGAATAAAAATGCAAGCTAGAGTGCAGTTTATTTATTTATTCATTTGTTATCGGATTGTTAGGGAAAAACTTGTTTTTGGTGTTGGGTAATATAATCGTGTGATATTTTAGCGCATTTGAATAGTGTTACTTGATCCTTTAACTAATTACTGCTAAAATTATACTCTCTCTTAATGCTATGTTGTTGGGCTTGAGCTTATTCATATTCATCAAACACCATCAATTTAGGCTGTATTTAATCAGTTGCTATGGTTAGGTTCTCTTGACGCTAGTAGAGATAATGAAATAAATCCGACGTTTAGTTTTTGGAAGCGCTCTTTCTGTAAGTTGTCAGGATTTTCTTTCAGCCAAACTTTATTCGTTTAATAGTTCTTTTTGGACCTTGAATTTCGACTGTTTAATTAAAATTCGTATCTTGTTATACTTCGCACGGAAGCGCCAGGAAAAGTTTAATTACTACCATAAGGACTAAGGTGTTTGTATGCATATGTTTAAACTCAAACGCACGTAATGGTTAATGATATGGAATAGGCGGGCTTAAAATTTAGGTAGACCCAACCCACGAAGCTGGGATTGCGTTTGTGACACGTGTGTTGTGAGAGATATTTAACAACAACTTTTATGCCTAAATTTAGTGTGATTTTCAAGTTTGACTTGATGGAAACAAAGATTGTAAGTTTTATATTTCTCGCGTTGTTTTATCTTGGTCAACCACCTGAAAACTGATAGCTAAAATCTAGGTCGAAAAGATTTTAGTCACTGCATTTTACCTCGAAGGAAACTATGCTAAATAGCTTTGCGCGCAATCGCACTAGTATCTTATGTGGATTGCAAAGGCTCTGACGTTAGCATAAAATTAAGGAATTGACAGCTTGACAGTGATCTGACGGATCATGTGGTTGACCCCATAAAAGAAACGCAAGAAGTTGCAGTAGTTGTAGTTGAAGTAGTTGCTATGATAGTTAAGATCAGTGAAGAGTGAAAGCGGGACAGCATTGTAACAGCAGTCATTGGAAATAAAAGAGAAGTAACCAAACAAAAGAGTGTTGAAGTAGCCGACTAATCCCCAAAAAGCTGCTTTAACACATGGGCAAAAACTACAGCAGTATTTTTATTTGTTTTATTACGGCTACTAAAACAAATATTGATGAAATAAGTTCAGGTGACTGGGGAGACGAAAATGTGGACGAGCTATTGAGCAGCGAGTGCCAGAAATACGAACAAGGAGGCCGCCCGCGCGCGTAAACCAGCTAGAAGATGGGTTTCCCAATGTCCAATAAGAAAATAATGCCCTTTTGAGGTCTAGAAAAGCAGCTGAATGCCCTCGACTAACGGCTCGGGCATCCACTAGCAGCTTTTCTAGACCATCTTCTAGTAGGTAAATAAAACACAGAAAGAGCGTGTTTTATTTTTTTTGTCAGCTTTACTCTGGTGAAAATTTGCAAGATATGGCGGAGAACATTTTCTATGAAGAAATTCCCAACAAAATTCTGAATCGAGCTTCAGAAATTGTCGAAGAAGCTTCTAAGTTCGAGAGGAAGCGAAATTAAATTGCTTCAGTTTATCGATCGCGCGTGTTTTGTTATTTTTACTCGCGGCGTAAAATCATAAAGCAAATGAAGAAGCCTAAGCCATGCATAATGCTGACTCCGGACATTTGAGAACACTCGAGAAATGTAGAAAACACTGGCCTGCGGCTCGAGTTTTCTGCATTTCCCTTAGCCTGCGTAGTTGGCGGGATTCGCGGCGAAGTGCTTTTGGTCGTCGTCGGAGCGGCAAAGCCGTGAGGAGTCGAGTTAAACACTCGCCGCTTGAATGCTGAGTGAGTAGCTCGCACCCTCAAATCCCGCCGGCTACGCAGGCTACATTCCCTAGTGTTCTCAAATGCCCGTCGTGTTTTCTGACAACATAATACATGGCTTAGGCTTCTTTATTTGTTAAATACAGCTTTTGCTCTCCTTCAAAAGTGATAATCACAACCACATCTATAAGCATTGTAGTTCCTCAGACCCGGTCATAACTGAATACCAACATGGAGCGTGTTTCGACACTTTGACTTTGATACTTTTGAGACTTTTTAGGTTTCTGATAATAATGTTCTCTGGATAACTTTGGATTAATCGTTGAGGATAAGAAAAAGTCTCGCCTGTGTAATTTTTTCAAACAGTATTAAATACTGGATTAGTGGCGGTAAGACAGTACGATTTTTCACTTTTCAGTGGCCTGTTATGACGGGGACACTTTGTGCTGCATACACCAATCAGAATCTGGCAGAGGCTAGGGGCAGCACATGCAACATACATAACGTGTAATCGCTTGGCAAGCCGACACTTCCTGAGCTCAAGAAAGCCAAAGTAAGTTCCAGTTATAAGTTTTATGTCTGTTTATGACTGAAAGAATTCTTTCATATGGTTTAATTATCTAGTGGGATCAGTGCCGTTTTTATTTGGTGAAAAAATTCGGGAAAATTGACTGTTTTCAATGCTAAAGGAGATTGCAATTGAAGACGAACTTGTCATTCACCTGGGGGCCAGGCATAGGTGGGCGATTTGACAGAATTTATCGTCCCGTAATGGGGCCTTTTGACCGTTTTAATGGGCTTTCTAGCAACATTTTATTGACTTGTAGTTACTATTTTGACAATCCACAAATGCCCTGGGGTAGGGCATTTGAACAGATCAGCTCAGTTCAAATGCCCGGTCTCCCCCCTCCCCCAGCGCTTAACATTGATAGGTGCGTTAGGTAGAGGGGCTGTTACAATTTTAAAGGGCACTGACGAGCATCACTTCAAAGACTCAAGTCAAGAGAGACATTTACACCAATGGAAACCTACAAATAGTAGACCAGTTTTTAAAATGTGATATTGTTTTGAAGCAATCAGGAGCTGCAGATCTCGACATGAAAAAGACTTTTTTCAAGTTGAGATATTTGGCCATTTACGGCTTTTGAAAATAGCTAAAAACTAACAATACCTCCCCCTCCCCCCCCCCCCCCCTTCCTTCTAGAGTTGACTTGATATCTTCCTCTCGATGTTCTTGGCACATTTTGTGTGTGAACACAAGTATAGAACTTAGTCATGATTTTAGTGCTGCTTTTACTAAACAAGATGCATATCTGCATGAACTTGGGCTTCTTTTCTGGCATATCCAGCTGTGAACGTCAGAGTTTTGACATGATGAAATCTCCGTTGTCTTTTGTTGATTGTTTTACAGGTCTAGTATATTTTACCCTGTATTCTAGTTGATAGACAGCCTCAAACACATTTAACATTGTTGGCAATTCTGTCTGCATTAAATACGACTGTCTTGCTAACTGAGACAAATTTGAATACAATTGATTTCCAACATTCATTATGTTGATGAGATCATGACCAGAACTAATCCTTTGTCTTGAATTGTAAATCAAAGAACACAAACTCATTTGTACACATTGTTGCCCTGCATTTTGTCCAAATACTAACTCATTACCTTGGCTATATGGTGCTGCTATTGTTTTGCTAGAGTCGACATGCATTGAGGTAGGTGTGACGAAACCGCGCCACAAAGGTGGGCGCCCTCTAACACATAAAAACACTATGCATAAACACACCCAAGAAAATACGCTACAACTTAACATAAGACTACAAGTATTTATTAAAACAATTACACTAACTAACAATAACAATTATACAAATTATTTATTTAAATTAATTCACATGAATATGACAAATAAAAACTACAGTAAACTAAACCTATTTACAAGAGTGTTATTTTAAAAAAAAGGAAAAAAGTGCTGCTTTTACTAGTTCTCTTCGCGTCGCCGTCCTTGATCTGTCCTAAGCAACAACTCTCCACCAACCAACAATTTAGGAGCCAAACCAAACTCACGTTTCACCCTGGTTTCCAACTTCTCGTGACTCGGTCCTCGTGCAGATTCTCACTGTTCAACAGAACCTAGTCTTTTATCTTCTCCTTTTCCTTTGCTTTCTTCGCCAGTTTCTCAATCCATAAACATTCCCCGGCAAATGACTCTTTGTCGTGTATAGGAGCCGTTTAACTGAATGATTCTTCAGTGATGAAATGTGTTCTGCTACGGATGAGTCTTCATTACTTTCCAACCTTCAAAACCGGTGACCTTCGCCAACACAGCAAAAACCTCACACGCCGTATCCACCCAAAATCTTAAATATCTACAGAGGCAAGGTGCAACAGAAAAGAAAAGGAAAGAAAACTATTGGGCAGAGGTTAATTAAAAGTTGTGCAAATAAATACAAGTTATGTAATAGGTGCTAAAACAATACAATATAGTTGATCCTAAACAAATTTACTGCTAAATACCATGCTTAATGATGCTTTCATGACACCTCCCCCCTTAATTAGCTATTTTTGGGGAAAGTGAAAACACAAAAATAGTGAAATTACAGTAGTATAAGGTATTTACGCCCTACTAAGGGCATCTACGTTACAATTTTGTTTACCACTCTTATGTTCTACTTTCATGTCATACTCTTGTAAAGTAATGCTCCACCTTAGTAGTTTTCTACTCTTGTCGCGGACCTGATTCAACCACACAAGAGGATTGTGGTCCGTTTGCAACCTAAAAGTACGGCCATATAAGTAATAGCGAAATAGCTCTACAGTCCAAACAATTCCTAAACATTCTTTTTCTGTGGTAGACAACTTTTCCTCTCTAGGCTGTAACTTTCTACTAGCATACGCTATGGGGTGTTCCTCCCCATCCTGATCTTCCTGACTTAAGATGACCCCAAGACCTCTATTTGACGCATCTACTTGCAAAATGAAATTTTCATCCCAGTGTGGTGGCCTCAAAACAGCGGGAGTCTGCATTGCAGCTTTCAAATCCTGAAAACCTAATTCATGATTAGTACTCTGTAATATTACGAAGGACAACCAAGTAAAACGGAGCAGTTTTACTCTCAAACTCTACATGATTACAACTGACAGCGAGAGCTAACAGAATATTTAATTAGCTCAAATACTGGCGGGAACGGATCCCTAGAGAACGTGACTTATGTAACTTATGCTAATAACGCATCTATTATAACACCCTCCCTTTTATAACCGAGGAAAAGAAATGCATACGCTAATTGATACGCAATATGAATAAAGCATGCATAAGTGAAGAAAGTAATCGAGCTCTGCGATAACGCGTGAAAGGTCTTTTGAACAGTTTATGGCTTAGACAAAACAAAGTCACTAAAGCGCTTTGGCGGCCGTCGCTGGCGCTCTGATCGTCTTAGCACCTGCTTGGGCGGAGACACTACTGCAGCCGAAGGAACTTCCTGGCTTCTCAGAGACGAACTTTCCCGACTCGATGCAGGTGGATTTACTTTTTCAGGAGCACTGGTCTGCGACTCATGCGACTCCACAAAAGAGGGAGTAGGTGTCTCTGCAGGCATCTCATCTGATAATGGCGGTGATCTCTCATTTGTCAAACGTAGGTGAACACGGTTGCGACGAACAACATAATGCGGCGTCTCGACCTCATAAGACCTCTCGTCTAGTTGCTTTCGTACAATTCCTTTCTCCCACTCGCGCTTGCCCAGCTGGAACGGCTTTAATCTTACAGTATCTCCTCTTTTCAAAGGATCCAGGTCAACAGCACCTCTATTATAATATTGAGCTTGTCGCTGTTTGCGCTGTTCAAGCTTGTTCCGGTACTGCTCGTTGTCTGGAACTGCCTGTGGCTCAAGCAAGTTAGCTTTCATTGGTAGGAGACTCCTAGCCCTTCTGTTGAAAAGACGCTGCGCTGGACTAACTTGGATACCGGCAGACGGAGTGTTACGATGATCGAGCAAAGCTAGAAAAGCATCCGATCCACTTGATTTGCACTTCTTGAGAATCTTCTTAGCTTCCTTTACTGCGCTTTCTGCTTTACCGTTTCCCTGACTGTGATGTGGACTGCACGCGAGATGTTCAAAATCCCAGTCTTTCACGAACTTCAGGAAATCACGTGACGTAAATTGGGAACCATTATCAGTCACCAGTTGCTCGGGAATACCGTGACGCGCAAAGTGAGCCTTTAACTTTGTGATGACACACATTAAAGAAGGAGACCTCAAATGATCCAGCTCAAAGAAATCGCTGTAATAATCTGAGGTAACTAAGTAAGACCTCCCTTCAACTTCAAACAAATCTGCAGCTACCCGTTGCCATGGCCGATTTGGCGTCTCGGGGGACATCATTGTTTCCTTAGCTTGACCCCGTTCGTACTCTCGACAAGCCTCGCAGGTTGACACATGGTTCTTGATATCCGCTGTCATCCCGGGCCAGTACAAACACTCACGCGCTCTGTTTAGACAGCCATTGACCCCTAGATGTGAGTTGTGAATTCGTCTTAACAACTCGCTCCTCGACGCTCGTGGAACCACGACATGCTCACCCTTAAAGATGAGGCCATCCTGGACCAACATCTCGTCACGCATGTTGAAGTATGGGCAAATGATACTGGGCACGTTACTCTTATGCTCTGGCCAGCCCTTCTGAATCACGGCTTTCAACACTTGAAGAGATTCGTCTGCTTCGGTGTCTCGCTGAATCTGCAGAAGCCTTTCTTCCGATATGGGCAGATACTTCATCATGTTAATTGTCTCGAACTCGTTCTCGTCTTGCTCACCAGCAGGGAGAAAAGCTCTCGAGAGGGCATCGGCCAAAAACATCTTGCTTCCCTTCTCATACCTTACTTCCAGGTCATACTTCTGAAGACGAATTATCATACCTTGCAAACGCTTGGGGGCACGGTGCAAGGGTTTCTTGAAAATTGCTTCCAGCGGCTTATGATCGCTGAAAACAATAGTTTTGTTGCCAAACGTGTAGTCGTTAAACTTCTCCACGGCAAAGACAATTGCAAGCATTTCTTTTTCAATTTGGGCATAACGGCACTCTGTTTCTGTTAGTGCCCTGCTTGCGTAAGCTATGGGATGTCCGCCTTGCATCAGGCCTGCGCCAAGGCCAGCTTGACTGCTGTCACACTGCACCTCTAATGGCTCATCAGGCTTGTAGTAGGCTAGCACAGGAGCAGATGCGATGAGGCTCTTGACCTCACTCCAAGACTGTTCTTGCGCATCCGACCAACACCATTCTACATCATTGTGCGTAAGGTCACGAAGCGGCTTCATTACGTCAAACAGGTTTGGCAGGAATCGACTGAGGTAATTGACCATACCATTTAAACGGGACACATCCTCAGGCTTTTCTGGTCGCCGTATTTCAATGATCGCCTTGACTTTCTGTGGATCTGGCTTCAGACCGTCCACTGTCAGAACATGCGCATGAAAAGGGACCTCCTTACACTTGTATTCCAGTTTCGCGCGGTTGAGCTTAATGCCCTTCTGCTGACACGTCTTCATGAAACCCTCCAGGCAACTATCGTGATCAGCATCATCCTTCCCATAAATAAGCACGTCGTCGGCAATACAGTTCACACCAGGCAGGCCTAGCAACTCTTGATTCAAATGCTTTTGAAATATTTCGCTCGACACACACAGTCCAAACGGCAAACGAAGCCAGCGGTATCGCCCATATGGAGTTGCAAAAGTTGTCAACAGACTAGACTCATTATCCAGCTCCAATTGCCAGAAAGCAGATGCGAGATCAACCGTAGTAAACACACGAGCCTGTGCTAAGTCGGGCAACACATCATCGATTACGGCATTTGGTATCTTTCTCTCTTGAGGGCTGCATTGAGCGGCTTTGGATCAATACAGACGCGCAAATCACCAGACTTTTTCACAGCAACAACAAACTGACTGACCCATTCAGTCGGCTGATCGACGGGAGCAATAACACTTAGATCCTGCAATCTTTTGAGCTCCGTCTTGAATTTTTCCTTAACAGAGACAGGCACTTTCCTGGCTGGCAGAATGACTGGTTGACAAGCCGGATCAATTTGCAGATGAACCTTTCCAGGTAGCTTGCCAAGGCCCTCATCAAATACATCCACGTATTTGTTAATCAGATCATCATGCAACTTCTCCACAACGCTCACAAAGTTCTCCTTGTGCACGGTCAACAGACCCATTTTCTCAGTGGCGTTTAAACCCAGGAGAGGAGTTAGATTCTCTTTGACGACTAAGAATCTCACCTTGTACTTCGAATTGTTCCGTGGATTAACAACTGGCAAAGCACACGTCCCAACAGGCTTGACCTTAGTGCCATTCCACATAATAAGGGACTGGGAACGAGGTTCGAGTCTTACATCTTTCACGTGCATGCATGGCAAAATGTTAGCACTAGCACCACAGTCAACTTGAAATCTGACGGATTTCTGCTGAACCAGCATCTCACCAAACACAGCTTTATCCTTCATGGCTTGGACCCTCACAACACTAATCTCTTCCAAGTCCTCGTCGCTCTTAATAGTGTAAACCGAGGCATCTTTGCACCCTTTCGCAAAATGATTCTTTTTCTTGCACCGCTTACACACTTTTCCCCAGGCAGGACACTTCTTTCTGTCAGGAATATGATCATAGCCACAAAACTTGCACGAAATTTTCTTTCCCGACTGTCCGTCCGGTGTGGGAACTCGAGGCTTCTTCTTCTTAGACTCAACCTGGTTAATGTTGTCGAATTGCGGTCAACTCGCCCGAAGTTAAAATCGCCCGGAACCAATTCGCCCGAAGTCAGGGACACTTCGCCCGAAGAAAAGTCAACTCGCCCGATCCAATTCGCCCGAAGTCAAGGTTTATTCGCCCGATATAAAATTGATTCGTTGAGAAGGAGTACAAGACGAACTTTATCGCCGCTTTAATGGTTTATTTCGAGCTTTAGACTTAGAAAAACTATAGCGAGCTTTGATCAATATGTAATGGATAAAAACTGTAACAATATTAACTAACCTAAGATGATCTTACAGGTCCATTTAAATGGCTGCACGCCTGGAGGAGTTGGAAACCAGATTTTTGGCTGGAAGCATACTCTTCCCATAACTCAAAAATTTTCGCTTGGCGACGGCGGTAGGCTTTGCGTTGTATTCTCTTCAGTTTTCGTTCTGATACAAGTCGTACCTGTAGGGCTGCCAGGGTTGCCTCTCGGTGTAAATGTTTCACCAGCAAGTAGAATGGTATGTGAACCCGTCCTCCAGCGCGTCTGTTAAGGCCGTGGTGCCACCCCTCTAAGTCATTGTTCGTTCGCACCGACTGTCCGTAAACGCTCCAGTCGCTCGGCGGGAATATTGTGCTGCTCACCCATTGTCTGTCGATGTAGGCGATGAGCTCTTCCATCTGATCGTTGGCTACCCTGTTCCGCAACCTCGCGAAAGCCGGTGAGATCTCTCCTTCTGGAAGAAATGGCAACGCCAGCAGGTTCTTAATCAGGCGGTAGGATCCCTCATCGCGGTCGTAGGCAGCGGCGAGGCCCAACTCTTGAACCTAACAACGAAACAAATTCTCAACTTAGCAAGAAACCAAAATGTTGCAACCTTTTGCATGTGCTGTGGAGAGAAATCCTTTAGTTTAATCATACCTCTATGACCCTCGTCACCCTCGAATTAGCCATCACTTCAGGCGAAATGGATCGGGCGAGTTGACTTTTCTTCGGGCGAAGTGTCCCTGACTTCGGGCGAATTGGTTCCGGGCGATTTCAATTTCGGGCGACTTGACCTGATTCCATGTTGTCCACAGGTTCGGCTAGCGACTTCATGTGCAATGCCGTAACTTCTTCGCTTTGGCAGACATCAATACATCAATTCAACGCGAGATCTCTTATTCTTAGCAGCTTCTTGGTGGTCTGCTCATCTTTAATCCCAAGCACAATGCGATCACGGATTAAACTATCCCGCAAGCAGTCACAAAAATTACATGTCTTAGCCAACGTCTTCAACTCGGCAACGAAGCAATCGACAGACTCGGTTGGAAACTTATCACGTTTGTTAAAACAATATCGCTCGTAAATCTCGTTGACTTCTCCAATGCAGTGTTTCTCCATTTTACCCATTACCACGCGCCAATCATTCGAATCTTCAGTCTCAGTGTAGCTAAATGTTTTGATAACTTTCAAGGCATCATCTCCGATCGTATGCTTGAACATCCCGAGCTGGTACTGCGGGTTTTCTCAATCCAACCTAGAAATAACGAAATAGTTGTTGTATTTTTCCTTCCACAGCTTCCAGTTTTTGGCTACTTCTCCGCTGGGTCTCAAAGCAAGAGGTTGAGGAGGCGAAATCTGATGAAACATTGAAGACCGAATCGCTAAAGGCTGAGACACTGTATGAGCGCTTCCACCGGTATTCTGCTCCTCGCCCATGTCGTTGACAGTTTAATTCGTCCACGACCAAGATGGAGGACAGTTCACCGCTGCCACCATGTAATATTACGAAGGACAACCAAGTAAAACGGAGCAGTTTTACTCTCAAACTCTACATGATTACAACTGACAGCGAGAGCTAACAGAATATTTAATTAGCTCAAATACTGGCGGGAACGGATCCCTAGAGAACGTGACTTACGTAACTTATGCTAATAACGCATCTATTATAACATACTCGATTGAACCTTAGAGGGATTTTTACCCTTAGTGAGGTCGGTAAGAACAGCAGCCCGTTCTGAAAAATTTGGGATAAACTTTCTATAATACCCAATCAAACCAAGAAAAGATCTTACCTGCTTCTTAGTTTCTGGTCTGGGATATTCTTTTATGGCTTGAACCAAAGCTGTGCGGGGCTGAATTCTATCACCTCCAACTCTGTGACCAACAAAATCCACCGTCAACATTGCAATCTTGCACTTAGATGGTCTAGCATTTAGTTTGTACTCTCGCAAACGTTCTAAAACCTGTTGGAGCTCAAAAAGGTGTTGGGGAAAAGATGTTGATGTGTCACATTCGACATCATCAATGTAAGCATCAGCAAAATCTAATCCCTGCAAGACCTTTTCAGACATCATCCTTTGAAAGGATGCTGGAGTTGTCTTCATACCAAACGGCATAACTAAGAACTCATACAGGCCTTTAGTAGTAATAAATGCAGACTTTTCAATAGTAGAGGTCTCCAAGGGAATCTGCCAGTAACCTTTTGTGAGGTCAATAGTACTAATACTTAGCAGAGGCGATCTTTTCAATCATACGTTCCATGGATGGAATAGGATAAGCATCCATCTTTGTGACACAGTTGATTTTCCTATAATCAACGCATAGTCTTATTGTACCATCTGGCTTGGGAACAATGACAACAGGGGCCGCCCAAGGACTAGTAGAAGGACGTATTATGCCCATTTTGAGCATTTTCTCAATTTCTTTGTTAACCTCCTCCTCAAGTTTTTGAGGAATCTTATAAGGGGAGCACCTAATGGGTAGGGAATCACCCGTGTCGATTTTATGCATCGCTACATTGGTTAAATTTGGTTTTCCTGAAAACACGTCAGAATACTCATGTAACAAGTTTCTTACTTGCTGTCTTTGACCTTCCATCAAATCATCAGAGATCACTACATCCTCACTACATTGTTTTCGTGTGGCAGTGACATCGCTGGGGACTCCGCCATTACTAAAGCAGCCATTTCATCTCTGCTTTGCCATTTGCTAAGTAAATTAATGTGATAAGTGCGATGCTGTTTGTACATCTTGCCCGTGTCGAGCTCATAATTCAATCCGTCCTCCAATACTCTAGTGACTTTGAAGGGTCCTTGCCATTTCATTTCTAATTTACTCCCAGGGGTGGGAAGCAAAACTAAAGCTTTGTCTCCAACTTCTAAGCGTCGTTTTGAGCTATGGGCATCATACAACCGTTTCTGCTTACCTTGAGCTTTCTTCAGGTTCTCTTGGACAACTTGTTGCATTGTTGCAAGTCTTCTTCGGATCTCAAGGACATGAGTTATCAGATTGTCTCCTGAAGAAGATCCTTCCGACCAAGTCTCCTTGATAACGGCAAGGGGTCCTCTCACCGTACGTCCATAAAGTAATTCAAAGGGCGAGTAACCAGTGGACTCACTAGGAACCTCTCTGTAAGCAAAAAGCAAGTATGGGAGATATTTGTCCCAGGTCTGAACCCGCTCTCGAACAAACTTCTTCAGCATACTCTTGAAAGTGCCATTGAAGCGCTCCACTAGCCCATTTGCCTCAGGGTGGTATACTGATGTCTTAATCTTTGTGATGCCTAATTGCTCATACAGCTGGGCCATAAGCTTACTCACAAAATTGGACCCCTGGTCAGACACTATCTCATCGGGAATACCCACCCTAGAAAAATAGTGAATCAATGCATCTGCGACCGCCTTAGAGCTTGTTGATCGCAAGGGTATGGCCTCTGGGTACCGTGTGGCATAGTCTACGATTGTTAAAATGTACCTGTAACCCGTTGTTCTGGGTAACTCGCCTACAATATCGATGGCAATCTTCTTAAAAGGCTCAGTAACAATATCCACAGGCCTCAAAAGTGCCCTTTTTGACTTCAATTTCCTGGCTACCACCTGACATTGTGGACAGGTTGCACAATATTTGCGAACATCAAAGCTTAGATCAGGCCAGAAGAAATGTGCAGCTATACGTTCTAATGTCTTCTTGCTACCCATATGACCTGATAAGGGGATTGTGTGACCAACACGCAGGATTTCATTCCTATAGGACTCTGGTACTACAATTCGATCAACACACCTTATTCCATTGCGTTCTTCTGGGAGATATTTACGGTGCATCAAGAGGTCGTTAGTGAAAAAGTAACCATCCTATTCCATTCCATCCGATTCCTTACGTACCTTCTTGAGAGTTACGTCTGCCTTCTGATCCGCTATCAGCTGGTTTCTGTCCCTATCTAGAATGTTTACTGGAAGTTTATCTTTACCAGGTTCTGTTACCAAAGTATCACTCTCAGGTTTCTTCTTACCTGTCTCCTCCTGTATTATGCCCTCAAAGAGAATTTGCAAATCTCCTTCCTCTGGACCTTCAGGCTTTTTTTCTTTCTTCGATAAACTCTTGACGGCGAGTGAATTTTCCCTGTCAATAGTCCATTTTACAGTTCTGTGAAATGTAACCAGGCCTCTGTATTAAAGCGAGGCTCTAGTTGACCTTGTCATGATAGAGACCAGAAACTATTTAGCATAACAACAAAACGATTTACATATCAAAAGCAAGAGGGTTTGTATCTATGCAAGGTCACCTTCAGCCTCAATTCCACTCAAAGGCTTGGTAACTAAGCACAGAACTGTAAAATGGCCTATTAACTCGTCTGCTTTCAATTGGGCCTCTTCTAATGCTTTCTGTCTCCTAGTCATCACGGCTTCATCTCCACCAGCATCACCAGCTAAAGCATTTCTCTCCCACTGGTCCAAAACACTTTGTCTCGAAAGTGTTCGTCCAAAAGACGACCTGCCAAGTAAGCAATCTACAGGTAGCCTATCCAATACTCCCACTAATTCTACATGTTTACCTTCTTTGCTGTCAAATTCAATGTTTGCAAGGGGGACTGTAAGACGTTCTCCCGCAGCTGTTAATACTGTGATTTTGTCCCCAGTGAAAGCTGTATTGCTTACATATCTTTTGTGGACTAGAGTCCTAGTACAACCAGAATCAATGACCATTTCTGCAATCTTGCCATTTATTTTACCTCTAACATTGCAAGGGGGAAAATCAGATTCTTCTGACTTTAGGGGTGTCATACACAAGAGGTATCCCTGTGAAGGCTTCCCACGGCCTCTACCACAATTGAACGACATGTGACCCAGTTTACGACATTTGTAACATCTAATTTCAGGCTTCGTTGTTCTGCGGGCTGGAAGGGAAGGCGGTTTGGGGAATCTTACAAAGTGTTTCTCTTGATTTTGTTCAGACAATGAATCGTCCGCCTTTCCATCTGGCTTTTTTTTCCCAGATTTCTCATTTTTACCAGTCGACACATACTTTCCCTCAACAAGTGGCCCTTTCCTAGACTGAACATGCAAATTAGCAAGATTACCAAGTTCTTCAGCAGTTTTGGGCTTTTGGTCCTTTAACCAGGCTCTAAGTTCAGGACTTACTGCATCAAGAAGTCGTTCCATCAATACTTGTTCAATTATCTTGTCCGCATCACCAGTAGCCTCGGCAACGGCCATCCAACGGCTAAGATATCTTCGGGTACTATTTCCCCACTGAACAAAATCCTCGTCGGGTTTTTACTCTTAGGTTCGAAACCTATATCTATAGTGGTCAGCAGTTAACTGGTAGGCTTTAATAATGCTTGCCTTACTCTCATGGTACTCTTGGCATGCAGGGTCTGGAATTTCTAAATAAATAGCTTGGGTACTAAATTACCAACCCATTCCCCCTCGGGTAAGGATTGCGCCCTTGCAGTCATTTCAAAAATCCGGAAATAATCATCTATATCTTCACTCTCCCTCATTTCCCTGATTTTTATAAACTTGGGCTTTTTGACCTCATTGTTTCTCGCCTGTTTCCTTTCAAACTCTCTCTTTTTCAGCTCTGAGGTTTCTGAGCCCCTCCTCCTCTCTTACCAAACGCCTTTCTTCTTCTTGGGCTTTCTGAATTTCAAATTCTCTTCTTTCCTTCTATAACTCTAACTGACGCCTTTCTCTCTCCACCTCCCTTTCCAACTCTCTAATTTCCCTATGTTCCTGACTAATTTTTCTCCGCAGTTCTAGCATCTGCAGTTCACGCTCTTGTAACTGTAATCTCTGCTCATAACTGAGAGTAGTGTCTAAAGTCTTATCTGCAATGTTCTCTCTTTCTTGAGCATTGAAACTTTGGCCTATCCGATCGGATGTTCTAAGTTTACTCGCTAAGGTCTTAACTCCATCCTTAGATGAAAAATAAATACTTCGTTTGGTAGCCTCTACTCTAAGATCTTGTAAGGACCACGAATCATAGTCGATGGCTGCAGTGGCCATACTAAATCCTCTACTATTTGTTTGCGTGTCTCCTATTGAGCTGTTTATGCAAACTGTTAAAGAGCTATCCCACTCCTGACACCAAAAATCTGTGACGAAACGCGCCACAAAGGTGGGTGCCCTCTAACACAAAAACACTACACATAAACACACCCAAGAAAATACGCTACACCTTAACATAAGACTACAAGTATTTATTAAAACAATTACACTAACAATAACAATTATACAAATTATTTATTTAAATTAATTCACATGAATATGACAAATAAAAACTACAGTAAACTAAACTTGTTTACAAGAGTGTTATTTAAAAAAAAAGGAAAAAAGTGCTGCTTTTACTAGTTCTCTTCGCGTCGCCGTCCTTGATCTGTCCTAAGCAACAACTCTCCACCAACCAACGATTGATAAGCCAAACCAACAACTCACAAACCAAACTCACGTTTCACCCCGGTTTCCAACTTCTCGTGACTCGGTCCTCGTGCAGATTCTCACTGTTCAACAGAACGTAGTCTTTTATCTTCTCCTTTCCTTTGCTTTCTTCCCCAGTTTCTCAATACATAAACGTTCCCCGGCAAATGACTCTTTGTCGTGTATAGGAGCCGTTTAACTGAATGATTCTTCAGTGATGAAATGTGTTCTGCTACGGACGAGTCTTCGTTACTTTCCAACCTTCAAAACCGGTGACCTTCGCCAACACAGCAAAAACCTCACATGCCGTATCCACCTAAAATCTTAAATATATACAGAGGCAAGGTGCAACAGAAAAGAAAAGGAAAGAAAACTATTGGACAGAGGTTAATTAAAAGTTGTGCAAATAAATACAAGTTACATAATAGGTGCTAAAACAATACAATATAGTTGATCCTAAACAAATTTACTGCTAAATACCATGCTTAATGATGCTTTCATGACAGTAGGACCAGGGTTCTTTTCCATGTCTGAAATCAATTTAAACTTACAATAATTCGCTGCATGGACCTGACTCTTGACTGACTCGTTTTGTAGCGAAGGCGCTTACATTGTGAGGCAAAGCCAAGATCGTTTCGTGCAAAAAAACCTCTGGTGGCAGCGGTTACGAACCTCACTTCCAAGCTATTTCGAAATAAGATAGCACACGCAACCGGTTTTGTGAGGGTCTGTTTCCTTTCGTAATTTGACAGGTCTCTGCACGTGGCATAGCGATGCGTGATAAAATCTGTCAAGCTAATTGACGAGGATCAATATCTTGTGTTTGGGAGATCACATACTCTGTTAAATCGTCCATTTTGTAAGTGAAAAGTTGAAGAGAAGAAGACGTGAACAATTTTGAAAGTCCCTTTGAGAGTCCGAGTGATTTTCAAAAAAATCTGCGGAATCGCAAAAGGATTAAAAGGTGTTGAAGAATTTGCAGACAACATCCCACAATGAAGTCTCTTGTATGCTTTCGGGAATAATCGCTTTTGAAAGTTATTATATGTATATGGTTGCGTGCTCTCTAATCATGCGCATGCGCAGAGACAATAAGAAGGCACACATGCGTGTTAGGGCCCAGATGGCGATTTGTGACCCAAGGCAGAAAACACAAAGGCCATTTTTAACCTTGGGCTCCCTGCGGGTAGCCTGCGTGCGGCCGTCTCCTATTTCCTAAAGCGGAAAAGTGACGTCTGCGAAACGGCGTCGCTAATCGTGTTCCAGTATCCTGCTGTTCAAGACTAAATTTAGCATAAATTATAGCTTTCGCTCAATCAAATAGAATCAATTTAGAGAGCTTAAGCAATAGAAATAAAACAGAAAAACAGTACTAGCAAAGACATTGAGTAGCAAAATTACAGCTCATGTTCTGCCAAGTGTCAAAAAAAAATTACAGGGTTAAAGAAATTGTGAAGACCTGTGACCTCAGCTAAATATTTGCTAAATTACTGAGTCGGACGGGACTGTTTGAGTTGAAGTTCCCTCTGATTACACAGAATATACCTAACAAGCATTAAAAAAAAACACAAAGCGAAATAGCTCGAAAACGAGTTTAATCTGAGACAAATGTCAGGAACCGCGAGAGTTATATACGGCAGCCTGTCAACTCCTTTAGTAACTTTAAGTACACGATCACGAAAGCGATTCTTCCAAAAGTACTCGGCCTTCGAGGATTCCGCACTGTTTATTCCAAGTGTTTGGAACTCCTTATTCACTAGCAGCTCAGCCTTGAAAGATTTATAACCGCTTTCATGTAAGATTTAGTCTTCGATCTTTCATAATAATCCCCTCGGGTCACTTCCGTAGCTTTCCAACGCATCAATTGCTTGATACACAGGGATCTTGAGTATACAGCAAACTGTACAGAGCAGACTTTGTCACTTTGAAATTCTCCTCTACCTTGAACCAGACTTGCATGTTAATGAAAACACAACACATAATAATTATGTGAGAGTATTTTACGATGACAGTCAATCAGGGTTGATTCTAACAATGCCTACTGTCAAAGGAGAGAGCGGTCCCCAGATTCTGGAGAAACAGCAGGATACTGGAACACGATTATCGATGCCGTTTCGCAGACGTCACTTTTCCGCTTTAGGAAATAGGAGACGGCTGCACACAGGTTACCTGTGGGAAGCCCAAGTAAAAAGCAAAAATGACCGTAACCTAGTTGACACACAACATAATCATAAGCATAAGGATGTTCACACTTGTAACAAAAGCAGTATACTGGTGTTTCATAATGCTTATGCATATTCTTATGTTACCTGGTTCACACTTGCGATAAAGCTACATACCCGGTAAGCATAGCATAATGCTTATGTATGCTTATTTTGCTCTGGCTCACACTATGCTTGCTCGTGCTAAATGCTTGTGCTTTGGGTTATGTTGTGTATGCCCAGCCTTTACTGTACTGATTCATGTTGATATTTATATTATATGAGTACATAAAAGAGTTACAGAACTGAAATTCTCCAATGAGTTAAACACCTGGGGGAGGGGATGCCAGGCATAATTTGGGGCATTTCACTTTTCAAGATTTTTTTATGTATTGATGAATCATTAACTCTTTCCTGTCATGCACAATTCTTCATCGACCAGACACGTTTTTTCAAACCGGATATTCAGTTATGCTATCAATCAATGACAGTTTCCATTAATTTTTTATGTACGCGCTTAAGTTTTAAGGTGGTGGAATCACACTTGATTGGAGATTTTATGCTGACCGAGGTTCTTGCAGTTCCATCTGTTTTGACGAGTCGGCCATCTTGGATGACCGAAATCCAAATTTAAAAGTTGTCATTTAAGCCGAATTCAAGTGTCTATGCTCAAATTCGCTCAGAAATTGCCTTAATCTATCAGCTTCCTGTGTGCCAAATATGGAGTAAATCGGAAGTAACGCAATTTTTTTTTTCAATTTTTTTCCCTATGGGTCTAAAACGACCCATAAACATAGGATCGAACGGGAATGAGTTAATGGGTACTTTGTCAATTTTGATCCAAATAAAATATTGTCAAATCTGGCAATGTGTGGTTCCAAAAAATATCCATATATTATATGAGTATTGTAAAAGAGTTACAGAACTGTAATTTTGAAATTATAAATAACCAGGGAACATGATGTGTCATGTTATTTTGACTGTCTACCAGATTGTAATAAAAACTAACTGTAAAAAATGATGTTACGACTGATGGTAAATTTTTTGAAGATTGCACAATTTATGAATTGCAACATTAAAACACTAGGCAGAAGATCGTATTCAACAAGTTTGCAGGATGTAGCTGGTATGAAAAAATAGAAAATTGACTTAGTGTCTTCTATCCCATCAACATCCTTCAAACTTGGTGAGTACAATCTTCTGCCTAGTATTTTAATGTTGCGATTCATAATTGTGCAATCTTCAATTGTTAAGAAAGTCATTTACCATCGGATTCCCATACAAACACTGTAATTAATGACTGTTTTGTCTACCATCAAGATGGCATCGAAAACCGTGATAAGGTGTATGGCATTCTTTCTTCGACCAGTCTAGTTTTCCTTCGGACCTCCCCAAAATATGGAAGTTTATATAATCACTAATGAGTGGCAATTGATGATAATCAATAACAGCCATCGATGACTAGATATGACAAATTGACGACAGTTAATTTAAAAAATGCAAATTTTTAAATTGGGCATACAACTGGTCATCGATTTCTGATATCAATTGAACTGGCATTGATTGTCATCAATTGTTTCTGATTGTCGATTTCATTATGATTGATCAGGCCAGCTATACGATTTCATTAATGGATCAGGTCAGCTATACAATAATTTTTATTACTGTACACTGACGTCTCAATCTCTATTCTCTGAGCTTCAGATAATTCTGGATATCTTGTCGTGTAGAGCGCGGCCGCACAAGCTACAGGGGTTATTTGTCATGTGGAGAGTGTGCCTGATTACACTTACCTCACCCAGAAAACCTCATCCAATAATTGTTTATAACAGTTCATCTAAATGTGGATGACTTCTTTTGCTTGCTTTTAATTTTGCAATTCCCCTAAATCGAGAAAATTAAGTGCAGGTGTGCAAAGGTTTTCCTGACGTTTTTGATGTAATGCAAAAAAACTTCATAAAAAAACTTTGCAATTAAGTACATGTTATTAGAACATCTTTGTAGAGCAAGAAGGGCAAAATATCACAGTGTTGGTGCTGTTGAAGTTTTACGGTGCGGCCCGGAAAACCTTTAACACCTAAAATTATTTCTGGAATGTTGTTTCTCGACCAATCAGATGCGAAATGAAACCACAAAACGAGACCACAAAGGTTTGGATTAGTCACGAAACAACAAGTTGGGTTTTTCTTCCACGATATTACAGTTAGAAATAGTGAAAATGACACTATTGTTCCATTTCTGAGCTTATGCATAAGCAAAGAATAATCATGACCGATATTTTTCTAAAAAGAGATGCTGCATTTGAATATAATTCGAGTAGGTCCCAGACGCGTTGTCTGGCTGTGTCTGATCATATAATTTGGTTTTATCAACTGGGTTGATAATGTCAATTGGCCACCGTACCATTATCAACCCAGTTGATAAAACCAATTTTATTGTTACACTTCCCACCGAAGCAGCACCACAGTTTCTTTAGAAACTTACCCCCTCTATTCATTTGTGTCTGATCATGTTTGTTTGATTCAACATCTCTTACCAGTGAAATATCATTTGTGGTTATTCTCTGCAAATGCATAAGCTCTCAAATAGAACAATAATAACAATTTCAGTATTGTTAACGGTAAAAATTATGGAAGAAAAAGGCAACACCTTGTTTCGTGACTAATCGAACCTTTCAGCAAATTACTCTTGCGGTTTGCTGCGGTTGCGTCTTGTGGTTTTATCTTGCATCTGATTGGTCGCAAAACAATATTTTAGACATTCACGGTTTTCCGGGTCGCACTGTAATATATGGATTTAGCTAATCCTAAAAGTGGAGCTCCATGTTTTGTTCTGGTCCTTGATAATTTGTAATGTGTAATACTATTGTACACATTTGGTCGAAAAAGGTTTCACTGACAGAATGAAAAAGGATTAATCTTCAAATCCAATTGCAGAAATTCCGCTGATGAGCATGAAAAATTAGACAATACTGTCAGAACCCCAGAAAAAAAAATCGAACTTGATCCTGCAATGCAATGGAAAACCATTACACAGTTGACAGTGAACTTAAAACCACTTGATCTCGATGAATCCTAACCTGAGCCCACGATATGGTCATGTGATACTGGTCAGCCGTAGCCTGCATTGCAGCCGGCCGTGTCACATAATCCTCCGTGTAGTCCGTCTGCGCAACGGCTCCCAAAAGCTTTTTCCGACCCCCTGCAGGTTTGCAAGGATCTGTGTATTCATTTCTGATTGGCTAGTGTCGTATTATATCGCATTATTGTCACGCGACAATTTGAGAAGCTTGCACTTTGAAAAACAAAAGTCGTAAAGGTCAAAATAGTCTGAAGTGTCAGACATCTTCTCGCCCTAATCCCCTGAGGGCGAGGAGACGTCTGACACTTCAGACTAAGGTCAAAAAGCCTGTGTCTAATTTGTCCATATATTGTAATTTATGCTGTCGTTTAATAGATAAGAGTCACGAAAGGGTATTGCTCGAGAAAGGGTGGAAACAATTCGACATGCTTGCCGAATTGAAGTCTGGAGTTATCGATCCGATCGATAAGCAAGTACGTCTGCAAAAACTGTGTTGCAGAACTGAAAAAAACGAAGAAGACTTCTTGAGCAGATAGAAAAGTTAGATGAAGATCTTAAATGTCTGCTGGAACTCCATTACCATAAAAGATAAGCGACTTGAGTCTTCCTTAAGCGATCGCAACAGCGATACTGGAACCACGAGCGCTTCCGGTGCGATAGGAAGACACTGGAAAGTAAAAGATTTTCCGTATCCTGTTGTCAAATTCACGATACATTGTGTCCTCCAAGAAATGTCTTTAGTGTGTTTTCTCGTTCTAGTAGAAGTTGATCGATTTCAAACCTTCACCACTGATCTCCGTCGTTTTGTTTTCACGGGAAAAACAAGGAATATTAACTCGTTACGTGACTGCACAGTTGACTGCACGTCTACTGCTCGTGAAGTAAATTAAAATTGGACCAATCGAAAAGCTCGATAGAAAGCAATATGATACTAGCCAATCAGAAATGAATACACAGATTCTTGTGAACGGAACAAGCTTTTGGAAGCCGTTGCGCAGACGGACTATACCGGCGGTTTTGTCCGCCTGCGACGCAGGCTAGTCAGCCTTAACATTAACCAGGTTGACCTATTTCTGGAGCATGTCCGCCATGTTGGGGCGATGTCGTTGTCGTCATCACTGTCATGAATAGTGCCCGCAAACCATGGCACTGGCCGTTTTGACCATGAAAAATGAACTGCACGGCTCTCTTCCAATTTCTATGGCTATGGAGCTCTGCTGGCGGCTCTTCAGGCCGCCAGAGCTCCGCTGTTATATATTATTTGTAATATAATTTTAAATGTTTTTTATACATAGTGAGGAAGTTTGGCAATTCAAGAGACATCTGCAGTCACTATGTTGAGGTTGTTAATGCGTCCAGCTATAATTCTTCATTGTAAGAGACCAGCGTTACTAAGGTGCTCTTCTAAATGTACAAGTGGTGCGATTTTGTCCAAGCCAGAGAAGAAACGCTTTGGGTTGGTGAAAGTTGTATGCATAGTGATTCCATTTTTGTATCTGGGTGGCATGGTTTCTCGTGAAGGAGCTGCATGGCTCGAGGAAAATGATATATTCTCGCCTGAAGATGACGATTAACATCATTCACCAAACAAAGGATAATAATATGCATGGATGACTTTTAGTTTTAAATATAATTTATTTAACAAGTTTAGAATGCCAAGTCATAGAAACATTTTTACCTGGACTGTATGTGAAAGTATTAAAGGGACACTGTCAACATTTTTAGCATGATTTTGGAAATCTCAAAAACATACATTTACCTTCGGAAGCTGAACAATGGTTTTATTTTGTAGAGCAGTGCTCGAAAAACAATTAGAACTCATTAGGAAGTGAGGATGGCTAACGATGGCGAGGATGGAAATGGATTGTGATATGGATTTTTGAAAAAGCGTCGGGATGTCAGTTTTTCAAAGGTTCAAGTTTGGCTCGAAAATCGTTGAAATTTTGCAAAAATGTTGCTGCAGTGTGGACCTCCTTCAAGAAATTATTTTTAATCATTTAGTTAGAGCTTATTAAGTTCTTGTTACATAAATTTAGGGACGATTTGGTGAATTTATAACAGTTTAGGCAAATATATTGTGACAGTGTCACTTTAATAACTATTCAGAGTGTTGTTGTAATAATTTCACCAGAATGGTCAACATGCAGCAGTTGAGTTTGACAATAATGAATAGTCGTGTTATTCTTGTCACTTCATATCTCTTTCAGTGGAACAACGTTTTTGTTTTCAATTAATTATTATATTGTAAAAGAAATTGATTCAACCCTTCTACCTTCACCAGCATGTGGAAATTAATTTTGTACAGTTTTAATTGCTGCACTTGTAACTGTAGACCACAAGCTTTCTATTTGGAACCACTCAGTGACCAATAAAAAGTATGGCCTCATGACACAGTTAATTGTTTTCCGTGTCATTATTTCCCCTCAATCTGTTCCCATGTTCGGTATCCTGAACCAGTGGGAACCAAGAAAGTAATGGAGATGCTCTCCGTGGAAAAGTACCCTATGGCGCAGATAAATAGCCATTGGAAAAATAAATTTGTGAAAAGAAAAAACCTTTGAAGGCAACTAAAGTTGACTTTGTTTTAAGTACCTGTTAATAGATACTTAATTACTTCCAGTGTTACAAACTGTTGCCAGTGGTAACTCAGCTGTGACCTGTTGGAAATTCTTAAATCTGATTGGAATTTTAAACATGCCGCTTATTCAAAATCAGCCAATCAACGCCCGCGACCGTTGCGTTTCAAAACCCCAACCCTGCCTTGGAGCCCGGGATTGGTTGATTTTAGACGAGCTGTATGTTTTAAATTCCTCTGATCCCCGACTCTGCTACTGATCATAGTCTGAAACCTACATGGAGGACTTAAGATTCGCTGTTTTTGGAGGAAATTCGACGAAAGAAGAAGAAGAAGAAGAAGATTTATTTAGCTTGGGTAACTCTTACAGTTTTTTTTAAACAAAAACTGGTATCCCTAGAGGCCCCGATATAGCGAAATGCGTTGTCGATCATAGCGGTGAAAAAAAGGTGATAATTTTTCAAATTTTGCGACAATTCAAGCTTGAAGTAGTGTCCCATAGCGGTCGCAGGCGTCGACTTGCATGCCTTGTCTCCCTTTCCCTCTAGTACCGGTCTTCCGCCTGAAAGTAATCTCGCCAGAGAACGGCTTATGCAGGTCGGAATGGCCAAAAACACCACGCGTGACTTAATTACGATTTTCCTGAAACTTTATTAAAACAGAAAGGTAAAAGATGTATTTAATATCTGCACTAGTGGAACAAAATTTCAACCGATCTTGCCTCCTGGATATAAAGCCTCAAGTTCCAAACAGAGGGTGCGAACTATACTTGTTTTGGCGAACCCTTCGCCTCTTAACGAAATTACCCGATACCACCTTGCGAACTTGTCGTTGATCCTTTGTGAACGTTAGGTGGATCCTTTGTGAGCCGTCCCCGGTCCCCCATTTCTTTTTAATATTTTTCCTTTCATTGATGTCATTTTTTGATGTAGTTGTGTTGAAAGTTATGTAGCTGTAGTGTAAGTAAGTAATTCAGCTGTATTGTAAGTAAGTTGTGTAATTGTGTTGTGAGTAAATAAGAAAAATAAAGACAAATTCGTAGAACCTTTGCGAGATTCTGGTATCTGTCTGTGCTGAAGCGTCTCAACCGCTTACTATACGTGGGACCCTATGATGCCTTCTCCGCTTCCGCTCCCTCTGGTCCCATACAAAATCATCCAAGTCTGACACATTTTGTCAACCAATCCCACAATGCATTACTCTCTAGACAAAATGGCGGAGGGCTGAAGGGGGGCTGATAATCTGAATTCTATGGGCCAGGCTGTAATGAGTTCTAGTTTTGGAATCTCATCCAGGGCCTTCCAAATAAACCATATCTAAGGAAATCCCTTTCGATGGCTTGCACGGAAGAAAAGTTGGCGTATCCAGGAAAGAGGTAAGTTGACAACTTGAAAACGATGGCAACCGATACACGCTAATTTAGGTCTTGCATGCAAAACAGAAAAACAATAAATATTATGACTTGTCATGTGTTCTAGTTTTGCAGTTGCAACCATTGTCATTTATTTGCAATAATTTCAGCTATTAATGAGAATAGAGAGTGACTATGTTTACCATCACACGCCGACATCTTAGGTTTAAATCTACACTGTAGAGTTGTTGATTTATACGGATACTTTTGTCTCTGTGTTCATTTGTAGGAATATTGATTTTCCTCGCCATGAACTTTCATTCAATCATTCGTTTTTAAGTTAATTGTTACGTTTTATAGCACACCAGCCATAGGGAGACTATATAACAGCTCAAGACCCTATTTAAAACAAAACTTCTCAGTACCATGTACATGTATATATTATTATGCATGACATGTACATTTGGTAAATAATTAATGCACCTATCAATGTCTTGCCCCAACTTAACGGGGGAGTGCGGGCATATAGGGGCTATTGACAACGAAACGTTGCCCGTGTCAGGGGAAATTTGAATTATTTTGACCAGTGTATCCCCGAGGGTCGGGATTTTTTACATCCTTTATCGAGGTGGACTGGGCCTGTAATCGAACGTAAACTCGCATCGTTTGAAAAAATGGCCGACGAGGGAGCTGGAGGTTGAGACCAAAAGAAGGTAAGGGTCCATGCAGAAACATGCCATCTGCTTATGTGATCATTATATAATGTAATAGCAATATAGATGTTGACCGTTCCTTTGTCTTGCATCATTGACATTGCGTTTTCTGAGATCCACTTGGCACTTGATCCTTGAATCGCTCGATCAGTCAACCATGTTTATATCCATTTAAAACAGTTTTCTGCAGGGACCACAGAGCCGCAGAGGGTGTGGAGGAGGGGGGCTCTGGGTGGACTTCAGCCTCCAACCATCCCCTCATAATTATTTGGGAAAAGTATTTTTTTTAATTTACCCAATTAAAAAATTACTGTTTTACTGCTGTCATAGATCAGGGGTTTCAAAATGTTTTGAAGTAGGTGTCATCGACCGGAAGAGTAGGCAGCTGTTATAGGTGGGCTTTTTGGTCACAAGCTGATTTCTATGTAGCCTGCGTGCAGCCGTCTATTTTTCCTAAAGCGGAAAACTGACGTCTGACGAATTGGTGTCGCTAATCAAT
Organism: Blastomussa wellsi; assembly: GCA_947652115.1. NCBI lineage: Eukaryota > Metazoa > Cnidaria > Anthozoa > Scleractinia > Plerogyridae > Blastomussa > Blastomussa wellsi. The sequence goes on from OX393567.1 coordinate 10,271,057, forward strand.
TTTTGGTCACAAGCTGATTTCTATGTAGCCTGCGTGCAGCCGTCTATTTTTCCTAAAGCGGAAAACTGACGTCTGCGAATCGGCGTCGATAATCGTGTTCTGTTTCTCCAGAATCTGGGGACCGCGCTCTGATTGGTTACTTGACAGTTAGCATTGTTTGACATCAACTGTGATTGGCTCTCACCTCGAAATGCTCAACATAATTTATGCGCGGGGTTTTCCATTGACATAATCAAAACATAATCTAACATGTCGACGAAACATGTACGCTTGTGTGCTGTGTTTTGCACACATTTTGAACCATAATGACAAAAATCTTGTTCAAAGTCGAGGCCAGTTCAAAGTGCAAGACGAAATCCATTCTCTGCAGTTTGTAGTTCACGACACTTCGCCGTACATCTGTAAATCGTGCGTTGGAAAGCTCCGGAAACGGCGAGCACTTCTCAGTAACTTTCGAAAAGTCGACGAGGAACTTTTCAGAGCATATAGTTCCAATGCTTTCAAGGCAGGATTAACAGTAAAGAAGAAGGCTTTGATGCTCTTAGAGGACGGTGAAGGAAAACCAGCCTCTCCTCAGAAACGAAATTTCTTGGATGAGGCTTCGCCGAGTCATAGTTTCACATCGCCACTTATATCAACTCCCGTGAAGACCATTCCAAAGGATGCTGTTGGAACATCTATTAATCCTGTTAGACCTGTAATCTTGGAGCGACTACATGATCCTGGCTCTGATAATAAAACAGTGGTAAAAGTTACAGTCAAATGGCCCAGCAAAGCAACCCCCAAAGTCAATACACTTACTGAGGGGCTGGAAAGTTTGGGGAAAATGTTGTGTCGGGGTACATACAGCCAAATAGCCACAGCAGCGTGGAAGAATCCTATATTACGTAAACATTTCCAGCAGCTCTTTCTTAAAGAGGTTGACAAAGAATGTTTTGTAATGTGTTCAGTAAAAGAACCGAGCTGTCTCCGTTCTACCAAGGCACAAGACATGAAGAACTTTTCATTTAACAAGGTGGAAGAAGAATTGCAAAGTAGAGCCCCTCCTTTTAGTGCAGTGTTGTGGACAGCAAGTCTTCGAAAAAGCAAGAGAAGTGGTGAAGACCCTTTCTGGAAACCGAGTGTATGCATGGCTGCAGCAACGCTTTTGAAGAACAGATCACCTTGTATGACTCCGCTTCAACTGATTAATTCAATCATAATCTACCATTCAGGAATGATGGTAAGCTGATTTACCACATCAGAATTTCTTCAATTTTATATACGAAATATTAATAATAATAATTAGGAAAGTTTACTTGAGTGTTACACTGAATTATTACAATTTTAGTTTTCCACTAAACTGATTGCTCTTCAATGTTTATTAATTTTTATTATCAATGTCATCGTCATTATCATCATCATTATTGAATTTGTTGCATTATACATATCCAGTTTAACCTTCAGTTAGTCTTGAAATTAATCTTCCCTTGACTTATTGGCCTGATTTTATTAAATCTTACAGGGAGTTCTCTTTTGTCTCAGTACACTTCGTTTAACAACATCACACACCTACTACTACAAAAAGATTGACGAATTTGGTGAAAAGTTTGATGCTGTTGTTACAGAGGCTGTAAAGAAAGGTGAATACATGAAGAAGAACTGGGCAAGAATAGGGTCAACTGCCAGCCAACAAGATATTCAAATGACACAGATAATCACATGACACAGGATCACCAGAATGTTGATGTACACTGGGTGACTCATATGGCTGTAGAAAATAGAGTCTCTGGTAACCACTTACTAAGTGGCAGACCTATTTGCGACATACAGGCCTTAGAGAATGGCAAGTGTTTACCTGGGCGTCATGAGCACCACCTTCAACATGAGAACTAACATAGTATATTATTGCTGCTGTGCAACACATGGGCTTGGATATACAACACTCATAAATCTTCTACAGTATCAGCATAAAGCCCAAACTGTGAATATTTTGGGGGTTGATGTCAATTACATAAGTAATCATCATATTACAAGCAGTTCCCATCCACCCTGTAAACCTATTTCTTTCCATATGATATATGTTGTTAGTAGAAACTCAGCTTTGTTCTATTGGAAATCTGCAAATCTGATTGGTTCTTCCACTGTTTTCTATTCGCCGATAGAAAATTATTGCTCACATTTTGCTCTTTGAAGGCAGGAAGGGATGTCGGCTTGGATTTGGTAGAGAGACCCCATTGGCTAATACAATGGGCCTCATCTACAACGACTGCGGCAAGAAATTTCCTGTAATGTTCAGTGGAAAGAAGTTTTCTCCATCTGCTCGAATTTAACATTCTCTCCGGCGAAGCAAAAACGTACGTAAAGGAACCACTTTCGACTTCTTTTAAAACTTCCTCTTCTTGCTCGTCATGGAGAGCTACTGCTGATAATTGCAGGCGTTTCAAATACTGCACCTGGTCCTCCATAAGTGTCTTAAGAGGAGAAATTACAATAACTTTGCTTCTCCGTGGACGATCAAAAACGACATCGGTAACGATTGGAATAGAATAGAAAATTAAGGACTTTCCATAGCCAGTCGGAAGACTAGCATAGACACTTTTCCCATCACAAAGTGCCTTTAGGCATTCTTTCTGCTCGGAATAAAGCGAGGAAATGCTAAATGTTTCACACACCCGGTCTAAAGCTTCACGAAAGGCCGCCATATTTTTCCAAAGTTTCCACTGGAGCCAGCCGTAACTCGGTTGGTCAGCGGGATCATTACCATAATTTATGTGAAATTTAATACGCACAGCAGGATATCTGGAACACGATTAGCAACGCCGATTCGCAGACGTCAGTTTTCCGCTTTAGGAAAAATAGACGGCTGCACGCAGGCTAATTTCTATGACCAGAGTAGCCGGTGGCATAATAGTCAAGTAGCCGGTGGAACTCCAACAGTCGCCGCCTTGTTTTGAAACCGCTGATAGATATGCAATAATTAATGAAACTTTGGCCACTGTGTGCTATGGTATGGTATGGTTAATTGATTTCTTCTTTTAGGACGTGCAATATTATCGTCGTGAAAAAGGTTGTTGTTGTTCATCGTGGTATAAAGTATAGTAAGTAAGGAGTTATCGTTTGTCTCACGATGTAGTCACTTGTGATGTGGACCGTGACGTTTCGGCTGCATACTGCTAGCCTTCATCAGGCGATAAGGTCGACTGGCTACGTGTAGCTTTATAAAGCATGGTGCTCCACTGTGATTGGTTGGTTTTCAACAGCTGTGATTGGTGTGTTTCGATCCTCGCTGATCCTAGACCAGTTAGTTGTTCCCTCGGCGGTTCGCCATTGTGCAGTTCTCTCGTTCTTGTGTTTCTTGATCGTGGGCATCCAAGCTTCAGGAATCTCGATTCCACTATCCCTGTTGATGTTGTTAGGATGAAGTCTTATGTGAATAGCCTCTTTAATTACTCCTTAATTACTATGCAATATTATCAGTTTCGGTCATGTTGATGACTCGCAAAGACATTTTTTTACGTAGTATTAGCCTTGCAGTTCTGTGTATGTTGCAGTTAATTTTTGGCTGATTAGGTCTCTTGTAGATTCTACACAAGTCAGCAGTTTTATCGTTCGCGGTCCTTTGCAGTTTTCGCTTAATTCTAATATTATTGTTGTTCAAATTTGCTGGTAATTATTATCCTGGTAAATAATAAAATAATTCACTGCGTCTGGTGTACTGGGATGCATTTTTAGCCATTCTGGGAACGTTCATTTTAAATGGCTTGCGCCAAAGGCAGGCGTTACAGATGCCTACAGCATTTGCATTAGCTCCCTGCCCCAATCACAAATATGCTGCGTGGCCCTGTTGTGTGGGGACATTTGACATGTTCATACAGCTCTTGAGTGGGGATTATTGACACCCAAAAATTGAAAATGTCAGTTGCCCCTGGGTATGCCCGCACTCTCCCCGTTGGGGCAAGATACTCTCTGCCATGCAGAATGATTACATTTATTCTGTCATCAATTTCTTCAAGAGAAAGATGGAACTCACAAAAATAATCTGGCTTCCAGTGTGCTGTTTCATAACTCAACTGGTAAAGCATCACACTGGTATGGTTCAAATCCAGTCAAAGAATCTGACCCAACCAGCATGCATTGCACACCTCTGTTATTGTTATTATCCAATAACTCTTTTAAAAATAGCATGCCAAATGTTAATTCTTATCCTAGTATCAAGAGCTAGGTTAAGCCTTGTGGAGAGTATTATGGCTTGGGTTAGGGATCATTTTTGGACTTCTGCATTCAGTAGTGATCCTAAATGATGGAAATGACTTGACAGTAAGCAGGATTGTCCACAACTTTTGAAGTAGCTGGCAAAAAATGGGAAGTAGCCGGATGGCAATTTATTTTCATATATTTGCGCCAGTGTTCAGTGTTCTTCCCAGTTTTCAGCACAGCAGATAAAAGAACTTTTCAAACTGATTTACAAAGAAATTCCAGTGAATCAAGGCTGTTGTTTAAAGAGAGATATATTTGCTATCACTTACATGAAGTACTGTTTGAAAAATCGGCGGTCTTATTTTCTCTTTACTGCAGTTCATGTTGTCCTGGCTTTAAAAACTCGGTATTTAGCCCTGAGGGCTATAATTCTCAAAATTTTATTCAACATGTATGATTGTGTAGTCTGGATTTGTGAAAATTCATCACTACATGTGAGCTATGTTCACTTAAACAAACTACAGCTACTCGGTCTGTTTTCGAAAACTGAAATGTGAGTAATATTTCTTGCTTCCAATATAATTTTTACTTCTTTTCCTTTGTGACTTTTCATTTTCAATGGACAGAGGTGATAAATTGAAAGGACAGCAGCAACTGTTGCTGCTGCTTCATCGCGGAAAGCTGGAAACAAAAGATGTGCACTTGCAGAGAACTAAGCCAACTAAATGCACTAAGGCCTGCTCTTTCTTCAAATGGTGTTAGCACTAAGAGATTTGGAAGATGAAAGAAAATAAAGAACATGAAATACTGGCACAAAGTTGTAACTGAATGTTGCATTTTTCCTCCAATCCCCTGTTAATTTTTAATCTTTTCTGTGCTTTTCAATGACGCTGAGTTTTCAAGATACATGTATATTATCATTTTCAGACAGCTATATGTGGTAAATTTTACCAATTACCATCTGATAAGGAGAACAGTGCTGTATTGGAATAAAAAATCACATAAGTAGCTGGCACAAACAACTGAATTAGCCAGTTAATTCTGCTGGCTGCCGGCCATTAGGGACAACCCTGAGCATGTGTCCATATCTGTTATTATTGTGAATGTTTTTAGTTTAGGTATGGAAGACACTGCACTAACCCTGGAACAAATTGAACGCGTACCTCTGGCCTCTCAAGAAATCTCCTCTGTACGAATACGCGAGTTTGATGACAGTACAGCCAACCCTGAACCAGTAGCACAAGAGGAGGAGGCAGACCAATTGTTGGAAGAATTCCTGTCACCATCAAAACTGGTGGGTGTCACAAGTTTTGATATGTGTGGTAGCTGGGTTTATAGCATAGATAATGTTGTGTAATTCCAGCAAATCTCCATACTCCTCCAACGAAAAGATTGGAAATTCCTGGAGATGAGTTGTAAAAGACCAAACAATTTAAAGAAATAAGTTTACTAATGTTAATAAATAATAATAAATTAGATTTATATAGCGCTAGAATTATAAAAATAATTTCTAAAGCACTTTACAATGTAAGATTAAAATAAGATTTAATTAGATAAAAAATTTGTATTTAAATGTGAAGCAATTTAAAATCATACAAGATCAAGACGGATTGTATGCTAGTTTAAAAAAGTAAGTCTTTAACTTTGATTTAAAAACAGTCAGAGTTGGACTTTGTCGTATTTCATGAGGGGGTTGTTCCAGAGAAAAGGTCCCAAGTGTGTGAAGGCTCAATTGCCAAATGTCTTGTGGGCAGTTCTACAGCAAGAAGGTTATGGTCATTTGAATGCAGGCAATGAGTTGTGTTAGTCTTCGTGAATGAAAAGTCCTTGATATAGGCGGGTGCTTTTACTGGAGTTTTCATCTATATCTCCTCAATTTGGGTCTCCCCCAGCTGTTTTATGTTGCAACACATTCAATTGTTAAAACGATTTTTCACACTTCAGTCAAACTTGTGGTAAGAAGCCTAATGTTTTGACTGTGTTGTTCCAGAAAACATTCATACCTAGCCATTGAAGGTTTGTTAGTTTGGAACTCAAACTCCAACCCACACTTCTTACCCCAGCCTTCCAGAAATGCCTGTTTACCCCCTCATCCTCTTGACATTTCTAATCATTGACTTTTCATGGGGTGAGGATACCAGTAGATGTTTTCTTGAGCTGCACAGTTCAATATTCAACTCAACTCAAAACTCAAGCTGTGATTGCATCAATGTTGCATGGCTTGATCTGCAAATTTTACAGGCTTAACTGCATGTAATTCTAACTTAGCTCCAGCAGGGATTGAGAAGGCAAAATCAATGAATCAGTTGAACTTGACTCAGGATAAAGAAATCATTTATTTTCTTTAAAGTGCACCTAACCCCAAAATATTTTTTCGCTAAAATAAACCTTTGCACCTTTTGTTTCTCCCTTTTACAAAATTCTGACGATAGTGAAAGTTCAGAATGACATTCTTATTAACATAAACCAGCGGCGCGTGACTCTCCTCGTTCTCTTAGACCTAAGCGCCGCTTTCGACACTGTGGACCCTAGTATTCTGCTAACACGTTTAAGATCAAAGCTGGGTCTCAATGGAACTGCTCTTTCATGGTTTTACTCCTATCTATCTGGAAGGACACAACGAATATCTGTTCAGGGAGCGCTTTCAAATGTATTTCATCTTCGTTTTGGCGTTCCCCAGGGATCGTGCCTAGGCCCCATTTTGTTTAACATATATTCGAGCAAAATCTTCGACATTGTCGGTCGTCACCTCCCAAAAGTTCATTGTTATGCAGATGACTCCCAGCTTTATTTATCGTTCAACCCAAGCTGTGCTGTTAGTCAAGATGAAGCAATTAGTTCAATGGAAACCTGTATCTCGGATGTTAAACAGTGGATGACCGCCGATAAACTTATGCTCAATGACGATAAAACCGAATTTATTGTAATAGCATCACGACATCTACTGAAAAAAACTGCTATTAATACTATCAGGGTCGGAGATTGTGATGTAGGCAAAGTGCCTGTAGTGCGGAATTTGGGCGCGTGGTTCGATGATCAACTTACTATGGCCGTACACATTACCAAAATATGCAGTGCCACTTTCTATCATCTACACAATATTCGACGCATTAGGAAACACCTTTCAACGGATTCAGCTGCGACTCTTATCCACTCCTTTATTAGTAGCCGAATAGACTACTGCAATAGTCTATTATACGGTGTGCCTAAGTGCCACATTGATAAATTGCAGAGAGTTCAAAATGCAGCCGCCAGACTTGTTGTTATGCAGGGCAAGTTTTGCCATATTACCCCAGTGCTCCATCAGCTGCACTGGCTTCCTGTTTTATTTCGTATTAATTTTAAGGTTTTACTTTTAACTTTCAAAGCCATTCGAAAATTAGCACCGTCCTATATTAACGATCTTGTCAAAATTAAGCCTTTAAATTCAAGATATGGACTGCGATCTAACGACGGAATACTGCTATCTCATCCGAATTTTAAAACTTTGACAACTTTAGGCGATCGTGCTTTCGTTGCCTCGGCGCCGAAACTTTGGAATGATTTACCTTTAGATATTAGGATGGCCGAATCTGTCGGCACTTTTAAAAAACTTTTGAAGACGCACCTTTTTAGTGAGGCTTTTTACTCTTAGTTAGTTTGGCTTTTAATATTTTATACAATACATGATGTAATTAGTATTTACTATTTGTTATTTTACTCCATGTATTTTTGTAATGCGCAGTTGATCATCTCGTCATGGAACCTGCGCAATATAAATTCGCAATTTATTTATTATATTATATAGCATTCACAGGTTACGAAACACTATGCATCATTTGTTCCACGACCGAGTTAGAAGGGGCATGGGTCTATTCCTGATTTGACATTACAAAATGATTTGCATCACATCAAGTCTTTGTAAACATGCATGCAAATCAGTTTGTCACGTCAAATCAGGAATAGACCCATGCCCCTTCTGACTTGGACGTGGAACAATTGATGTACAGTTTTTCGTAACTTTTGAATGCTATTAATAGTCAGAATTTGGTAAAAAGGAGAAATGAAAGGTGCAATGCTTTTTGAACTGGTGCAGGGTTAGGTGCACTTTAAAAATGGACCTACTTACATTTCAGTGATACACATTTAGGATTTCTCAGTCACAGTTTATGATTTCTAACCCCGGCTACTGTTCCTATCGCAGTCTGATTCTTAGAAAAATGATGGACCTTGTCTTTCAAACTCAACAGTCACATCTCTGTTGTTTTTATGTCTGTGATCAGTCTCGGCCGACTCGGCATTCAATTTCGTGTTAAGACTGGCCGAGTATCATCTAACTTCGTAGTTTTTTTGGAGGCATCGTCTCAATTTAAAATGTCAAAGAAATGAACTTAAAGCACTCGTTTGCAAGCTGAGTGTGAGTAGAGGTCTTGGGAGGAAATTAAACAAACCTGAAAGATCGCTCACCGTTTGAAGAAGCAAGTACACAAGTCCATATTTCATGTTTTTATTTTTTATAACACAAAATAAATATTGAGGTAGAACTGATTACATGACAAGGGCACATTTTGGGCTCAGTAAGCAGTTTTATAATGCGACATTTCTAAAATTTGTACGCCATGCATGTGCGCATGGCAAGCGGCCTTCCTAATCCCTGCTCCAGCAATAAAGCAAAATATATTTCACAAGACTGAGGGCTGAATAAACCATACTTTTGTTTTATGCCCTTGCACCTCAGATCTAAGTTAGAATTTTAATATGTACATGTACTGTAACATTGATTGCATCTAAGCGACAGTGAACATGTGAACATGTTCTAATTGGCTATCAAACATTGTGTGCTTGCTTTTTAAATTGCAAAGTCTGAAGTAATGTCAGGCAACGTTTCACCCCAGGTAATCAAGGAAGTGTATTTGGTGATAAATAAATTTTATGCCTACACAAATTTGGTGTGCCAATGTTTACAGCTTGCTGAACCGAAAATTGTACAATTTATGTTTATGGTGTTTAATTCCTAATTCCTATGGTTTGGCAATGCAAAGCCATTTTTGTCAACTTAACAGCTTTAAAGACTATTGATAAAATGCAGGTAATGGAGCGTGACCCTTGAAGCCCCTGGCGGATTGTTTCTATTTATGTATACAGCTAGCACTTAATATGTAATGCAACACAATCATTGTACTTTATGTACAGTCGTGATATGTAACGTGATAGAACATTACATCTTTCTTGTCTCAGCAAGCAATGATCTCAAATAGCCTTTCATGTACACATGTTGCAGTAATGTCTAGTGCAATTATATCATGCATTTTGTATGGTTAGTCTTTTAAATGTATCTATTCATGTCTCATCCGAGGCCATATGGGTTCCTTCCATTCGATGGTACACAATTTACCATTGGCCTAACCCAGACATCTGTCTAGCTGTAAAGAGTGCTAGCTTGAACTTTGCTATCTTTCGCTAGTTATATGTATATCGCTATTGCAACTGTTAGACCTCGAAATTGCAAATCCCACCCTCCCTCCCTTTGCAGGTTTACTGTTCTATGAGTTATATAAACTAGGATTCACCTCTTGCATTACGCTATCAGTTAAGTCCTGCAGCAACTCCCATAAGCTTCGTTTTCATTAATTAAATTTTTATTGGCACTTTTTATTCTATTTTATGCCTCTTCTTGTCCGATCCAGCACATGCTGGTAGAATCAGCTCATAGTGCCTGGGAGATAAGTAAGACTTGAGAAGTCACAACTGCATATACTCTAGCACGATGCTGACCAGACCAGCTCATAGTGCCGTCTAGAGTTACAGCTTCTAGGATGCATAAGCTTTTGGCCTCGCCAACTTGTCTGTTCCAGTGCGGGTAATGAGTTTGGCTTTTGGCTCATGCAATGGAAGTTTGTCTGTCACACCGACTGCGGAGTGGTGTTACCCCCTTGTAAATGCCATATAATGTGTGTTTGGGTTTTAAGCATAACTTGCTGGGAACTGTGACTTTAATCTAAAATACTACAATGAGTTGTGGCCATGGAAAGTGATTTGTTCCTTGCCAGAACACTTTCGTGATCACTCAAGCAAAATGTCGCCTGACGCCGCTTCAAACTTTGTGCACTAATTAACATTTTGAGTGACCCACCCAATCTCGTCCCCAGAGCCCGGGGTGAACTCGGGCTCTGGGGACGAGATTGTGACCCACCTCTTTAAGCCTTTTGTTTTCATTATTTTTTCACTTTTCTTTCTTACAGTACCACTCAAATGTAAGTTGACAGTCCCTTGTGTCTTGATCCTCGCATCTTGAGACTCTAAACTTAATTCTCAAAATTTGAGCCTTGAGTCAAAAATTTAGAGTTCTGAGTTTTGATTGTAAAAGTTAATGAGCTTGTCACTTGACTGACCTCGCAAGAAATAAATTGGATGAAAGGACCGCACTCATGAATGTTGTACCTTATTGTCTCAACTTGTGCAATCGCCTGAATCTCCCTTACTTCACAAATGCAAATGTAACATTGTTTCTGCTTGTAGTAATGAAAGTTCCTCGGGCAAAAATACAGTTGAACATTCAGGGCTATCATTAAAGGCCATAACCCGTAACACCTTTTATGGCTGAGGTCACTTGATGTTACTGGTGAAGATGTCAATTTGGTTTTATACACATAGCACTTGCATAATTATGTATTTCACTGCTACTGGTGATAACTGGAATTTTAAGGCTACAGCCCTGAATATTTATACTGTTTTGATTATGTGACGGAATTTTTATGGTCTTAGATTAATATTATTTTCTGAATCTCTTTTAAGCAAATTTTTGCATTACATGGAAAACACAAAGGTTTCAGATTACGTTGGAACCCCTTCATGAGAGATGTTCTGCTGAAATTCGTTTTGTCACGCAATAGCCGGAAGTCGCACAGGCTAACCTTGCGCAAGGCAGTGCTCCCCCATTATCGCCAACTTGTGCCGCAGTCGGTCTCTTTTATTAAGGAACAGTTACATTAACAAACATTTGCAACAACAACAAATGTTTTGTTGTTAGTACACCAAAAAATTTTACTCTAGCTGATACATTTCAATGAGGGCCACTTGGTTCACGACCCTTCATGCAAAGCAAAAATAATTTGCTTTTGCATGCTGTCAGTTTCACGTGTTGGCACAACATCATCCTTAATATTGCCATGGAATGTTTTCTAAAATACAAAAAGCCAAAACCTTCTGTTTCTTTTTCCTAGACTAATAAAATTGCTGGCAAACTTTCTACAGCCAACCGAGTTGCATGGGAGAATGTTCCGTATAAAACATAGACTATCAAACATCTGGTTGACATGTTTGTGAAGTCACGTTTTCGTTCTTTTTGTACTCAGTGATCATTCACTAGTAAAAATACTAGCAACTTGGCCCGCACTTTACAGGTTGTCAACCAAGTCCAGGGTCGATGTGAGGTCTTGTATATCTCATGCAAATGGCTATTCTTTCTTCGAGGAATAAATCATTTTCTCAAAATCCTTTTTGAGTTTGCACTGTGATGCTTTTCATAAAGAGCTTGCATCTCATTAGTAGTCAATCCTGAACATATCTGATTTGACTCTGAATTTCCAATAAAATAGAGCAAAGAATGTTGATCAATGCACACAACTCTAGATGAGCCAATAATTTGGGTTTGATGCCTTTTTTACAGAGATCCCTGACAGGCTGCAAGAATCTTGATGAAGTTGAATACCTTGAAATGAAAGTTGATACAAGGGAAAACAGTCTTGGAAACTTTGGTAAGTATAAATGAAAATAATTATCAAGTAGCTATGTATTAATTAATGATTGCCAAATAAGAGTACACTGTACTGCCACTACTGAACCAACTGACAAATGTGGGGAGCAGGGTTGGCACAGTGGTGAGAGCACTCGCCTTCCACCAATGTGGCCCAGGTTCGATTTCCGGCCCCAGTGTCATATGTGGGCTAAGTTTGTTGGTTCTCTACTCTGCTCCAAGAGGTTTTTATCTGGGTCCTCCGGGTTTCCCCTCTCCACAAAAACAACATTTGTGTTTGATTTGATTTGATTTGACTTGTGCTTTACATTGTTCCCAATTAGTACGTCAGTGCTAGATACAGTTGGCACTCAAATACAGTTCATCATTATTATTTTCTTGGCTAGTCTGACACGCATGTTTCGTCCCCGCCAACAGACTCATCAGAGACCTTTCGGTGAAGCCAACTCACTGAACATCATGTTCAAAGTCCCGCTAGCTTTACATTACGGTGGCAATCTGGCCTTACATTACGTAAGGTTTCCCAATAAATTGCGTAGCTTGCCAATAAATGCATATTTTCTTGGCTATTCTGTGATGAAACACCATCTCTTGTGTTTGATAGAATATTACTGGAAAAAAGAAACACTGGGAATCCCAGTGCACATTTTTTTATATTTTTTCATGTTTTGTGTGAGCCAGGGGAAGATAACCACGCCTTTTTTGCAGCTGCTCTGAAAAGAAAAGTGGAAAAAATAAGGAAAGATATTTTCCAGAATGCTGTGCATGTAAATCATGTTCCTTCTTTTTATTATCTTCTTTTCCTTGGTGTGTGCGCAGTGGCCTAATGGAACAAATCCAAGTAGCATGCTGGACTCCAGATTAAACAGTTCAAGGTTGATCCTTGGCTGGGACACTGCGCTGCATTCTTGGACAAGACAGTTTTTACTCTCAGAGTGCCTCTCTCGACCCAGGTGTATAATGGGTACCAGCAAAATAATGCTAGGGGGGTACCCTGCAATGGACTGGCATCCCATCCACTTATGCTACAGGGCATGGGGCCCCTTTGCACCAGGCTTTACCTTTTTCTCTATCTTTAGGTGCTTTACTGACAAACTTGACTGAGCTAAAATTATCTAACAGCATAATAGCTACTGTAAGGTGAGTCATACATCCCATGAGTTATAATACAAAAAGGGACACTGACAATAGGGTTTTTGTTACTGTGTAGTAGTACAGAAGATAGAAGAATTGGTTCATTCAATCAACTAAATGCTGACAGCAGGGCTGAAAATAACGGCCGGTCAACAGACACTGTTCAGCCTGACTGGGATTTTGACCGATCAAAGTTGCGCATTGCCGGTCATGTTGACCGGTCACATTTGTGTTGTTGTTTACTATCAGAATGCACCTCGCTAGCTGTATTGTTAAACGAAAAAGAAAATTGATTCGCGGGGAAAGAGTTTAAAAAGTTGTTCATTTTTTCCACCATGCAAATTAGTTCCAAAGTTCAGAAAAAAATAACAGGTATAATTAAAACTTTCCCTTCTTTTCAAGTTTATTTGTGTCATTTTCATTGTTATACAGTGTTATGTCTGGAAAAATGAGCTGAAGCCTGGTTCACACTAGTGACATACACTATGATGACATAAAGACATGGACATAATCACGCAAAGAAAAGATCAATCTTTTTCTTATGTTGTTATGTTCCTACTATGTCATTATGTTGTGTTGTTCACACTCGTGACATAAAACATAAGTGTAAGGTCTTTTTTGAATTTGCTTGACCTTGTCGTTATGTCAGCCTTGTGTCGCTAGTGTGAACCAGGCTTACCGAACGCAAAAATGAACTTGAAAGGTGACAGTATTTCCGCAATTGCTACAGAGAAAAACTAATGAAAAACATTTGAATTAAAAAAGAGCAGAAAGGTTATGGAAAGCTGCACATGTCACAAGAATTGCAATATTGGTTGAATTGACCAGGTTGTAATAAAATTAATTAATTCATGGCACGATTTCACAGCTTGAAATTTGAAAATACTTTATCTTATTCTCTTTTCATCCAGTTTGTTAGCTTTAGTTTTTGTGAAAGTTTAAATCAAGCAAAGTATATTTCAACTTTATTTCATTTACCTTTAATAGTAAATTTTAGGTTTTCAAAGTAAAAAAAACGAACATCATCTGGCTGAAGTCTCGCACATGGTAATCTGATACACATCACATTTCGGCAGGATTTTTCCTTTTGTCTGCTCACCTCATTATTGCTTTTTACAGTAATCATTGATATCAACACCGGACCACACGTCCTGAATATTGCAACATAACAATTCTACGAATTCATTCATTCCACTGGCAAAAACAGGGAGTCCGAGTTGCTGTTTGCCAGCAATGTTGTTTTATTACGGGACCTAAGTTAGACTGCTTGGGGGAAATTGCAGAGTACAAGTTTTATTTGTCCAGCCAGAAATGAGGTGTGACCGAGCTAAAACTTACTTGGCTGATCATTGTGACCGGCGACTGGAAATTCCAGCCCTGTGACAGAGTTAATTCTTTAGAATTGAGTTTCAGCTTTTTGTTTCTTTTGTGGTCTTTGCGGAATTATTTTATTAGCATAAGAATACTTGGCTGGTCATTGTGACCGGAGACTCCACGGAAATTGTTTTCAGTCCTGTGACAGAGTTGATCATCTTGAGGAACCCTGCAAATGTTGGCTAAACTCAATTATAATTTTGCCGTTTCAGTTTTTTGTTTCTTTTGTGGTCTCTGCAGAATTATTTTATTAGAATAGGAATATTTTTTGGTCAGTTGTAAAGTTAACACTGACTTCACAGTTTAAAGTTGTTTGCACTGCAAATTCACAAACAACAACACATGGCGTTACGGTATATTCTCGGCCAGTGTAAAGGTAAACAGACCCAAAAAAGCCATACATGTAGGTATGTTGGCTATTTGAGATTCTTGTTTTCTTGATTTTGTTGTGTGACTGGAATTCCAATGCATAATGCGGTTGCACAGTCAAATGTGTGAGCCAGGGCACACTGAACTTCCCACAAAACAAATCTTGCGTGTTTAGTTTGG
>OX393567.1:10291027-10399065 GCA_947652115.1 Blastomussa wellsi
AATGTCCAAGCCAAAGGCTCATGTAAAAAATGAAAAGAAAAGATCCTCACATACGCTATTAATGTTCTTCGGGACTTAAATGTAAACACTTGAGAAGTTGAGAGAATGTAGCGATGAAAAACATGAACGAGGAAGAAATAGAATAATTAAGTCAACAAATAGGTGACATTAACAATGACTGAGACAACTGCTTTGTTGTTGTTGGTATTGTTGTTGTTTAGGGGGAGGGGAACACCATACATTTACCAGTCGGACTGAAATAAGTACCAGTTATTCATTGTTTTAAACATTGGTAATGGGAGCCTCCAGCTTGTCCAGAAAGTCATGCTTTGACCCAATGTACACCCAATGAGTAAACCATGTATGTTTGTTTCATCATCAGCAACAATGTGAGTGATATCACTCAGGTGGAATTTTTGTGTCTGTGTTCATCACTGAAGATCTTGACATTGGAAGGTAATCCAATCTGCACAGCACCACACCCACTCTCATCAAAGGAGGTAAGCATCAGTTCCTCTACAGTCTACAACATTGAGATCCAACATGTTTGTAACTGGACCTTGTTGTAGCAGTAAATGTTGTGGATGCAGATCTTCCAAATTGTTGGAAAGGTCTACGTGGCCCAGGTCTATGTTTGTCCAACATTTCCCTATCAAGATTGGGTGATACAATTTTAGATGAAATGGTTGATACTGTCCAAGCGTATCATTACGGCTCTCAAGAATTATGGAAAAGTATTTTCACTTAAGAATGGTTTACATGTACATGTATCCATTTTTCAGGAAATACAAAGCTATGAATATCGCAGTGCAATTCACAGAGCTGTTCCCAATGTCCAAATACTGGATGATGAGCCTTTCTTGGTAGAAAAGGTTGATGGCAAACCTGTTTTGCGGCAGCCCCCTGCATCACACAGACCAAGTAAAGTCCCAGAGCATCTCAAAGCAGACTGCCAGCTGGTCAATGAAGGAATCAAAGCCATTAATCTTGATGAGCAGGAAGAAAGTTCATGTATGTCATATAATTATTATCAGTCCTAGTTTGCATTCATTACACTATGTTATTGTACATTATTGCAACCAGCTGTTTGAGCTGAATTACATTTCAAACAATTGTTCCTCACTGTCTCAGGATCCATATTTGTTGTCATCCAGTCATCCAAGAAGAATAAAACAAATCCAAAACAATACAAAAGGTCGCCCATGGATGAGTAGTAAAGTTTGACTCTGCAGCTAAAACATTTTACCATTGACCACCCATTCCACTTGGTATTTTCTGAAAACAGAATATCATAATTTTGGGCTACCAACATGGACGATGCTGAATTCTCCATATATGAAATTATTGCAGGCTCAATATAATTGATTTTAGCTCTCAACTGCTCATAATTCTCTGCAAGATTGTGGCAGCTGTTGTTCTGATCAGCAGGATGTGGTGGTTTTGCAGAAGTAATAAATTACATGTAAATATTGTTCTACTGCCTTCTTTGTTTTCAATGGGCAAGTAAAAATTTGCCAAGGCAAGTATGTCATCTGGCATACTAGTGCGACTGCTGCTGACAACTTGGGGATATCGACCCCTGCTGTCTCTAAAATTTACTCCATTATGTGCCACCCTTGATAAGCACTCCGCTCGTTCGCAACACTTAATGGAAGCATTGTCAGATGGAATTGGTCAAGGAATCAAGTTTTCAAGAATAATGCCCAAACTATATGTTATTGTTGCCATTAGGCAGCAGACATATTCTGGAAGCATTTGAGAATTTTGGTTCCATTTGGTTCCATGGTTCAGATATCCAGGATATTGTAGTGGTAGGCAATCGGTGACTGTTTTCTTCAAGGAACTAAATGTTATCCAATCATAGGCTTGCTTTTATGAAGACTTTAAAAACTGGACTCCGGATCTGACGGTCCAGGTTCGAGCCTCTAGCCGGGGCACTACGTTGTGTTGTTGGGCAAGACACTTTACTCTCACAGTGCCTCTCTTCACCCAGGTGTATAAATGGGTACCGGCGAATTTCATGCTGGGGGGGGGGGGGGGGTAACCCTGTGATGGACTAGCAACCCATCCAGGGGGGAGTAGAAATACTCTCTGTTGCTTCATGCTACAGAAACCGGGATAAGCTCTGGCCTGATGGGCTACTAGGCAGACTTTTAACTTTTCTTTAAATCTACTAGAGGTTAAAAACCAACAACAACATGAAATGCAAACCTTCTTCACAGACACTGAAAACACTTCACAAACACAAAGAAGCAGCCACCATTTTGTCCACAATTGTTACTCACGTTTTATAGCAGAATAGATAGTGAGTAGCATAGCCAATCAGAGTAACATTCATGTTAGAACGCTAGTAGGTTGATACTAATAGCAAGTAGTCAACAACAAAGCACAACCAAATTGACTATCACTCATGATAGAAACGGAGGCTAGTAGTCTACCTCTAAATAACAGTACAACAAACGATTTTCCTCGCCCAGTAATGTTGAAATAATGAACATGAACCCCATTATTAACGATTCGTGTTATAGCGAACATATCAGTATTTTGCCAGTCCGTTGCCCCTTCGTTAAAATGAGAGTCTACTGTAACTGTTTAAATAGACAGTAGCATGCTAAAGGATAATTCCTGTCTGGAACCGGCATTTGGAGGTATTTATAAGCGAATTTTCCCTTTCGTTCAAGGCTAAGTCGTGCATGCTTGTTTTTGATGTGAAAAATTCAGTAGGCAACAATGCAAGAACCAGAGTCAGATTTGTTTGTTTAAGTACACAATCAAGAGCACACATGGTAAGAACAAGCTTGACAAGGAATGGTCAATGAAACATGATAAAGGCTTGATGAACGACTATGTTCTCACATTCAGTTGTAATAATAAATTTGAATGATCTTGGCAAAAAGAGTTGGTATCTTGAGCTTGGCCTTATTTTTTTTTATTTTAGTTGATTTAGCCAGGCCAGGCTCAGCTGCAAGTGTATCAAGACAAGAAAGACCTTCAAGTTCTTTGTCCACAAGGTCGCGCCCAATGTCAGCATCACGACAGAGACCTGCTAGTGCTATGAGGCAGCGGCCTGGATCTGCAGGAGGTTTGTGGACCGTTAGATATTGCTGTTCAGTAGTCAGAATCGTGCCTAAAAGACTGTTTATAGACTGTTTGAAGCCTTCTATTTTCTCACATTTTTTTCCATTGTTGAATACAGGAAAAGAATCACAAGAACGGGAAAACAATGCAGAATAGGTTACCCCTACCCATCACTCCCTTGTTTTTTGCACTTGCAAGTGCTTTGCTCGCTGTTTCTTTCATGTTTTTTGTCTCAAAAAACAGAGAGAAGTCCTCTGAACAGTATTCCCTTGTCTGCCTTGTAACTTGGAGGGCTCTCTGAGTCAAATATTATATTTTGGAGATGGATGGCTCATGTTGGCTTGCTGAATGTCTTTTTGTAGCTGTTTTATGTGATTAGGGCCCATAAAAAGCCCTTTTTTCTTCTGGCTATCTGTTCTTGTCATTGCTTTTGTAATCCCCAATCAAAGAAATCCCCCCCCCCCCTTATATCTTTCATTTTTGATAGAGATATAGCTTCCCTTGATTCCTGTGATCTTAAACTCTTGAGGGAAAGAAACATTAAATTAATGAGAGGTCGACATTTCTAGGGGTAATACAGTATCCAAGGAAAACAAAGTTTTGACCAAACTAGAAAGAGGGTTAAGGTAGCTGGATTATGCTATATAATTACTGGTATGAGTATGTTGTTTTAATTTGCAAAGGCATGTTGGGGATGCTAATTGAAGCAGGACAATAGAGAATGTGATGTGATCTCACAGGTGGTGGATCATATTGTTGGGTTTCAGGAAGTTCAGAACCTATTGGAGTGTTTCACCAGGATGACAGCAGTGATCTCACTCATGGTAAGATAATATTTGACCCTGATATACATCTAACATTTCCTTAAGGTGGCTGAACACAGTTTTTTGGGGTGGTAAGGGCTATTACCCAACATGGTGTGGCTTTTAATCATAAAGCCTGATTTTCATATGTCGGGAAAATCCCAGATGATCGGGATTTCACTGTTTCCCGACTGTCCCAGATTTTTCCGACTAATGGAAATTGGAAATCTTTAATATCCCCAATCGCCTGGGATGGTCGGCGACAAATCGGGAGCATTTCTATTTTCCTGATGCGTCCCATATTTCTGCGGTGGTTGGCGATCATTCCCGACATGTGTCGGGAAACAACGACATCCCCGACTGTCTGGGATTTTTCCGACATATGAAAACCAGGCTTAAAAGCTAACATGGTAAGCAAGTTGTCAGCAAATATGTCTCAAAAAGTCTCACCAGCATGTAAAATGTGGCTTACAGTTTTGTGTATTTCCAAGAAGGGTTAATTACGGCCGGTGCTTGCGCAGTGTGTTCAAAATTGTGAGAGGATCGTTATGTAAACAAATTGAATTTTCTCTGTTTTCAGACAATATTATGACTCAAACATCTGAAGCATAAAAATAAAAACCTGACAAAGGAAATCAGCAATACACTTAGACTTAAGTAGAACATAATTTTTGTAAATAAATAAAGAGCTGTCTGTGAGAATCGCATAAAGTTCCTGCCACAGAGATATTACATTCCATTAACATATGGGCAATTTTGAGCAAAAAGCTAATGAGTGGATTTTTCGCAAAATAGAAAAAACTAGATTTTTTAGCTTGCATTTGATCTCTTCCGTTGCCATGGAAACGGCCCACTTTAAAAAAATAACTTCACACAAGCCAAACGCGTTTACAACTGCGTTGGCAAAAGAGCACAAACGCGTTTACTTCTAAAGGTCAACGCGTTTGAGACGCGTTCGCTCTGCGTGTGAAACACGTTCGATGGTTCGCTTGTTTCTGAGCGGTACTGTAGAGTTTAGTGGTATTGTGTAATATGTATGCCAAATATGGGTTCATCAGCTGTTAGCATTTAATTGTACAATCTTCCAAAACTGTGTTCAGCCTCATTAACATATCAGCGCAGTGGTTTGCATCCAGGTTAAGAAAATAAATTAACTGATCCCTGACAGAAAGTTATTGAATCTTCCCAACTAAGTAATGTATGAGGACAAGTGCGAAGAAAGTATGTGTTGATGCTAAATAATTTTCCTTGCAGAATGACTTTTCTTTTTGAGTTTATAACCCTCCTTTTCAGCAAATGTACTGAATGTAGCAGTTGGATGTGTCCATGGTATTGTGTAGTAAAGCTTACTGATATCAGCATGACCTTCGGAGTCAAGCGTTGTTTGTAATCGTTTTGGTTTTTTTGTCTTTCTGCTAGGGTCCAGTCAGGTTATTTGTGGTAATATATCACGAGCACTGAAATCAAGAAGAAAGGTGTGGGAATTGGTACATTTTAATGCTATTTTATTACAAGGAAAATGCAGTCGATCTAGTATGTATAAGGACGCCTAATAGAGAAATCCATTGAAAAGCGAGGATTATGTATTATAAGGGCATGTTATATGAAGCAATTTCCCTTGCTGCTTGCAACGCAACAGCCTCGCATTGTCAGTTTCCTAACAAATCATGCATTGCTGCTATCGTATGTGTACCATTGCGAGACAAATTGCTGCGTTTAACACGTCAGTCGTAACTGTTAAAATGAGCCAATTAGAGTTCTTTCTTTGGCTGCGGAATATTTTAAGATTACAATTTAGTAATTTGTAGTGAGCGTGAGTTCTCAATGTGTTATCTCGTGTAACATGAACATGAACAAACTTGGAAAAGATTCTCTTGCAATTTAAACGTTTGATTCACAAATCTTATTCTGTAAATTTGGGGAATGTCCAGTTATTGCAGTTTTGAGCAATCATCTGGTTAGAATTTTTTAGTGACTTAGCTGTCATCGCAACACTTTTCCGTTAGGAGCGTTGTTCTCAAATGACAGTACAGGATTTGCAGTCAGTCGGGGCAAGTCTTTGAAGAAGCCACGAAAGTGTTTCTGCTTCTTTTCGTCCAATGAGAAAATAGGTGCAGTAGTCACCTGCATTCTGAAAGCTGTAACATCAGTTTGGCGCCAAACATGTCGTGTTGCCTAGGAACTCCACTGGCGCAAAACGCAGGCTCAATAGATTCTCCTGAGCCAGACAACCTGGCGGCCAAATCAAGGGTGTTTCATTCCACAGATGGTACAAAATTAGTTAACGGGGAGGGGGTGGGGGATCTGACTTCTTCAGGTTGGCAATTGATGTAAGTTATAATTTTGTAGTAGTAGTCCTGGTTGTTTACGACTTGGCGTATAGCTAAGGTAAACTTCTAATTCTAGTTTTCACTTGATGTAGGATTTGAAATCGCCCAGGGTTCCAGTTGTAGCATTTGTAGAAAGTCCTCGGCTTTACACTCCTGAAAAGAGTTTTGACACAGAGCCCTCAGGCAGCAAAAATGATATACTTGAAGAACTGAAAGCCTGGAGAGTGGAGTATTCAAA
Organism: Blastomussa wellsi; assembly: GCA_947652115.1. Lineage (NCBI taxonomy): Eukaryota > Metazoa > Cnidaria > Anthozoa > Scleractinia > Plerogyridae > Blastomussa > Blastomussa wellsi. The sequence goes on from OX393567.1 coordinate 10,297,477, forward strand.
GTAAGAGGTTTTCGTGTGTTACTTTCCAACCCATTTATCTCCTTGCACCCTGTTAACTCGGCGTTCATTAAAGTGGTTTACAATGCTAGATATGACGTTCTTCCTTTGGCATTCACTTCCATTTTACCCTGAAGTCCCAAAAATTATTTTTCGGGAGTAGAAAATTCCCCAAAGAAAGTACAAAACATTTGTTTAAGATAGAAAAGGGAACAGAAACTACCGTATACATAATTAAATCAGACAGCCTGACTAACACTGAAAATAGAAAGCTTGATGAACAGGGGGTGAATACGAGACTGACCGATGATCTCCCACCAAACGTCTCCAAATCGTCCTAAAATACCCCATGACAATACGCGCGCCTCTACATCATGCCGTCAGAATGTAATTTGCTGACGTATTCACTCCAAATCACTTGCAGAACGGTACTCCGTACCGATAATTACTTTTTGATAACATTTTGAGGTCATCTTTCTGATAACTTTTCAATGGTGAACGTGATCAATCGAAAACTTTATCTAGGGAGGGGGTGGGGGGTACTTGCCTCTTGTTTGGATATAGGGGTGCCGCTGGGGGCTTGAAACCCTAACCCTGTTTAGGTGTCCAAAATAACGTCAAACACCTACCCTGTTCAGGACAAAGGAAAACGTTTCTTTTTCTATACAATACAGCGTGATTATATCTAGTCCAGAAAATTATCTAATGTTAACTGATGACTGGCTAAATAAATTTTTACCATAACTGCAGAAATTCTCGCGCGCTCATTGGCTAATATTCGCGGTGGAAAACTTAATCGAAACACAAAAGAGAGAAAGCCTGGGTTTCAGGTTGCAGGCGCGTTGAAAACTTTCAAAAATAGCTTCAATCGCTCAAACTGTTTACAGTCTATAGTGCTGTTAGTTCTCAGAAATAAACAACAACTTACATCCAAAGAACATGAATATGGATCAGGATTGAATTAATCTGTGAAGGGAAAACTCCGGCCTCGTGAGCTGCCCAAAATTTGACAATGTGATGAAGAAATAAGTGGTCGATTAGAGGACTTACCACAACAAGCTCACGTCTATTTGTTTAATAGATCAACGTTTCTGATTTCGGACTGTCTACAAGTCTTGAAGCCATACTCTGTCTAGGATGGCACCAGACCCTGATTAGGACAGACTCGCTTTAAATTATATACCCTGTACAGTATTGAGGGCTCAAAACCATACCTTATCCAGCGGCACGTCCCCGTTTAGCAAATATAAGGGGGAGTTAACTGCGTTAGTGTGACTGCAGAGTCCGCCGAAATAACTTACTACAGTTAAGGATGACGTCAGGTAACTAAAGACTAACCCGTGAAGGCGTCAGCGGTGAAGATGTGACCATCTTGAATTCCACCTGCCGGAAAAAACGGAATTATCAGATGCTTTATTTGACTTCAGTTTGTATCAACGAAAGATACAAACTTCTAATTTTCAGGCTTGTGATCTGTTGTTTATAAAGAAGCGAACATATAGTTGTAAAGTTCTCGATTATAATTCATTCAGGTAGCAGGAAAAACTCCGAAAATTGCGTTGCTGTATGCTTAACTTTGCGTCGTCACCGTACAGCATGTTTTTAGGTAGCATTCTCGAACAACGCTAGCTAAATCAATGGTGACCCCAAGCTAAACACAAGAACACGTTTCAAGTCTGCCTTTTTCGTTGTTTAGCAAATCAACCAGCCAGAGTGGCAGGCGGCTCGAATGGGAGGTGACATTCGAACCGCCTGTCAATCAGGCTAGCAATTAAGTGACCCGGTCGGAAGTGTCAGACGTGTTCTCGCCCTAATCCCCTGAGGCGCAGGCGAGAAGGGGACTAGAGCGAGAAGACGTCTGACACTGAAGTGACCATCCAACCGAGTAACACCCCAATTTGACCACAAACATCACTTCTCGCACCTTGTGCTTTCTTTATCTGTGGCGCGAATCAGTTTCGCACAGTTTCGTTTTCACTGCAGTGTAAATGTTTAAATTTTTGTGTATTTTAGGATGTTAAACGACGAGAAAAGCGTAATAACCAATAGAGACGAGAAAAGTATGACATCTCACAGGTGAGTTGAATAATTTTAGTGTTATGAAACAGAAAGAGAAAAAGCTCACTAATGGCTTGCGGTTTTTGCAGTCATGCACGCACTCCAACCAAAAGAATGGAAAACACGTAATTGTGGTCATAATCCTGTTTTTCTAAAATTACTATCCTGAGAGCTGACTGCCTGAGTTGTGATATTGGTTGGCTTATTGGTTTGGGCCGAAAGATATTGCAGTTCAGAAGTTCGCTGTGTTCTTCGGCAGACAATTTACTCTCACATTGTCTCTATCGTGAGGAGTATAATTGTTCCAAAGCAACCTGTTAAAATGCCTGGGAACTGTGCATAGCTTGTAGTGCGTGTTCACGTCAGACTGGAAACTTGTAAATTATATCTTGAACTAATTCCCAAGACAGCACAGATGGAAACACTGTGAAAACTGCACAAATGTCATAGAGGGTTGAGAATAATTTGCGTAAACACAATGCTTTGTGGACTGGTGAATTTCGAGAGCTCCACCAAGTCGCTTCAGGCTGCAGAAATGTGAGCCATCTGTAACCTTTTTGAGCCTCTTAGGCTGCACAGAAACCTTACTTTACTAAGAAGACATAGTTCTAAAGCATTTTTTTGTTATTTTGCAGAGAATCAGCTTCGGCGACATCCACGCCCGAACGAGAAGCACCTGTAACACCCACCTACTCTCATTCCCCTCCCACAGAAACCTCTCGTCGCCCTGTAAGTCCTTCCGCCGTGCGCCGCTCGCTCCCTACTCCTCCCCTCATAGCAAAGGAAATTAACAGACCCAATACTGCTGCAGACTTCAGGATACGAAGGTTGGTGTTTGTGAGTTTTGTTTGTGCTTTTGTAGTTCTCGAATTAGTTGGACGCGTGGATTATATTGCTGCCATCCTATTTTCGAGCACCCATATAAAAGAACCTAGTATTAAACAAAATTAGATTAGATTTTCCATTTTGATCTCCTTTACAAGAGAAATTGTTTTAGCTCAAAATCTGAAACAAGTTCTTATTTTATAAAGTTGGTTCAGTAACTCTTAAGATTTAATGTTTCTTGATGTTTATTACCTAAAATGAAATAAAAAGAAATAATTTAACCTAGAATGGGATGTGTATTTGGTTAGATTGCAATCATTTAGACCTAATTATATCCCACCAATATTTTACTAGCAACAAGCACCTTTTCTCTTCAAAAAATAAGAACTCCTAAATTGCCTTATTTCCCAGTAAGCACCAACTATGTGAGGGCCTTTGAGGCTAACTTGGAAAATTATCTTGTGGTCGATACCTTTTTTCAGACCTGACTTGTGAAATGTATCATTCCTCATCAAGTGGAATGACTAGTTTTCTTTACTGGTCTTTTCTAGAATAGAAACGTACACAAAGAACAACTTCGTAGATAAAGACTGTATTTCAAGTATAGACAAAATTCCAGAAGAAAATACAATCCAGACAACAACTTCGCATCCGTTCGCATTCGTGAGAGTTCAAAGTTCGAGGGGGCTCAAATCATGCAAGTCACGTGACAAGTTTGGTTCCTGTTTTCAACACAGAAAATGAAATAAAAAATATGCCATGCGCAGACTGTAAAATTTTACCAAATTTCAAATCAAAAGTATGCTGAAACTAATAGGTGTTTCAATCTTTTCATACGCCAGTCTTAAAAGCTTCCGCTAAATATGCATAACGAGGAAAGTGAAATCTGAGTTACTACATACATGGAAATAATTTTGCACGAATTGAGTTTGACATCAGGTGAAAACTTAAGTAACACTGTCAGTAGTTACCTTGACAACATGTTGCGTAGCAAATTACGACATCGGCAACGTAAAGGAGCACGTCACGTGCGTTTTAACCTTAGCCATTCTCTGCAAAACAGCAGCGTCAAATGACTAACTTCTTCCTGCTATGGAGAATGTGGAGCACGATGGCTATATAGTTCTTGTATTATTATTTGGGGTTGAACGCTCTCTTTACATACGTAGCTTTAGCTAGTTTTGAAATCGATTATTACACTGAATGCATCCGCCCAGCGGAGCACCATACTCATGGAGACCCGTGCAGTCCAATGTCCATGGTCAATATGGCTAGCGTAATGGCTCGCGGGCGCGTACGACCGACGACGTCGCCACAAGGTATCCGCTGACGAGTATTGCGGCCTCAGGTCTAGAGTTAATACAAGTTGTTAAGTTGTACAAGAATAAAAGCTACCACAAGCTTATATCTTTGAGATGTTATGATCAATTGACAGCTGTCAAGAGAAGGTATCCGCTGGCCGGTATAACATGGAAATATCGCGGGCGCAGGCTTAGAACTCGTCATGTGTTTTTTTGAAGTTGACCGCTGATCTGGTATGATATACTGGATCGCTCAGCTTGGACAGGTATATCGCTGGATCGCGGGCTCGAGTCCGATTTTTTTTCCTTTGAATAATGTTGGAGCTCCGCTTTTAGGCTTGGCTAAATCTATATATTATTTAGTATAAATCTACTAGCGTTCTATTACGAATGCTTTTCTCTGATTGGCTACCCTACTCACTATCTATTATGTTTTAGTATAAATCTGCTAGCGTTCTATCACGAATGCCGTTTTCTGATTGGCTACGCTACCCACTATCTATTCTGTGATAGATAGTGAGTAGCGTACCAGTGCGTTTGTCAACAAAATGGCGACCGCTTCTTCACGTTTTCGAAATGTCCGTGAAGAAGATTTAGACAGTTTACTGGTCGAGGCTGTTCCAAAAAAGACAAAAGTCGCCACAACTAGTAGATTTATATTAAAACAATTAGATTATTCGCTCTCGAGTATCACGCGATAGAAATCTCGAGCTCATAATCTAATTGTTAAGTAGAAAGCGAGTAGTGTTTGTCAACAAAATGGCGGCCGGTTCTTCGCGTTTGTGAAGTGTTTTCAGTGTGTCTGAAGAAGATTTCGATAATGTTGACAAGTTTTGAACGTCAAGTAGATTTATACTAAAACAGTTAGATTATTTGCTCTCGATTTCTGTCTCGTGATAGTTTAATAATCACGTATCATGCGATAAAAATCGCATAATTAAATTGTTAACTGACACTGCATAAAATGGTCTGTATAAGGAGCCTTGCTCAAGCCGTACACGCTCAGTATATCTATTGATATAAGGACGTGGCAGGATGTACACGGACCGTTATAATGATCAGTATATTTCAGGCGATGCCAAAAAAATATCGGGATCTTTTACACTAGTATAAGGAAACCGAGCTATACTGTTCATTATACAGACCTTATACCCAAAGTTCAGTATATGTCGTGAAAAAGATTGTTGTTGTTCATCGTGGTATAGAGTATAGTACTTAATTAAGGAGTTATCGTTTGTCTCACGATGTAGTCACTTGTGATGTGGACCGCGACGTTTCGGCTGCATACTGCTAGCCTTCATCAGGCGATAAGGTCGACTGGCTACGTGTAGCTTTATAAAGCATGGTGCTCCGCTGTGATTGGTTGGTTTTCAACAGCTGTGATTGGTGTGTTTCGATCCTCGCTGATCCTAGACCAGTTAGTTTTTCCCTCGGCGGTTCGCCGTTGTGAAGTTCTCTCGTTCTTATGTTTCTTGATCGTGGGCATCCAAGCTTCAGGAATCTCGATTCCACTATCCCTGTTGATGTTGTTAGGATGAAGTCTTATGTGAATAGCCTCTTTGACCCTGCGAGTGTACTAAACTTAACCTCGTCCCAAAGTGGACAGTGTCCGGTGGCGTGGGCATGCTCTGAAACGGCGGAGGTCTGGGTACGGGCGAGCCGGATGTCTCGGTCGTGTTCTTTAATCCTGTCCTGCATGGGTCTCCCCGTCTCGCCGATGTAGACTTTTCCGCATTCGCAGGGAATCTTGTAAACAACGCCGTCTTGTTTAGTCGTAGTATCCGACTTGAAAACAGCGCGCACTCCTTGTTGTTGTAGGCAGCGGCGAAGTTGTTCGGACAGGCCACTGACATAGGGTAAAACCGCGGTAGTTTTGAACTCGGTTGCGGGCTCTGCTCTGTTGTTTTGTCTTCTATTCTTGGTGACCTCCATTAGAAACAAGAACAGAGGACAGGTGTTTCTTCTCCTCGGAGATAACAGCGGGTTTTGTTACAAGGCGCTTAGCGCGATCGTACAAACACTTAACAATACCGCGTTTTACTGACTGGGGGTGGTGTGAGTCATACGCTAAGTACTGATCAGTGTGCGTGGGTTTCCTGTATACGCTGGTGGTGAGGCGGCCGTCAGGTTCTCTTGAAACTGCGGTGTCAAGGAAGGCGATCGTGCTGTCACTTTCTGTTTCCATGGTGAAGCGGATGGAAGGCTGTTGGCTGTTTAGATGCTGTAGGTAGACATCAACGTTTCCGCGGTCGAGGATAGTGAATGTGTAGTCTACGTCGCGTTTCCAGATTCGAGGCTTGTACGATGATGTAGATATCGCCTGTTCTTCGAAACTCTCCATGTAGAGGTTTGCAATAACAGCAGAAACCGGACTTCCCATGGCTGCGCCTTCTTGTTGTTCGTATATTGATCCATTATACTGGAAGTATGTGGATCTCAATACGAAATTCAAGAGGTCAGCAATCTGAGCAGGTGTTAATGTTGTGCGGTCTGCAAGGCTGGGGTCGTTCTCCAGTTTTTGTAGTGCGACTTGTACAGCGGCGTCGATCGGAACGTTGGTAAACAGCGACTCTACGTCGAAGGACACCATGATCTCGTTGTCTAGGATACTTTCACTGCTGATGATGGATACGAAATGAGCTGAGTTGGTCACCGCGTAGTCGGAGTTTCCTGTTAAAGAAGACAAGATGTTAGCCAAGTAAGCAGATAAATCATATGCAAAGGTGTTAATGCATGATACGATAGGTCTTAAGGGGACGTTAGCCTTGTGGATCTTTGGTAAACCGTAGATCCTAGGCGGCTGTTTGTGTCGAGCTGTTTGTGTTGCAAACAGCTTCTGATAGGTCTCCGCTGCGTTTCAAGGCGAGCAATTTTTCGGACAGCTTTCGAGTGAGACGGTCTGTCGGGTCTTTATTTAAGAGCTGGTATGGTCCGCTTTCAAGCGGAGTGGTCGCCTTAGAGCGGTATGTATCGGTATCCATGACGACGCTGGCACGTCCTTTATCCGCTGGGAGAACCATGATGGAATTGTCCTCTTTTAAGCGTTTAAGTGCGCCTCTCATTTCCTTCGTGGTGTTTGGCACTGGTGGTTGGGCCTGTTGAAAGATGCTGTTAACAGCTCTCCTGGCGGTGTCTGCTTGTTCAGTGTCGAGCTGTCTGATGGCTGATTCGACCTTGGCAACAATCTCTGTGGCAGGGATGTTGTTAGGTGTTACAGCGAAATTCAGTCCTTTCTGCAGCAGGGCTATCTCGGCATCGTCGAGGGACCTAGAAGGCAAATTAATAACCCAGTTAGTTTTGTCAACATATCCTGTACTAGCAGGTCCTACTGCTTCTTGTTGCTTGCGCACAAGTCTTTCGAACTTCTGCTTTTGTCTGTCTTTGGTGGTGTTAAAGACTCGCTGGGTGTTGGTCTTGATCTGTTCCAGTGTTCTGTCAGCATCTTTTGATGACAGAGCGGATGTTATGCTCTGGGTAGTAGACTCTTTCGCCTTCTTCGCATCTCCCTTGGCCTGTGTTAGTCTGATCCTTTCTCTCAGGAATCTCAAGGATGAGAGCTCAGCAGCTCTCCGTGCGCCCTTCGTGGGAACTGGTGGTCGGATCTGCAAATCTTTAGGAACAACGCGGTTCTTGATGCACCTTGTTAGAAAGGTGAGATGGTTCGTGAAGCGCGCGAGCTTACTTGAGCAACGCTCGTGTCGACGAATCAACCTTAGGGCTGCGCGCCCATATTTCAGGTTAATGTCGTGAAAAAGGTTGTTGTTGTTCATCGTGGTATAAAGTATAGTAATTAAGGAGTTATCGGTATACCTTTCCGTACACATTACACATAGGGGTCCCTCCCGCCCCCTTCTCTTCTCTTGTGGCATCCCTATGAAGCTAACTTACACTCCGCGAAAAGCCAAATATTCGGGCCAGAATTCGCTCGAATACGAGTCGGCACACGCCTCGTATACTGTAATTTTTCGACGTATTCTAGTACGCCTGATTCGAAATACACCTGGGATATCCTATTAGAATCCGGCCTGCTTTTCCGTATTCAAATTGAACACCCTGGGTGTGCATCACGTATTCAATATCGAATACTCGTGAATACTCCAGGGGCACTTCACGTATTCAAATCGAATACTCTCGAATACTCCAGGTGTACTTCACGTAATACTCTAGGATACTGTAGGATTCTATGGCATCACACTGACATATTCGAGGCTAGAATACTCTAGGATATTTTTCATTTGGCGCAGTGTTAGGGGTCCCTCTCCTACCCCTCTCTTCTCTGCTGCAGTGAACAACAAGAAGCTGCTAATTCACAACATATACTCCTTAGGTATCGCCAGCTTTCCGGTGAGACAAGTGTGAATCAATTAAGACTACGAACGCTTCACGGAGACGAGAGTTTTGAAGTGGACAAGAATACATCGACTCCTTGTTTAGATATCAGGCCTTCTCCGCCGTTAGTCGTCGAACAGGACTCGGAACCACGCTCTTCGTCTGCGCCTGTGCGAATCAACAGGCGGACGAGGTATGAACTGAGTAGCTAATATCTAGTTACCGAATTTAGTAAATTGAAATAAGCAACGGATAGTCGAAACCTTATTTTTATGCAAGTTCTAGGTCCATGCTGTGCTGAAAGACGGGCCCGATTTTTCATTTCCCGCAAAGCACCAAAAATCGACGGGCTGAGATAACGAAGTTAGCGAGAACTGTTTTGTTTCTCACTCTGTAGAAAGTAAGGCTCATAAAGTAAAAAACGCGAGAAGTGATCTGGAAAGCGCTCCGGACGATAGACTCGGATACTGAAAGGATAGTGCAAAATGCAGTTGGACTGACAAATCTTAGTCAGGGCCCTAGTCTGTCAGCCTCCGCCATTTTCGATGGCATCGAAATTATGGTAATTGTATGGTGAAGCGCAATCGTATTACGCGGCGCGTCTCCTTGGTTTCGTGCGGCCATTTTTTCGCTTCGCGCTCTACGGGCTAAGAGAAAAAGGGACTGCTCGTAGTCTAAAGAAACGCAGATTTGCCTCGCATTTTAGCTGATACACACCGTTAGTTTTTCTCCACCCCATAACCTTTCACAAGAATAATTAATTAATTGATATCAATTAATTAATTGGCTATTAAAGTTTACACCGTAGCGCTTTAGCCGTTTATCGGGTTATCAGCCCACGTCACTAAACCATCACAATAATGCATTCTACAAGCGTTCTACACTCATAAAATAAACCAATCATAGCGCGTGTATAATCTAAATAGGTAAACTGATTTTTACAGGGAAATGCCCAGAAAAGATGGCACCAGGCCCTCTCGTAAACTTCCTGACGCAACTTCGTTGGGACAGAGACCTGGAACAGCTGCTGCTGCCTTGCAGAAACGGAAACTCAGGTCTTTGCAAGACTGACGTACGGAGAGTTGTGCTACGACATTTCAAGGCATCAGTGGCTTTCAGTGTTGGTATTTGCGCGTGACTGGTGTGCGTACAATCACTCACCGAGTGGTTATTGGTTAGATTGACTGCAGAATTAACAAGTTTGAACGGTCTGATCGTGAAAAACTGTGCGATTCTGTAGTTTGTAACACTGTTAATATGCTTGTTTTCGCGTGAGTTGACAATGTAAATAAATATGGATTACGATACGCCACTGCGTACGCCGCTTTATTGGTGCGGAAGTAAAACATTGAAATCTGCCGATTGTTTTCTTCCTTTTCTTCTCCCCTTTGTAATTTCCATTCAAAACGGAAAAGAGAGCTACCGCAGCACATTACATAGGTTTTCCGAGGTTCCGTTGTAAGCAGGCAGGGCTTGAACAGTCCCAGATTAAGCCCTCGTTCAGTACTCCTTACTCAACGTTGATGTGGGAATGAAAGTACCCTTTCATCGTTCTCAATATGGTAAACCGGATTTTTAACATTTTCGCGTTGCGTTCCATTCTCGTCCCAGAGCCACTTGTCCCTCTTTGCCGGCTAGGCCTGTGTACGAGGCTCAAGTGGCTCTGTGGACACATAATTTGATTGGCTGAAATATAACAAAGGGAGTCCAATCGCATCTACCGTTTTAAACGGGCTAACTACAAACGGATTTTAAAACGTCTGATGTGACTGGACTGGCTTTGTTTAATTTCAGCGAATCAAATCATGTGTTGTCAGAGCCACTTGTTCCTCGTGCACAGGCCCAGCCGGCTAAGAGGGACAAGCGGCTCTGGGGACGAGAATGGTTGCGTTCCCGATGTGCGTGTGGTAAAAAATTAATGTTTTCTAAGCCAGTCAATCCACTCAAACCACAGTTCGAATATAATGACTTCTGTAAACGATGCAGGGACCCCTTTAACAAACGGGCAGAATGTATCTGGATCTTGGTGTAGATCAGGATCACGAATAAACAAGAACTTAATGATGCAAGGCTGATCAAACAGCTGGAAACTGATGGTATTTTTGGTAATTAAAATAGCATCAGTTTCCAGCTGTTTGACCAGCCTTGCATCATTAAGTTTGTTTTTTTAATTGAAGCCCACGGTTTGTGTATGAGCTAGAAACCCTTAGTACAGAATCCAAGCCCTGTTGGATGCCAGACTACCAGTAGCCTCCTTTTTCTCCTTAGTCGGTCGAGTGAGTGTCGCGAAAAATTCGGAGCTGGGGCGAGAAGACGAGACCTGCCTTCCCAGGAGGGCGCGATCATATTCGCTTCTCACTTGACAGACTAAGAAAAATAGGGGCTGCTCGTAATCTGGTTGGATGCTGGCCAGTTGGTTATTAACAGGTCCACAGGACACAAATCCAGCCAGTGATTGGGCCGGCATCTTCGAATTAGAAGTCCAGCATCCCAGCTTGCCTATAGACAATGCCAACTCATGCATGAAGTGAAGTCGAAACACGGGCACAGGCGAGGGCGACTGAGAATTTTAAAAGTTAATCTGGAAGTCTTATAATTAGTTTCCTCCGATCAGATTTGGAACATATCAGAGTTGAACTCTCCCGGTTAAGAAGACAATATTTTTATCTTCAGTATCTAATATCCCCTGATTAGCACTGAATATCAGAGTGAGATTAATCAGATTAAGGTCGATCGGCACACACGATGGGCCTAGGCCCTGTAACAAGCCGCTGGGACAAGTCATTTTTATATAATTTAAGTGTCGTCACAGGAACTAGAATTATTATTTGGTCCCTGCGACTAGTCGCACGAATTCAAAGTTTGAATTCCCTCAAATCCCTTCAAATTTCGGCTTGTTGTCCTCTCGACTGGTTACAGTCACCTCCTGTGTGCGGACCTAACTGGAACACTCGTTCCACCACCCCACCCTCCCTCCTCCTAGATGGGATGCAAGTCAACCGAGGGAGGCACTATGACGAGAGTAAAAGCATTAACAAGGGGACACGAACTCTGGAATTTTGAGTAGCCGCACCTCCTTTACCCTGGGTGCCAGAGGTTTTTTTCTGGGGAAGAAAAATTGAAATCGGCGAAGCCGCGATCGAAGTGCTCCAAAAAAAAAAAACAATTTTTCTTCCCCAGAAAAAAAACCCTCTGGCACCCAGGGTACACCTCCCTCAAAATAAACGGCAATCTGTGTAAGGCTTCAGACTGCAAAATATAATAATCCCAGAATAGCTCTCGAAACTGATCCCGTCAAAATTCAATGACCAGAGAAAGTTGATGTGGAATGTCTCTGATATACGTCAGAACTCCACCTGAATCTATTTTTGCCCATCATGAGCGCGGAGTAATTGATAAAGACCATGCCTACATTTTGATCTCATCTTCCACTAATTCAAGTGAATGGTTTGTTAAATCTTTCCGCGATTTTCTTTTTGGTTTTGCACTGATTCCAAATAGCTGATCTCAATCTTTGTGGTTGTAAGCAGATTGTTTAAGATTAAACGGGCCAGAATTTCCATTCTGAAAAACCCGAGCAGTACACTAGCCCAAAGTTCCGTTTTGTGCTTTTTTTTCGCGAAATTTTTTTGGTGTCTTCAAAACGTTCAGTTTACTGCAAATATTGCTGTTTTTTCAGGGCTTTTTAGGATTATTTGGAAAACCGGAGTTCAAGGTGCAGCCAGCACATAAAAGGGTATTCTTTTGCAATAATTTCTGGCAGGTTTTCACCCAATTAAATTGGCTAGTCCTGTTTTTTTATATAGCTCAAGAAAAGGTTATATCTGCTTATGGGAATAGCTATCATCGATAACATAATTATAAAATGGTCACGGTATCTTGAGTACGGTTTATATAATTGAAGAAATAGTTGAAAATTTAAAATCTCTTCCTGTGGTGAACCGTTTATTTCATAAAGGTCAGAATAATTTTAAAAGTCACCCCTATCAGAATTATTCAAGTTAATAGATTGAAATGAAGTCTTCAATCTTCAATTAGTTTGGTTAATACTAGGATTGGGATAAAATCAATGGTGAAATTTCACAGTTAATTCTTAAGCTCCTGTTAAGCACATTTATATTTTGTTATTTAAAAACCACTTGTTATAATTGATTCTCATATTTGTAAGTATCAAGATGTGGGGTTATGAAAATAAAGAAATGAAGCGGGGGGCGGCTGGAGACGTAATTCACATTTTAGTCTCAATTGTATCCGCATGTTTTGTCTAAAGAGCCTCGCTTTATCTATTTGTTCTCCGAGGTTAGAAAGTTGTGCTCTCCATTAACTTACTGATAAGTCAGGATTCCTCATCTAACAAGGTCAATGCGATAAGAGCAAATATCGGAAATCACATTTCAACCTTGTTGCTGTTTTAATATTCGCATTTCTCCAGTACCGCCACAAAACACGTCTACTCGAATCTACATCAATCACGCACACAAAGCATCAAAAAGAGCGATAATCAAACTTTCCTTGCGTGTAAAACTAAACCAAGGCTCTCCCAAAAAAATGTGATAATAAGTGTTGATGTACATCTATTGGTCCCTAGCTAGACAAGCGTCTTGCGTCTCAAAATCAAGTCCCGTAAGATAAAAAACTGAACTGTTTTGGTTGACCGTAGCAGTAGGAAGCCCGCTTTCTACATTTTATCGCAGCATAATTACAAGATTATACGTCTGGAAAACTCATCACAAGATGGCTGAAAACCTTTGTTATTTAAGGAATGCATCAAAATCGATTACTTTGTGCCAATTTTTTTGGGACAAACACGAAATAAATAGCATGAAAAGCATGGATTCAAAAAATCTTTTGCGTTTTGTTTTCCGCCCTCCAACATAATCTTTTATCACCGATATAGGTCGTTAAAGTACAGGCATTTTTCAATTTTTTTTCTAAAACAATATCATTATAAAAATCCTGTGTGGACAATATGTCGATAATGGATATAAACATAACGTAACTCGTTTTATCCGAGTGTCAAAAATTTAATCGTTTCCTGGTCCATTGGATAGCAGCCTCACGGATTGAAGGCTCTTGCTTGTTTATTAAGAAACCACGCACGTGAAGTCTTCGACCGGTTTAAAATTAAGGGTGTTGAATAAATTTTTGTTGTGTGGGCTATATTTTTTTTAGAGCCCACGAGAGAAATATCTTCCTCTGCTCGGTTCTGACAGGTGGCTGAGACCGACAAGCGCGCGGGGCGTCCTGGGATATGCGGTGCAAGTTTGCTCTCTGAGCTGTGTGTATATCTTGTTCTTTTGCGATTGTCAAACGAATTACCTCTAGAAACTCCTTTTATCGTCTTTCTGGGTTCTGTATAGGTACAGACAGAGCTAAAGATAAGTGGGAAAGCGTCGTTATCCCGCACGATGGTGGAAGAATGCGCGGAAAATAGATTCCATCGACCGTTTTCGCGCTAGAGGAAGTGTAAGCCGGTATCCCCTCGCGGCCATGTAATCGTACGTTAAATCGCTCATCCTCTTGATCTGGTTTTGTCTGGACTTCGGCGTTTCGTTCTATCGCCAAAATGATGTGCGATATAATGCCTACAATCTCTGAGGACCCGCCAGAGATCCATTATGGGCAAAATGAGGAAACGAACTTCGAACAACTTATGGTTAATATGCTCGACGAACGGGACAAGCTGATGGAAACTCTTCGCGAAACTCAAGATTCGCTTGCCCTGACAAGAGCAAAGTTGACAGAATGCCAAAAGGAGAAAGATGGTCTCATGAGTCACTTGGAGTCTGTGCTTAATGATGTAAGGAACAGTTTTACTAGTATTTTAATCAATATTTTCCCGTGGTCTGAGGTTTGACCATTCATTCTTTTGGCTTACTCAAATACGCCATATTTGATCTGTAATTGAGTGTCATTTCATGGAGCGAGTGTTTACTCACTCACAGCATACGGCTAGCATTGTACACGAACGAGTGTATGTGCAACATCTTAACAAGAAACCTTTTCGTTTAGCGACAGCGTTGTTCAAATCGAAGTTAAGTCGAAGGCATATATGTAAAATTCCAGAATGCGTGAAGAATTTTTTGATTGTCGTGTTGGGCTACCCAGCTGCATTCCTAAACTCAGCGACCAAAAATTCCTTTTACTTTTTATTCTGAAGTACCAGAGTGAGCAGTTTTGGTGATAACGCTAGTTTGCGGGTCGAGAACTCATAATTTACCGATGAGTTTATGTTATTTTCACCAGAGATCATGCATATTTATGTATCATGATGGGTTCTTGTTTTTACTTTGCTGGACCCATCTCGGAGTCTGTCTTCTCGAATATCTCACGTGTGCAAGAAAGATTAATTATTTTCCGGTGGAATTTCTTCCATTTCTAGGGCGATGATCAGCTTATCGAAAGGCTAGCTGGTTTGGATGGAATTATTACGGAGTCTGGCAACAATTTGAAAGAAGAATCTGACAAGAACCGGGTTCGAGTCTTAGCAGAGGTAAGCTTGTAGTTCTAATGTTATTTTCACTTGGAGAATGGCTTTAATCACATCACTCAAATTCGAATGAATCGTTCTAATTAGCAATTCCTTGGTTCTCTATGGAATAATTTGCCCCAGAAAATTTATGTATTTTTGTGAAAGAGTTTTGCTTTTGGTTCTTGATGTTTGTAAACAATGCTAGTGGGATCCATTGAACAGGCTGTGATCTTTAATTCAAGAATTTTACACAGAATTATCGAATTTATAAGCTTATGCTTCACTTTCTATGACACTGCCAACTTTTGGATATTAGTTACAACGTTCACCTTAATTATACGAGTCGAATATTAAACAAGTTTGTTCTCTTGAATATTGCATTTTTAATTCGTGCGTATTTGACTTCGGAAATGCTGAGTTTCTCACCGGCTTGTTTGTTTTGCATGAATGAATCTACCTTTGCTTGCATGACGCTTTTCATCAACTTTCAGCAAAAGACAGATCGAATGTCGTACTTTTACCGAGCAAATGATCGTAAAGAATGTTGTTCGTGTTTGTTTTGGTTGGTGAATTGTGTCATATAAACTTTGCATTTAATCATTTCGCCTGTGCATCATAGGTTGTGCTCGAAAATCGTATTTTGTTTTGTTCGAATTCGATAACATTGTTCCCAGCTTGATAATTTGAAAGTCGTGCTACAAATTTAAGCCTCATTTTTTCATTTTTTTGCAGAGCTTTTGAAAGAACCTTGTTATGTATTTCCGGTGAATTCTCTATGTGGTATTTTATTGCTGTTCAGTTGGTTTTGGATCGCTGCTTTTTAATAGCGATGATCACGATCTATTCAATTCGACCAGTCGTATTAAATTTGCCGTGGAATTTAATCGCTTTTCTGTTAAAGCTGGTGTTATTTGCTTTTTGACACTTAGTTAACGAAGACTTTATGAAAAGACCCTCGACTCCTCAAACAAGTCCATTTTAATCAAAGCACTTGAACGTATTTTGCTGAAATTTTTTAACCGTGCTTCGGATCACGACATAAAGGAAACAATGTTGTATGCAACTGCTATTCGCTGCGTTAATGTCTCGCGACCGAGAACAATCTTTTTGTGCAGACAGTAGTATGTTTACCAAACTCTTTAGTTTAATTTGCATAAGAATAAATTTGTGACGGTGATTGTTGAGTTAGTCCATGTTGTACGGTGCCAAAATGTTTCCCGCATTGATTGCTGCAGTTAGTTTATGTGTAATCCCAACCTTTAGGGAGTATAATATTGCACAACCAGTGATATTGTGTCGATAACGAGCGATTAGAGAATTCCTTGTTTCTTAGTAGTGCTGTGCGCTGCTTTCCCGAGGACAAATAGCAATTTAATACATGTCCTGGGATGAAAAGGGCAAACAAGGATTCTGTTTATATGTAAATACCTTCCGACACGTCACGGTACAGTGTCCCTTGTTAGACAAATAGTTATTTTCACTATCTGTGGCCGGGAAATGTGATAAAAGCACTTAACAGTACAAAGTGCAAACTAAGTGTGGAATCATTTTGTAAATTGCAAGACAATCCTTTATCCATTTGTCACGGGTTTTAAATAATTTCTGCAATTCTGGGGCTAAGAAATATAATTGTTCTAATTATTTTGATTTATATGCACAATTTGTGGTTCCATTTTTTTCATTTTGTTTATAATTTACCTGGCTATGATTTTGAACAATCATTATTTTGTCATTTTAATGACTGTTTCGAGTGAAATTCGTTTTGGTATTTGCAAGAAATACGTACATTATATTTTTGAATTGAAAAATTGGTTGGTATTTAAATCAATCTTCGTATTTTCGAGTGTATATAATCTATTTTAATTTATATTTAGTTACAAGATGAGCTTTTTGTAATAATGTCAACCGTGTGTTTTTTTCTGAGTTGAATATTTAAGGAATCCTTGTAAATCTAAAAACTGGTACCACAACATAATGAAGGCGAATGATGCAAAAATGCTAGCCACCAGCCCACGCGTTAACACACCATGCTGTCACAACCATCGCCTGTTGAAGGCTTGCCTTCATTCACCATAGTCAGGCAGTAAAAAGTTATGTGGAAGCCATAGAATGCCATTACATTTGAATGGTAGTGTTTGCTGAGTAATTTTAGCATATGAATCTTGTGGCTTAACTGGGTGGCTCAATTATTAGCTAAAATGCCTTCAAAATAGAAACAAACATCATTATTGTTTAAGTGCTACTGAGATGAAAAAATATTGTTCTTGTTCTCTTTTGATTCTGATTTTATATTTGGCAAGCACTATGCCAATTATTGCATCTCAATTTTCAAAATAAGTCCATTTTTTAAGCAACAATTTCTTGTTTAAACTCTCCACCATGACCAGAGTCGGCTTCATTTGAGTTGCATTGAGAGAGCTGCAATTTGTGAACCCAGCTGATAAGTATTCAGCACGAGCTTTTAGAGGCAAGTTGCTGTTTTGCATACCAAATATGCTGTTGAGTCAGTGATGTCATTTTCTCTCTCGATCCAGCTCTCTCAATGCAACTCAAATGAAACTGACTCTGGTAATGGTGGACAGACTTATTTTGAAAATTATTGAGGCGCAATAATTGGCATGGTGCATTCTTGCAAAATATAAAATCGGGCTCAAAAGAGAACAATAACAACATTTTTCATCGCAGTAGCACCTTAAAGGGGCACAGTCACTATGAATAAAGTCAACTTTGGCAATGTATAAAATTGCCTTCAAATCAAAGGAAATCTTGAAATAGTAGTTTTCTAAGCTAGAAAACACCAAAGATGCACCAATAAACTAAGAAGAATCAAGAGTGAGGAAGACTGAGAAGGACTGCATTTGACAAATTTGAAAAATTTAGGCTAAACTTTCTGTGTCATCCGTGACCAAGCTCCTTTAAATGGTCACATAAAGCTTGCCTTAAAGGGGCATTGTCACGCCATTTTAGCATCACTCTAAAAAGCTAAAAATTGTCTTTGCCCAAAGGAAAACCAAAAATAATGGTTTAGGTTTGTTACATACAACTATATTAGTTATTACTGCATTGAAACCATTTACTGACGTCTGTTGTTATGGATTGTGAGGATTGAAGTGCATTGAATATCGAAAAAACTAGGAAACCAACTATTATAGTTTCCTCTCTCTTCTAAATTTTCATTTCATATCATCTTAATTCCGCAGGGGCATTTTTTGTACAAAAAAATGGTTTCAGCTCAGAATTGTCCTGAACACTCCAACATCACCGTGTCAATGCCCAGCCTTTATTCTTGTCAAATAAATATTTAATTTTACTTCTCAATAAATGTCATATCCATGAAAGAACACAAAGGCTTGAATTCACAAAGCAGCCAAAATGAAATGTGCTGTCTCAACTAAAAAATAAATCTAACTAGAAGTATAATAATTTTGATGTTTGTTGAAAACAAGAACATAAATATTTTACTTTTAATTATTTTCATTCTCCTGAATGTCATTGTGCTTTTTATTATATGAGTACTGAGATTTACTCTAAATAAAGCTGTCAAATAAAAATGATCTGCCAAAGACTAGAAACAATGTGATTGGTCATACGATTTTCCTCAGTAGTGCAAAAACATCGCACCAATCACAGGCGTATATGAAATTTTTTAGGAAATGAAAAAAATCGTATCAGTTTTCTCACCTTTTTGGGCAGCCTGCCAAAGTGGATGAAAGTGAATGTTTGCAACGTTTTGTGTTTGCCAAGCCAAAATCCTGGCTTCAAGGTTTGCAGATATTGACAGTTCAGTCGAACAATTTATCGAGGATCAAGGTAACGAGAATACAAAAAAGAAAACTCAACAGAATGTTGCTTTACTGGCCGCAGATTATCAACACGGCCAGCAAGCACTGTCACTCTTTATGGGTGCTGTTATTCTTGGCTGTCAGTTCAACATGTCTATCGGCCATCGTCGACCTTGGCCACTCCAGAAACTGAGATAAAGTCCAGAAAGAGGTACAAAAGACGAAAAGTAGTCGATTCTGATTCTGAGTAGAAAACACTTTGTAATCCTATGTGAGAGAAATACTTGCAGAAACTCTTCAAATGTCAAACATAAGTCTGATTTTTTTGAATGGGCATTGCAATGTTTTTTTCTTGAAATGAACTATTTTAAAGTACAGTTTGCCTCATATTCAGTAATTTAGGCATTTTAACAACATTGAGTGTCTAAATAAAGGTGATATTGAGGTCGCGACTTCTTTATTTTTTGTGGTCATTTGACTGCGATTCAAAGTAAACATTTTTAATATCTTAGCACTCATATAATAAACAAATTACTTCACGGTTAGTTAGCTTGTTCGATTTTTATTCACGAGTTGTGAAAAATCGCAAACGAACGAGTGAGCGCAGTGAACCATATTCTGTGTTCAAGTGTTCTAAGGTCTTTTGTCCAGGATTGTACACAATTTAGGTGATAATAAGTTTTGCTAGATATAGAGAAGCCTTCATTGCAGTGTGCAGTGACTCAGTTGTGAGTTATTTAATCAGATATTATTGGTGCATACAGGACATTACTTCCATCAATATGTTTGGTAATGCTAACTGTATGGTAATGATAGATTGTTTGGTGGATAATTCTATCATAACACACAGACATACAGTCAACTACTGTATGGACTACTGGTGTTGGTCCCTGCGCACTGTTTTTCAGTCATGTTACTGTAGTACTGTTACTTATAACTCTCTATGAACCAGACACCTCTCTAAGGTGGGCAGTTGGTGCCAGATCCATCTGATGGTGCCTGTTTTCTGTTGACTGTATACAAAATTGCCTTATTGATAAATCTGACTGAAGTAATATCTTGCCATCATAGGACTTTGCAACAATGCTAAAAGAACTTAACCAAGCAAGGGAACAGCTCTTGGAAAAAGATGAGGAAATCAGTGAACTGAAGTCAGAGAGGTGTAACACAAGAGTAAGTACATCATAAGCGTTCAGAATACAGTAATAGCCTGCATATAAGAACCTGAATTTTTCAATTTAGCCTAAATAGGTTCTTATATAAATGGTACTTAAAGCAAATTTAGGCTACCAAGGTTCTTAAAAAGGTTCTTATATTTTCATATGAATTTCATCTGAATATACTAGATATAATATAAATATCATCTCATAATTCAGTATAAATCGTTATTTGTACCATAGAGTAATGCCTGTAGGCAGTTCAGTGCAGGTGCAGTATATGTCCTTAACAAAACGTAACAATATTTGATATTTTACATTTAATATTTTGTGATTCTCACAGAGTTGGAGATGGTCAGAAAGCTTTTTTTGATACTGTAGTAGAGTACAGTACTTGCAAATACTTGGGGAATTATTTGAATGGCAAACACAATAGATATACAACATGGTACTTTTTTATGTCAAGTTACTTTTAAATAGATGATGATCTTAATTCAGCAGTTTCTACCTGTACACTTTTACAGCAACCCCACTGATAAGAACTTAAAATTTTAGCCTTAACAGGTTCTTATGTGGAGGGGGCTTAAAATGAAAATTTTAGCCTAACAGGTTCTTAAAACCCAGGTTCTTATACGCGGGCTGTTACTGTAACTCATTCATAATTATGGTATTTAAAACAAGCTACAATCTTTTGCAAAAAGTGTTGAGGCACTTATCACAATGTATGTGGCATTTGATTTGTGTGACATTTATTTGATATGCCCCCTCTCCCCCATACGATATTGAATTTTGACAGATGTTGAATGCACAATTTTACAAACATTTGTAGTCTGGTATCTGAATACAAGTGCCGCGGCCAGAGCAAGATCAGTTTTATTATTTCTTTGAAGTTGACAGCAGTAGAGTAAGAATTGAGCTGCTTACTAAAAATGCCTTCTGCTATCTTTTCCAGTTTATTAAGTAAGCCTTGTGTATCATATTCACTTAATGCCTTACACACCATGAAGTCTGCCTGCCAACTGTGTTTATTTGTTCTAGTTTATTATGCAAACATTGAGAACAAAAGAAATTTCTGAAATAAATAATAAGCTGTTTCTAGCACATGTTATTATAAAAGATAAAGAAGTTTTGTCTCATTTTACAGATTTGTTTATTTTTCCTTGGGAAAAATTATTATCTTTGCTAGAAGGACCCCTCTGAATGAGGCCACCCTGCCTAAATGACAGTAACATTTTCCTTAAACCTTACCCACTGGTAAAACGAAGACTGAAGCAATTGTAAGGGCTTATCTCAGCAGACTTGAACAACACTGAACTGCTGAAAACCTCAAGCAAATACACATAACTGAGCAGTTGGCATCTGAATGTCTGATTGGTTAACTAGGGAGTGCGACGTTTTTTAAAAAATTCACAGAAAAATTCTCTGCTGAAAAGCCCTCTGTCCTGTTACATATCTTCCTTTTTTCATTGTTGTTAGGTCAGGAGTGTAACAACTCAGTGAAGACTTTGTTGATGCCAAATTTGTTTCAATTCTGGACAAGAAGTCACTGAATTTTTCATTGTAGTAAGACCAAAGTTTGATAAAGTGCAACATCAAAATAAGGAGAAGAAATATCCTCCATTCAAAGGCACACTAAATAAATCAACAAATAAAGACAAAAAGTACAAATTGCCTTTGCTGCCTCTAAACACTATCTGTTGCATGTAAAAAAATGTGAATGTGTTTTATAGTGGCCATGTACTTAGCTTCTTGAGCACTAAGCTTAGCTGGTTTTCAGGTGTGCCACTGAAATAAATTCTGCGTACCACGTGTATTTTAAATGGACATAATGTGGTTAAAAATCCCAACTGACAGGAGGCAGACCATTTTAATTTATCTTGCTTGTAAATAGCCCTTTTGTCGCCATTAACCATGCGACCTTTTTATTTCTACAAATACAATATGATTGCAAAAAAGCGTTGACAGTTGGCACAGTATTTAAACAGTGAAATTTGTTTCTTTGTACTGGAAAATTGGCTGAGTAAAAAGCTTTTAGAGTGCAAGATTTTAGGCCTTCCTGTGCAGTGTATTTGCTAAGTGCTCTAGCTCAACCAATCATATAATGAGTTGCGACAGTTATTGGTCTGAACTTAGATAAAACAAACCCTGACTATGAAAGGGATAGCTCATCCCCTCTTTGTCATGAAATCTCTGTACCAATGGCTTAATCAAATATGGCAGACTATGCAAGCATGAAGGGGAAAAGTCGTCAATCCAATTTATAAGTGGAATCCTCCCTTGGCATCTTTAATTTTACTTAGTTCTAAAGCTTTTTATTTAGTGATAGTATATGTAGATATTTTTTTAAATTTATTTATACTGGTCTCTGCTGCTCCTGTGTGTGTATGTGTTTTTATTTATCTTTGTGTTGTCTTTGTTTTGGAATTATTTTGTATTTAGGTGTTGTCTATGTATAATAACATGTAAAACTTATTTATAAAAAGAATAAAATACAAAAAAAATCTATAATTTTACTTCACAATACTCATTTTTGTGAAATAAAACCGAAAAGCACCAGTAATGCCTCTTCCATAGCTAAAATCTAAGAGTTTGGCTTACAAAATTTGAATTTCTTTCCTGTAACGGTTCCCCCAATCGAGAGATGCTCCAAAATGGCACAGAGTCCTCTCATCTGAGAGGAGCGCAGTTCATCAGACATGCTGTATGGAAAAGCCTTTGTATCAACTGTCTATAGCCTGAATTACACCATTGGGTGTTTCACTTAGATGGTCAAGGTACAGTAATACAAACCATTTCAGATTTCATGGTGCAGCATAGTGGTAGAGAGTTCACTGACATTGTATTTCCAATTGTCTGGTGGAAATTTTAGCTACACATCGCTTCACAGATTATATGGTATTTCTATTATTAGTCCAGTATAGCTTTTCTTGCTCCTGGGAGTATATAGTAAAAAGATTTGCTACAACTTTGCTTTAAAATTTAGAGTTATTTGCTACCTCAAAAAATTTGAGGTTCAAGTGTGAGATTTTTTTTCTTTCTTTCCCGGTTTACGTTTATTTAGATTCAAATGGTTATAGAAAGTTGGAATTTTGAGAGGCAAATTTACGAGTTTGTATTCGCAAAATGTTCACTGGCTAACATCGGCAAACAAAAAAGTTATATATATATATATATTTTCCAAGCTTCAGGCGAGCTCCACTCAGCAACTTACGTTACTACTACCCAGGTTAATGTTGACAGGTCAGTGTCTAGAGTGAAATGAATGACAGCTCGCCCAGGGCAAATGGCCTTTTTTAGTCAGGGTCCTTTTTTAATTAAGCTTTTTGGCAGACAAACAGACAGGCAAAGTTCAAGTTGGCAGGATGTTGTTTTTTTTTATTGTGTCTTAGTTTTCTTTGTGTGTGTGTGTGGGCTGAACAAAAGAGTTAAGTGAGAATTCAGTGTCCTACCATATTGACCAAGAAACCTTACATTTAAGTACTCAGTTGCCATCAAAACAAGTTAAAAATTCTTTCCTGTTGCAAGAACTGAAATCTGATTTCATGTACCGACTTTCAAACTTCATTCTTTTCATGAAATTTTCACAAAAAAAGTCAGGAGACTCCTTTCAAAATTATGTAAAATGATTTTTTGTTAGGCACACAATAATTTGACACGTATTTTTCTAATATATGTATTGTTTGTTATTTTGCTTCTCTTTGCCATGTGCTATGTTCTTTGAATATTACATTTTGGCTTGCCAAAGTTACAGTTATTTACATGTAATAAGGTTCCTTTTGAAATGTTCATTATAACAAAATTATAATCCTTAAATATATCCACTTAGCAAAGCAACAGAGGAAAAAGCTTGCTGCTCCATAGTAACATACATACCGGTACTTCCTGGATTAAGTACTACAACACATTTATTTGCGCACAGCCCAACAATCACATCTTTCGTATGGGATTTGAAATACAGTATGTAATCATGTCTCACCTTAAAAACCACTTATTAATAAATGAATGTACTTGTATGGAGTAAGAGAAGGCGAACTTTATTATACCACTTCCGGTGTTTTTGCTGACAATAAAAATTGGAAAAAATTTAAACTGGCTTTATTATGGAAGTTGTCAGGGAAAACGATGCAAATTTCACTACTTGCCCCAGAACTTAAATTATTTTACTCTATATAAATAAGTTGTTCGTGATGGTTTAACCTGCTGTTGGTTTCTAATTTGCATGGGATTATTACAGTATAATTTAAAAATTAAACAAGGCTTACCTGTAAGGTGAAGTTTGATTGGTTTAGAGGTTTTAAGTAATTTCTGTATGTAAAATATACAGTTTTTATCAGTAAGTGTCATGTGGGAAACCTCTAGGGCCACCTTCAGTGGGAAAGATGACAGTGGACAATGCAGAGCGTCCACTGTTGATTGCACTGTAGGAAAGTTTCTTTTGGTACAGGTCACCCAAGAAGTTTATTCCATCGATGACAGATGCTGAAACACAATTAATTTTCTGTTCACAACAGGAGAGTTCCCATCATTGAAAGTATGATTTGCACTGTTTTTGGGTTCCCAGCTTCCATGCTTGTAGGATAATGTCTGAAGCTGTCGTTGAAAGGCCCTTGCTTGTGACCTGTTCCTGGACAAATGGCACAGAAGATGTTTTATTGACATGTGTAGTGGGTGGAGAAGGTCTGGGTTCGATGGTAGTTGTAGAGTGTCCTTTTTCCTAGGGAGAATAAGAGGTGGTGCAATAAGCATATTAGCAAGGTATGGCCACCACGGTTGGGTGGGCCAGTAGGGTACTTTGTCTTGCATCTTTTTTAGCACCTCCTGAATTATACAGAATAGGGGGAAAGCATAAAAAGAAAAATTTGGTCCACTTTATATTAAAGGCATTCACAGCATACGACCCAGGGTCGGGTTGACAGGAAACATATCTTTCGCATTTTATAATTCAGCCAAGATGCGAAAAGGTCAATGTCCGGCTGGAAATTAATCTTAGCTACCGCCTTCTGAAACACAATGGGATTGAGACTCCATTCAGTCTCCCTTCATGTTTTTTGTGACTCAGCATCTGCAGCAGTATTGTTTATTCCTGGGATGTGGGAGGCAGTAAGCCAGATGTTATGTGTTGTACGCCACTCCTAGATATCAATAACTAGCTGATTGATAGTGTTTGAGTGGCACGTTCCCATTTGGTTTAAGCATGCCACTGCTGTAGTGTTATCAATAAGGACAGTGACTGATATTATATCCGAGAAGGACCTTAACCCTGGGAGAACTGCCTTTGTCTCTGGGTAGTTGATGTGATATTCTGCTTCATCTGCAGTCCAAGACCTACCTGTGGGAGTACCCTGACATGTGCACCCCCACCCTGTTTTTGAGGCATCAGTAGTCATAGTTACTTGTGGTGTATCATGACTGATTTGGTTGAAAGCTGTCTCAAATTGACTTAATCCACCACCGAAGGTCACTGATCTCTTCTCAAAGTTACCCTTACACTGCTTTAGGGTCTGGGTTTTATCAATCTCAATCCATTGATAATGGAGGGTCCCATACATTACACCAGGGAAGCTGGATGTGAGAAGACCTAAGACCTGTGCTACTTGTCTTATCATAGGTAGAACTGTATCCATAAGTTGTTTACAGGCATTTTTAACTGTACATGCCTTCTCAGGCATAAGAGAAATTCTCATCAAAATAGTCCAAAATGAAACCCAGAAACACCAATCATTGTGTGGGAACCAAAACAGATTTTTCGGGATGCACTGCAAGCCCCAGTTTGTTGAACATTGTAACAATAACATTTTGGACACAGTGATCATAAATATCAGCTTGTAAATATGAATCATCAATGTAGGCAACTGATAAGTGACCCATTTGTCTGAGTGGGGAGTATACAGGCTTAAGAAGCTTGGTGAATTTCCTGGGGCAAACCGCTAGTCCGTGAGGAAAGCGTGTAACCTCGTACAAATTACCCCGCTAGGAGAATTTCAGGTATTTCCAGTCCTGCTTAGCAAACAGAGTAGTATGCATCCTGCTTTGAATCAATGGATGCCATATAGCATCCAGGTTTCATCATCGCAACAGCAGTCCAAATCGTATCCATTTTGAAATGGCGGTAAACTAAGTACTAATTCAATGATTTCAAATTCAAAATCAGTTGATACGAGCCATCTCTTTTCGGCCATTAAAATACAGATGAAATAAATTCACCCGTCTCGTGTTTCGACTGCTGAATTATGTCTTTTCCGAGCAGTGAAAAAATCTCGGAATCAATAAATTCTGCTTACTCCTGGGACCATTCTGGTTGGAATGGAGGTTTAATTTGTACAGGAGTTTGGGTAAACTCGCTGCTTTGCCCAGCTACGGTTCTGGATCGCTATTTCGGTTCGCTAATTCTGGATCCGAGGTAAGGTTACGCCATTGCTCAATGTGGTCAATGATCTGACCGGCCTGAAAATGTCTGGCCTTAAACCTGTAATACTTCACAAGACGTGGCAGCAGTGAACAATATTCGCTTACCTTGAGTGCTGGTAAAAACTGGAAAACTGGAGATCTTTCCCTCTTGCTGGCCTTGGAAGCTTGCTCCAAATCTCTTCCTTCACTTTAGAGACAACGGCCTTTCCACAGTTGACTGGGCAATGGTATTTCTTTACCTTCGCTTTCAACTGGTCTTCGCTAAGTTTGTGCAACCAGCTTTTATTGGCGACGTTTGCCAGCTTTTCTAAGACCGGTGCAGCGGTTTGCTTGGCCTCATCTAGTGATTGAGCAATATCGTCAAGTACGTCGTCCTGACATCCGGCCGTGTTCGATTTCTTATCATTTACCTCAGTAGAAACACTTTATTCAGGCGAACTACGTAGCCTTTTAGAAGCAGATTGTGCCTCATTACCGTAGTGGTTGTCCACATTGTGGATGCTTTTGAGCGATTCGCTCACTGCGGCCACATTCGATTTTAAACTGGTCAACACTGGTGTCAACAGCCGCAAGAGGTTACCCTGTTGAGCATCCAATCGATCGTCTGAATTTCCATTGGAGAGAAGGGCGGTTTCGTCTTCTGGGGAAATGTTGTTGTCCATTTTATCTCGGAGGCCAACTTTTGTCGGCCTAACTGCTTGATAACTGAGTGCAACTGACTGCTTGCTTGCTGCATGCTATCTCGTGACTTCATAGCGACTTTGACCAATGATGAAGTAGAATGACACATGAATTCTTATGGTTTAAATTTATCTATTATTTTATTGTTTTTGTCATTGTCTCAAAGGGAAAGTACAGGTGTATTAGTAAGTATTAACTCATTGATATTTATTTTTCCATTTACCACAGCTTCTTCTAGAACATTTGGAATGTTTAGTAGCACGACATGAAAGATCCTTAAGAATGACTGTTGTGAAACGGCAAGCAGCCACAACTGGTGGTGTATCATCAGAAGTGGAAGTTCTTAAGGCTCTTAAATCCCTGTTTGAGCACCACAAAGCTCTGGACGAAAAGGTAAGCATTTATTTAGTCCTTTTGTGTAAGAAGGTATTTGAAGGGACTACATGTAGGTCACAATTGTATGCAATTTCAGCCATGACCAACTTCTCAATGAATTATTAATTAAAGTGAAATATGACAGTGGCTTAAGGTATTACGTATGGGTGAAGCCCCCCCCCCCCCCCCAATTTTTTCTTGTAGATTGGCTTATTTTGTAGTTTTTGTATAGTTATGTTATTATGTAGGAGGTGGGGGTTCGCTGTCCGCTCTTTTTGGCAAAGGCGAAGGTTGAAATTGGCTGTTTTATCGGCACCTTTCTTTCTCTCTTACTTGCTGTATTCTTTGACAGCGCTTTGCAGGCACTTTCCCTGCTTTTTCTCGCTGTACGTTACTACTTCTTTGCCTGTTTTGTCGGGTCCTTTCTTTCTAAAACTTGATGATCTTTGGAGCTCTGCTATTAAGCTTTCGCTCCGACGAAGGGCTAACACTCGAAACGTCAGCTCTTGAATCTCTTTACGGTGGCCAATTGACATTATCAACCCAGTTGATAAAACCAAATTATATTATTAAAAATCTGCTCCAATTGCAGGAACGACTGTGAATAATGATTATATCCGACCTGAAAGTCGTGTCGTGTGTCATTTTGACCATGAAAAATGAAAGGCATGGTTCTCCTGTTTGTACTTGCTTGGTTCTCCTATTTCTATAGGTATGGGGCTCCGCTCTGCGGCCCTTCAGGCCACCAAAGCTCCGCTATAAAATATTGAAAAATGGACACATTTTGGGCCCATCTGACCTGTACGTAATACCTTAAAGCTGTCAAAAAAACTCAAAGAAACACAAAAGAGACAAGAAGGGACGTGGATGAACAAAACTGGGCAAGATTGGAAAGAATTGCATTTGGGTAAACTTGAAAAGTGTTGACCTGTTTATCTCACTTTGTATGAAAATGTTGTTTTTTGAAATCATTCTACAGTACCACTCAAATGTAAGTTACCACCTCTCGTCTCATTTCTCATGAGACACGTCTTGTTTCTCTCGACGCTTCTCGTTTCTCTCGAGAATCTTCTTGTTTCTCTCAAGATTCACTGAAGCACCCAGTATGGAATATACATGTATTACTTGTGAGAAGCTGGCGTACTCAGGGCTCGAACTTGGCGGTGGTCTACTAGCCAAATACCAGTAGATTTTGAGTTTTGGCTAGTGGATTTTCCAATCTGCTAGCCATCTTGGCTAGTTAATTTTCGCCTCGACAAATAACTTAAGTCTTAAAAAAATTTCAACATAATTTCATTTCAAGAACTGGCATGAAATAAAGAGAGAAAGATAACTCTATATTCGAAAAGTCCGTGTTAGTTCGCTGCCATATTGACTTGCTTGATCGAGGAAACATGGGAACAAGCCACATACCCATGATGCAATGCTATCAAAAAACACTTGTCCGCCATCTTGAAATGCAAATCTTCATTGCCTCGCGGGTCTGCCACGCGTGATTGCTCTCGTTAAATATGGATATAAGAGCATTTCTGGCATTGTCAAAATCATCTGAATCATGTCAAACATGTCGAACATCTACAGCTTCCACTTCAAAGAGAGCAATTGATGATTCTTTGACATCTCAATCTTCATCGAAACGAAAATTCGTTCGGTCGTGGCTGAAAGACTTCAAATGGCTAACGTACGACTTAGAAGGAAACCGGATGTTTTGCACAGTTTGTAGAGACAATCCAACTTGCAGTGACTCATCCTCTACCTTCGTGTCTGGTAGTAAGAACTTTAAAATAGAATCTGTGAGAAGCCACGAAGCTTCAACTGGTCATACTCGTTGTGCTGCAGCTGCTTAAGTTACTGAGAATCCACAGCTGGCTCCTTTACCTCGCGTTCTGTTGTCAATGTCAAAAGAAGTCTCTCAGAAGATGGAAAAATTGTTTGATATAGCTTATTTTGTTGCAAAGAGGGAGATGCCATTTACAAGCTTTCCCCACCTGTGCAAACTTGAAATGAAACACGGAGTTGACCTTGGAAACACCTACATTAATGACAAAGCATGCAAAACTTTTGTAACAGCTATTGCAGGACAATTTAAGCATGAACTTTCAAGCAAGTTTCAGTCATCAAAGTTCATAAGTGTAATGGCAGACAGTGTATGTGATGTTGGAGCACGTGAGGTAGAAGATGTTTATGCATGTCATTTGGTTAAAGGTGAGATAGCAAATTCATTTGTGGGACTGGAGGCTTGTGAAAACAGCAAAGCACCTGGAATCAAAGCAGCTGTGGAAACTGCTATGACAGAGGTGTGCAGGGATTGGAAAGAGAAGACAGTGGCCCTGGGAGCAGATGGAGCTAATGTTATGCTTGGAGAAATAAGTGGTGTTTATGGCTTGCTTAAACAAGAAATTCCTCACATTATTAAGGTACACTGCGTTGCACACAGGTTGGAACTTTCATTTGCAGACACCTTGTCAGACGTTCCAGTTCTTAAAGATGTCAAAGAAATGCTTCAAGGTATTTGGAAGCACTATCATTACTCTGCAAAGACAGTCCGTGAGCTTAAAGAACTAGCTGAGAGTATGGAAGTGCGAGCATATAAGGCGGTCAAGGCAGACGGTACAAGGTGGGTACCGCATATGCAAAGAGCACTGAATATTCTCTTGTCAAAGAACTTTCAAGTTGTAGTTTTGCACTTCCAACATACCTCCCAAGCAAGGGATGCCAGTAAACAGATGCAAGGAAGGGCTGTGAATTACAGCAAAAAATTCACAAGCTACAAATTTGTTGCCATCATGCATCTGTTACTTGACATCGTAGATGCACTTTCCAAAGTGAGTCTTAGCTTCCAGGAGGATGGAATAACCATCTCAAGAGTTCAAGATAACTTAACTGCCCTTTTAGCAAAACTTGAATCTTTCAAGGAAAGACCTGGTCAGCAACTGAACTCTTTCCTTACGGAAGTAGGGGATGGCAACACATTTAAGGGCATAGAGCTTCACAGGGATGCAGACAGGCAGGCTATTGATGCTATCCAGGCGTCTGCAGTGAATGCTGCCATGACATTCATCCAAGATAGGTTTGAAGGGATGGAAACAGATCCAGTTTTGTCAGCAGCAGCTGTCTTGACAAACCACCGAGGTTGGCCAGTTGCAGACAGGCAACGGCTGCTCTTACATGGCGAAAATGAAATCCAGACACTACATGGTCATTTTCAGGTACCTCTAGAGCAGCACAACTTCAGTCTGCATGACTGTCTTGATGAATGGATGAGTCTGAAATTCCATGTACAGCGAGTTAGAGCAGAACTTGAACTCAGGCAAAGCGAATTCTGGAAGAACAAATTTATGCTTTGTAAAGATGATTATCCAAACCTGCTAATTTTAGTAGAACTATAACTTGTAATTCCTTGCCAGACTGCTTGCTGCGAGCGGGGAAATTCTTGCATGAACAGAATCATGACTGATTGGAGGTCAACCTTGAATGTTTCTACTATTGATGAATTGATGAGAATAGCTATCAGTGGACCTTCTCATGAGGACTATACTGCAGTTCTTGCAGTTGGGCGCTGGCTGGAGGAGTCAGAACGGAGAAGACGGCCTACATTGAAAGACTGATCATTGCCTTCAATGATCATTCCTACCATTTGGGAACACCTTATTAACTGTTTTATAACACTGAACACTACTTGGGTACTGACATTTTGAATGAGCAGCTGCTGTTTGCAGCGAAAAGCTAAAGTCACAAAAAGAAGTAATGTCTGTAGCAGTACAGTTGGTTTCTTGTTGTTGTTGAGTTAATTGTAAATATAACGAATGAGCATGACCATGTAAAATGAATTTTATTTTCACAGGTACAATAAATTGATTACAGTTTGATAGCAACAGCAGTTTTACATTTTCTCACCTTTTTTTTTTTAATCTATAAAAATGATAGTTTTGTGCTGTACACTAGCTTGGCTAGTAGAAATGCATTTTTGGCTAGTGAATCCTGACCATGTACTAGCCATTTGACTATTAACTTCAAAAGTTAAGTTCGAGCCCTGGTACTATTTAACACTTTTTGTTTACACTGACTTGCCAAATCAATGAAAAAAGTTAAACTGATTCGACCTGTCGCAAAGCTATGGTTTCTTTGATGCACCATGATCCAAGTGATCTTGGATTAATCTGTTTAATAAAGAAACGCAAAATCCGTTTTTGAATTTAAGAATCCAATCTTGGATTTTTTAAAGAAACGCACCCTAAATCTTATTGCAACAGAAATACTCTATGTTTGAAAGGAGGAATTGAGATAAAGTTCACTCAAAGCAAATTGGCTCGAAACTTTCAACGGCTTGACGCTCTTGAAAGTATTATGTGTCAAGTTTCACTGGTGTGTCTTATCAATTTCATCGACAAATAAATTGATCATGTGTCAGTCTCATGCACCGGTCTCATGCACCGTGAAGACGAAAGAAGCTTCAGTTTGAAGCGTGAGAATAAAAATTGCTGAATAAAAGGAAAATTGTAACCAAAGATGATGTTTGTAAAAGAGTGAAACCGCTCCCGGCAATTTCGATGGGTTTGAATGAGGCGGCAGTGTTTTCCCATGGGAGTTCTTTCAGACCTCAAAGGAGCGAAACAGTCATTTTCTACATCTAGAGACTTCCTGAAATGAAATCCATGTCCTGATTGAAGTGAATATTGACAATTGAATGTTATCAAAGTGGGCGAAACTACCTGACTCCATGGCTGAGATGGATTGCTTGGACTGTGTGAACGACTGGTAATCTATTTTTAACAGTTAGATCTAGCTGTTCGAACGGCTGATGATATTTTTCTAACAGATAGCTCGAGTTGTGTGAACGATCGATGCAATATGTTGTATGCACACACATCATATCCTTTATCCACACAATAATCATTATTGTTTCTGAACTGAATACTAGCACCAGTATTTTGTACTTGCAATAGAAGGCGAAGCATTGGTACTTTCAGTGCATTCGTGGGAAACGGGAAACTTCTTGAGAGAAACGAGATGCATCTCAAGAGAAACAAGATGCTTCTTGCAAGATGGTGGTAACTTACATTTGAGCAGTACTGTAGTTTGTAATGTGATTGTAATTTTTCCATGAAAAGATTATTACTTTGCAAACTTGAAGTTAAGATCAAGTTCATCATTAATTAAGATTTCATATAACAGAACTATATGAAATACAGGGACCTTTTTGGCCGTGGTAAACACAGAGGCTAAATAGTTTGCATGTTGGACTCGGGTTCAGGTGCCGCCTGTGATCATTGTGTGGTGTTCTTAAGGAGACACTTCACTTTCAGAGGGCCGCCCTCTGACTTGTTTTGTCAGGGACAACTGGACAAGTACTGAGGCAGGGTCTGAAATTGTGCCTTCCTGGTCGCCAGTGCAACTAAACAAATTGCACTGGTGACCAGAATTTTAAAATTGGTTTTCAGTGGGCTACTGACTATTTCCTGTGCTACTTGACCGTGATACACTAATATCTCACAGTCAGATTGATTTTCAGCCAAGGTGATTACACTGACAAAAAAATTAGATCCCCTTGCCAGCAACTGACTTTTTATCTTGGTGCTAATTCTGAAATGGAATTGAAAGGGATTTTCCTGTTACCTAGGTGCGTCTTATAACTAAGTATTTTCACATAATTTTCAGTTTGGGAATTTGGCATAATTACTTTGCCAAGTTGGGGGTGCCTCTTATAGCCGAGTGCGCCTTATAACCAAAAAACTATGGTAAGCTATGATTGTAGTGAGTTCCACAACCAGAAGGAGAAAAAATATTTGGCGACCACAAATTGCTAGCTGGCAACCAAAACATTTTATGAAGTTGCTAGCTGGCATCAAGGCCAAAAGTTAATTTCAGGCCCTGTGAGGGGTTACCTGGGCTGGCTTAGCATCCCATCTTTGTCTCACTGTATACCAGATACCACAGTTGAGCAATAGAGCGTTTTCACATAACATTAAATTCTTAAATCCAAAAACAAAGAGCCACCAAACTTTTTATACTTATCAGGCATAAGAGGTGCTGAATTTATATCTGTGTACAACTTTTCAGCTATTAGCGCCCTTCGTTTGGAAACCAGCACATTTTAAATTTCAGAGTTATGGCGGTGCGTGACATGAAGTTACGATCATGTTTGTTGAAAAGTACGTACTGGTACTTATCTCGCAGTTGTTAGGCATTTGAGAAGTTTAAGTATTTGGAAAAGTAAATTTTTGTAAATATTCGTTTATTCAGTAATCAGTCACCTAAATAACCAAACCAAATCCCGGATCTTTACACTATTTCTGGCTGCCATATTGGTGTTCCACTGAGGTACACCAATATGGTGGCTCCATACTGGGCTATGTAAATTTAGACGAATATCTGAAGTTTGGAATAACGCACACGCCTGAAACTTGGAGAAGTGTATTCTTTATTTATGTTCTGTAATAATGATTATTATTGTTGTTTGTTGACGTTTTTGGTTTTTTTGATCACATGAGTGAAAATGCTCTATAGCACAAACGAGCTATCTGTTTCTTCCAATTTTAGCCTTCCAGTGGACTTAAAAATTTGCGTTGTTGTGTTTTTTTACAGGTTCGCGAAAGATTACGACAGGCTGTAGACAAGAACAATGCCCTTGAGGCAGAGCTTGAAGAAACACGGGAAAAGGTAGAGCTTTACTAGTGTACACTGAACATACCTTTTTAATACTGTTTGTCTAAGTTTCATTCCTTCATCACCATTCTATTTGTATTTAACAGCTTAAAGAGCTTGAACAGGAAAATGAGGATATTAGACTTCGTAATCTCAGAAGAGTAAGAACTGAGGAAAAACTTCACACATCAACTGAAAACTGCGTGGAAAATGGTGATGAGAATCCTAATGAAGAAAAGGTTTGCTGTAATAATGTGCACTGTTATGTGGAGTGTTTTCACACACATGACAAGTGTTAGCAGCCATATTGGATTACTGAAACAAAAGACAATATTTGCATAAAAATGGAGTTCAATTCTCAAAGGATTGGTTTGGGACACCAACATGGCAGCCATTTCTTTGTTCTGGACACCAATTAATGGCTGCTGTGAGGTCATGTGAAAATGCTCTTTAGCATAGTTTGATTTAGTACAGCAGGCTACATACAGACATAACTATCCTGTCAAAAGGTGCCCACCTGAGTAAATGAATCTAAAATTTTAAAAGTTAAAGCAAAATGAGGAAACATGATCATTTCCTTGCCACAGAGAAACACAAAAATTGTTTAGTGTTTCTGCCATATAGCAGAAGCAAATTTTGCTTCTTTGAAACAAAACTTGATGCTGGAAGCAGTGTTTCCTGTATGGTAAAACTGGGAAACATTGAGGAAACATGCACTGTGAATGTTTCTAGAAATGTGTTTCCTCGTTTTGCTTGGCCATTAGAGCTGCATGGATCAATTCAATAGCCTATGTTTGATATATAAATATTCAAACATATCACCAAGACTTTACTACCCAACTTCTATATTTTGCTATTGTTTTTGTATAGCCAAGTCTCTTGTGAGAATAAACAGGCAGTGGAATATTCATCAATTTTCGTTTTGAACCAGAAGTCTCAGAGTCATGTTAGACATTTTATATAATTATTATTAAATGTTGGCTAAGTAGTTACAGGGTACGCTTGACCTTGGTACTGGTGACGGAGGTTTTAGGTTTTGAAACCAAATGGCGTCATGGGTATAGTCTTTAAAAATGCTACAGTACTATAATTTGTTAAGTTCTTGTACATTTTTGCAGCATCTTTCTAATGGACCAGTTAATATTGATGTGAGTGCGCATGAAGAACAAATGGAGGAGATGCAGTTTCTTCTGGACAAACGGACAAAGGAGGTTGAACGGGTAAATGCAACTACACTGTACATGATTGTATGCAGTTATCAAGTTTAGCATAATTAGTAATTAATAATTTAATACAATGAAAATCTCTAGAGTGGTAAAACTGCAGTTAGAAATTAGGCATTTGTTCAGCAATATATTCATAACTCTTGTTGAGGCAGTTTATTATTTATGTAAAATTCATCGATACATTGTTGCGGAACAGTACATGTACATGCTCATTTCGCGTTGTGAAAGCGTAGGGCCAATAAAGGTTTTTTTTAATTTGTGTACTTACTACCTTTCTCCTATAGACCTTCTTAAAAAACCAATTCTAACCACAGAGACGATGAGTTATTTTTCAATTCTAAAAATTTATAAGTATAATCTATTTGGAAAAGATAGACGTCCACTCAAACTGCTTTAGATGTGCTTCAAAATTTAGGATCAAAAGTAACCAATCACAATGAAGACTTGTTTTCTCAGAGGTCCACATCTACTTTCGATGGTTGTCAAGTTTTACAATTTTGTTGTGAAAGTATTGTTCGCATTCATCAATGTTATTGGTCCGTTAATGAAAAACGTTGCTATCCTTTGTTCTCAAAAAATGTCCTGATTGGTTATTTTTTAAGGTGCTCCTGTTCGATGATTTTGATAGCATTTAAGGTGGTACTTACCAGTCCAGGCCAAAAATCTAACATATCTTTATTTTTGGTTCAATGAATCTTCATACCTACCATTGTTCACCGTTGAAGTTTAAAAGCAAACGGTGCAAAGGTTTCTGAGTAATGAAAAGTTGATTTTCATTGTCAAGAGTGCCATATTTGTGTGCCATATTGGATTTGCAGTCGCAGAAAAGCGCACAGTGAAACTTACGAGCATGTGCTTTCATATTTTGGCCGTATGGGTTTGCGTGTTGGTTCTGTTTATCTCGCGCAGGTTTCGCGTTCGAGGTTGATTGCAGGAGCCAGTCTGATTGCGGCTAAGTCACACAACATTCCTTTTATCATAAGTATTCAAATGGGAAAGTATGAAAGCTCCAAAAGCAAATGTATGGGAGAAAATAAAATAACTCCTCATTTGCGTGACATTTTTAGGTGCTGATTTTCACATCCTTATGACAGGAAATTGAATCTTTTGATTTCAAATTCGAAATTTGAGGTAAAAATAACTATATAGTAGATCAATCAGGAATAAAAATAAAGTCCATAGAATGTTTAAAAAGGCCTATTTGAGACGTTTTTGACTGGTAAGTACCACCTTGACAGGGATTTCAAAATGTTTTGGAGTAGGTGTCATCAACTGGAAGAGTAGGCGGCTGTTATAAGTGAACTTTTTGTCACAAGCTGATTGCTATGACCAGAGTAGCCGGCGGCATAATAGTGAAGTAGCCGGTGGAACTCCGGCAGCTGCCGGCTTGTTTTGAAACCCCTGCCTTAAGGTGTACAAGTTACATAGTTCCCATGCACATTACAAAAGCTAATTATAATGATACTAAGACTAGTAGTAATCAGCAATTAGGAAATGTATTCAACCAAAGGGCGGAAGGAAGGGGGAAACTTCCATTTCTTTTAGGGATTTCTTTTATCCATTGATAGGAGGCGTGGTGGATAAAATTTAGTGTGCTGGACTCCGGATCAGACTGTCCAGGTTCAAGCCTTGGCCGGGGCACTGCGTTGTGTCCTTGGGCAAGACACTTTACTCTCACAGTGTCTCTCTTCACTCAGGTGTATAAATGGGTTCCAGCAAAATAATGCTGGGGGTAACCCTGCGATGCACTAGCATCCCATCCAAGGAGGAGTAGAAATACTCTCTGTCGCTAACTGCTAAGGAAACCGGAATAAGCTCTAGCCTGATGGGCCACTAGGCATGTATGCAGACTTTACCTACCTTTATCCATTGGCACCTGAAAATTTTCCAAATTTCTTTTTTTGATATACATTTAGAAGGAGCCTTTAAGTTAAGTTGTAGAAACAAAAATTGCAAAATATTAAAAGGAAGACAAGTTACAACAGAAAAAGCTATTTGAGAGAATTGGTAACGAATAGAGACTGGTGACATAATCCCATGGTTTCCAGCAGAGTGTTGACATTTTTCGCACGCTAAACATCACCCGGAATCTCAAATTACTATTGATTTACATACTTTTATATCACGCTTTCGTGTCATAAAGTGAGGAAACTTACCAGCTCCATGAAATGCTCAACAAGAAAAGTCTCCTTTGATAAAATCGAAGAAGAAGCCTGGACTAAAGAAAGCAAAGGTGAAAGAATTTGACAAAGTAAAAACATCTGACCTTGCTGCCAGCGACAAAGGTTCTTGGTTCTTGCCTAGACGCGAGGTTTCTCACAAAGAAATCGTTGTCAGAAAGGGATTTCTGTTAATTAAACAAAACTAACACAGCAGAAACTATTAAACACAACGCAGAAAGCATTTTGTCAAGAAAATGTTTCCGTGTCCATTTGTGGCTGAAACTACTGCTTGTTTCGGGTAAATTCCAGCTTCGTTTGCATTCATGTCGGTTGATCCTTGCCCACTCTTTTTTTATTTTTGAAAGTACTCCCTTTTGCTGACGATCCTTTTGACTTTGACTTCGTTTTCCTTTGTTTGATGTTGTATTTCATTGGAAAGGTCGCAAAATAACCACACAAAATTCAATGGACTTATTTGTCACGAGACTTGCTGGGGGTTCTGCGTTGATTTTCATTGTTCGGCGGCATGAACGTTTTGACGGCCGCACCATGAGGGGTGAAAATGGGAATTTCTTTGGAGGCTGAAAACTCCAAGTTTGTTTTCACCCAAGTTACTTCTCTTCAAATGAATTAATAGGGTATGTAGATTCATCAGATTTTAATGAAACTTGGCCAAAATGTTTGTCAAAGGCCTTAACGAAATTAGAAATATTTTTCTTTTGGCGTCCCAGTGCATAAATCCGGCCAAAAAACTTCTTATTGTCTGACTTTACAATGTATTTTCTTGAGAACCAATTGGAATTTCGAAAAAGCCTCACACACTTTGTTAGCTCATTATCTACTGAGTGACATAGTCCAGTTCGTTTGGGTGTCTGTGGTAAGGCAACGGCTGGTAATTCGGCAAAACAAACACGGCTACTTTGGCATTTCACGGCTTGTGCATGCCAACCAAAGAAACAACCGTTAAAAGTATTATTATTTTTGGGATCTACATTTTATTAGCTTTACAGTAATATATAGTTTTGCTTGGTTTCTTTTAAAGTAACGTATATGGAAAGATTTTCCCGGAAGGCACCTCATTTTGTTGACAGTAACCTTAAAGCAAGCATATGAGTTAAAAAAATCATGTGCGCAGTAAATTCAGACAAATAATTATTTTCTGTAGTAAACATTTATTCCAGCAAGACATGTTGAACGACTTACTTATGAATCAAAGAGCTTTATCAGCTTTGATAAATAGACCCCAAAGCAGACTTGAAGACAACAACAACAACAAAATTTTATTGGTTAGAAATATAAGTAATTACATTAGTTCCCCCCCGCAAATAGCTTACAAACTAATCGAGGTGGGGAGATCTACAAATACAAGGTTTATATATAGATGGACTAAATAACAGAGAAAACACTACTATACAATACATAGAATAGACTAACATAAAACAAAAACAAATATATTAAGATTACGAAAAGAGGCTAACCTAAAGTATTAAATAACTTAATAAGACGGGAGACTTCGACATAATCATCTTCATACCGCAAGAAATTTAGTAACAATTCCCTTTATCTTTTTACGAAAGGACGAACGTTTAAGTAGTTTAATCGAATAAGGAATAGAGTTCCAAATTTGGGCGCCGATTCTCGAGAAAAAGGCGTACGTTTTATCGGTTCTAGAAAACATTTATGTAAAACGACTCGCTAGAGACAGATCTTGTTCTGTAGTTATGAATTCTCTCCACCTCCTTGCATAATTTTAGAAGCTCCCAAAAGCTCAGACTGAAAGTTTGTCCTAAATCTCAAAAATATCTCAGAATACTCTCTAACACTGCCGATGATTCAATAGTACTGGTAGTAGTGTTTTCTTGGTGAAGAAAACCTGTAATTCAAGATAATAAATTTATTTACAAATTTCAGCAGCTCCAGTCAATGTAACATTGTCAACAATTGCTGCTATTTTTTGGATGTCACGCAACGACCAAGAACACCACTACAAAACTGCAGATTTCCTTCCACAAAATGAACACTATCAATGCTTTCTATGCGTTTCTTTCTATAATACTCCTTTGTATTAACCCATTGACTACTAAACGGGCCGTAACCGGCCGTGACAGACCTTGACCTTTGTTCTGCTTCTGATGTCATCAGCTTTGACCAAAATAGGAATCCCATCAACCCCAGTTCTTCAGAAGGGAAAGAGCTTTCCAATGATACCGAGATGATATTGATTGGGCTAATGAGCTTGAAATATGCACGAAAACGCTTAGAAATTTCTGTCAAAAACTAGGAGGAAAATTTCCCTCACTTACCCTTGGCTTCTCCGTGTTAAGTATTTCCCGTCTCATTGATGCTTTCTTGGCAATTCTTGAACCGAAAACAAGCCCAGTAAAAGGCCAACAAACGAATAAAAATGATATGAAAAAAGGAGAAAGGAAAAGCGAAAAAAAAATACAGAAATGGAAAAGCCTCAAGAGGTGGGTCACTTTCACAGTTTTGATTTGTGCACATGCCGAGCTAAAATGACGTTAAATACAATGGTAATGAAAAACCTGGCATGTCTTTATTTTGCAAATACATTTTGGAGAGATTTGAAGCAGATTTAGCCTATAACTGTCTAGAAAATGTTCAAAATGGCTAAAAAACATGTTTTTTTCAAAAATCTCCAGGAGTCAATGGGTTAATACTCCCTATAATTTTCCTTTGTATTAATACTCGCTTGCGCCACAAATGACACTACGTGGATGCAAATAAACAGTATTCCCTCAAAAAGTCATTTTATTCCCTTATTGATACTTGAAAATAATTGTGACCTGGAAAGCGAAAACAGACACTAACGGTTTTTCGTTAAACGGGTAAAAATAAACGGATTGTAAATGGTTAACACAAGCGTTTATTAAACGGTTTTCATTTTCAATTCTTGTTTGACTATAAGGTCGTTAATAATTTGATAATTTGTTGGTTAGTGGAGGTGAGATCTTTATCGACTTTAGTATTAAAAGCGTTGTCAGAAAGTTGCCACAAAGCTTCTTCTATTGTCAGGTTGATTTCTGTTTGCCATCAGGTAATTCCAGCATTTGGCTTGTGCTTTGATATTTAGTTTCTGCGAAGCTAAATATTAAAGCATGAGTCAAGGTTGTAACATTTCTGAGGATAAGATCGATCATAGGCATCTTTCACGCAATGTCCAACATGCAGTTCCAAATTAACGTTTTGTGCTGAGTGTCTTTGCGAGCAAAAAGCCTGTAATACTGAATTAACTATTTTTAAGCAACAATTCAGTCAAATTTTAAGAGTGTGGCTTTACATTCCGCGAACGCCTTGTTTGCCTTAGAAAAGAATCATAACACACTTACTGTAGTTATTATTGTTTTGCAGCATAAATTTTCTTTTCAGAAAAAGGTCTTTATAATTTGTGTAAAAACCTTTCTTTTTCAGCTTACAAGAGAAAACAAAGACTTAAAAGAGAGATGTACAACACTTGAAGAAGAATTGAGAATATGTAATAAACAACTAGACAGGGGAAATGCCTCCATTCAGAGATTAGAAAGAGATTTAGATGAGGTACATTGAACTTGTATTGATTTGTTTTAGTTGTGCGAGCAAAAGAGTTTTAAATTGTGCCCAAAAATATTTGATCAAGTAAAAGGCTCCTTCCTTTTATTGTATAATTCAGCTGTAAAGCTGCCAGTTGTGTTTTACTTGCTTTTACTTACTCCTACAAGGCCTATACTGTGATAAGCTATTTCCAAGAAGTTACCGGTACATGCATGGCTCACAAAACGATTGATGAGTATTTTGTTGTTAAAGTAGTCAAGCACATGCAGCATTTACATTGAGTTGTGATTAATAAGACCACAGTGGCTCATGAATCATTTGGTTCAATTTTACCCTTGGTACAGTTTGGTATCTTTCTTTGTTCTGGTGTATGGTAATATAATAATTAATAAATTAATTATAAATTATTTATGATGGTTTTTATGATAATAAAACAAAGGAAATACCAAATTTTACCAAGGGCAAAATTGAAGCACAAAATGCATACCGGTAATTATATAGAAAACATTTTTATAAACCACTTCTAGTGCTGTAGGTGTTTGACATTTTGATTCTCTTATTGATATGTTTTATTTATTTACTTGTGAACAGGCTGCAGCACAGAAATCAGACATGGAGGATAGAATAGCAACTCTTGAGAAGCGTTATGTGCGACTTCAGCATGAAGTCACAGCACTGAATGATGATAATGAGCGACTAGAAACTGAGCTTGCTAGCAAAGAAAGTGAACTGATCCAGGTGACTGAAAAATGATAAATAAGTTAATTTAAATGCATTGTTACAGAGTTTGTGTGTTGTCCACCATTACTGTTTGTAGGGTTCATATAGCATTTTGTGCCCTTTGTACTGTTGCTTCTTGTCCAGGATTTCATGGTCGAGCACACGCATGCTTTGGCATGTGCTTGCATTGGGCTCATTGTTCTAGATTGCCCACTATCTCTCAGAATGAGACATGTCATTGATTCTTAACAGAATAACTAAAAGAAGGTAATATTTACTATGGGCAAAACAAAATAGTCGTTCCCGAGAGGTTGTGTGGAGGCACAGGGGCCTAACAGGGCTGAAAATAACGGCCCGTCAACAGACAATGTCGAGCCTGATTGGGGTTTTGACCGGTCAAACTTTCACATTGCCGGTCATGTTGACCAGTCACATTTGACCATAAAATTATGGAGGAAATAATGTTTCTGTGTTGTTGTCTACTATCAGAATGCATCTGGGGAAAATGACTTAGGGTACGCAAACCGCAAGACTCAAGTTAGAAAGTTGTTCATTTTTTTCCACCACGCAAATTAGTTCCAAAGCTCAGAAAAAAGTAAACAGGTAAAATTAAAGCTTTTGCTTCTTTTCAAGTTTATTCTTGTTTTGTGTTGTGTTTTCATTGTTATACTGCGGTATGTCTGGAAACATGAGCTAAAGTTTTATTACCAAACGTAAAAATGAACGTGAAAGGTGACAGTATTCTCACGATTGCTATAGAGAAAAACTAATGAAAATATTCGAATTACAAAAAGATCAGAAAGGTAATGGAAAAGAGTAAATATTTCACTAAAAATTGTAGCTGCACATGTCATGAGAATTGCAACCTAAATTGATATGGACTGTAACAAAATTAATCAATTAATTGACGACACAATTTCACGGCTTGAAATTTGAAAATACTTCATCTCTTTTTGTCCAGTTTGTTCGCTTCAGTTTGCGTGAAAGTTTAAATCAAACAAAGTTTATTTCAAGTTCATTTCATTTGTCCACCTTTAATAGTAAATTTTAAGTTTTCAAAGTGAAAAAGAAACGAACAACATCTGGCTTAAGTCTCGCATATGGTAATCTGATACGTGTCACATTTTCGGTAAGTTTTTTCCTTTTATTTGCTCACCACATTATTGCTTTACTCTTCAGCACAATTTTATAATCAGGGCTTGAAATTAAAAAAATGTTCAGGTCGATATTTTCCGACCAGCTGCAAAAATTTCAGTCGCAAGTTTGAAAATTTTAGTTGCAAAATGCACATAAGCTATGATTTTGTTACTGCAACAATGCAAGCTTAACTTTTATTTCATTTCTGTTAATTAAATGATGGGAAAAATGATGCATGATCGAATGAAATGATCGTCAATTGAATCACGTGCCGACATCTTCATTGATCACTGTACTACGACTACAGTACACTATTTAGTAGATTCTCAAACTTTTAATGTCATTAAAACTAAAGTACATTTGTAGACAAGTTAGAAGAGGGCCGACTACAAAAAAGGACACAATCTTGAACATCTCTGATCTAAAACTCAACACGAGTAACTGGAGTAATAATCTTTACCTTTTCGACACACTTTACCTTTGCAGGTATTTTGTTAAGCTTTAGCTGTAGCTTAAATTACGGGTTAGCATAATTGAGCAAAAGTAGTCAGAATATCGTTATGAAATGTTTGAATCTTTGGCAACGACAAGCGTGAGATGAACGAAACTCGCAAACCCCCACGCCCACCATGTTTGTTGTTTTTGCGAGTTGTTTTAGAACGGGAGCGCCTATGTGCGCCAGCGATTCATATTTACAAAGAAACCACTGTAATGGCGTCTGATCGTGCGAAGATTTTGACCAAAACTTTTCACATTTTCTTTATACATGTAAGCAAGACACAAAAGAATTAAAATTCTTATTTTATCCTTAATTTGGCCGAATAGTCACAAAATTGCGACTGAAGAGGAATTTTTAGTCGCAAAAGGGAAATATTTGGTCGCAAATGCGACCATATCGGTCGCAATTTCAAGCCCTGGTAATGATGTAGAATATTTACAGTATTTATTGATGTCAACACCGGACCTCACACCCTGAATATTGCAACATACAGTGTAACAATTCTTTGAATTCATTCATTCATTCCAAAGGCAAAAATAGGGAGTCTTAATTGCTGTTCGACAGCAATGTTGTTGTATTAAGGGACCGAACTTAAGACTGCTAGGGGAAAATTGCAGGGTACAATTTTTATTTGTCTGGCCAGATATGAGATGTGACCGAGCTAAAATGTACTTGGCTGGTCATTGTGACTGGAGACTCTACGGAAATTATTTTCAGCCCTGCCTAATGCTTAGTGCGCTGGACTCAGGATAGTTTGAGCCCTGGCTAGGGCACTGCGTTGTGTTCTTGGGCAAGACACTTTACTCTCACAGTGCTTCTCTCCACCCAGGTGTATAAATGGGTACCCAGCCCAACCTTTAACCATGGGTCCTCCATTTATGAATAAGGTGCAGGGT
The DNA here is from genome assembly GCA_947652115.1 of Blastomussa wellsi. Classification (NCBI taxonomy): domain Eukaryota; kingdom Metazoa; phylum Cnidaria; class Anthozoa; order Scleractinia; family Plerogyridae; genus Blastomussa; species Blastomussa wellsi. Next base: position 10,341,696 of record OX393567.1, read on the forward strand.
GGAGTAGAAATATTCCTTGTTGCTTCATGCTAAGGAAACCAGGATAGGCTCTGAGCTGATGGGCCACTAGGCTCATATGCAGACCTTACCTTACAGAGGCAGTGGCTAACTGATTGTTCTTTTAGCATAGTTTTGTGTTCTCAGTTGCATGACTTATTTCCCTCATTGTTCCCTCCCCTCCCCAGTAGCAGTATCTCTGGCCCTGGGGTTCATACTAACTGAGGGTTATCCACTGAGCCTCTGGCTTCAGTGTGACTGCTTTTGTGGGAGGTCTCGTGGCTGGGTTCCAGGCTGGGTTCCAGGCTGGGATTGTGGGTTGGGCAGGCCAGTCAGGGCTTTGAAGTGTGATTGCTGTCACAGCCCCAAGGCCGCTGAGTGCTGAAACTCCACATGCCACTTGGGTGTTGCTGTAATTTAAGTGGCATGACACTATTACTGAAATGTCTGAGAAATTTCTGCTGCTATTAACATTATTTGTTCTGATGTGAATTAAAGGCAGAAGAGAAAGTAAGATGTCAGCAAGAAAAACTGGAACTTGCAGAGCAGAACCTTAATCAGTCTTTAAGAAAAGCTGAAGCATTACCTAAAATAGAAGAAGAATTAGCAGTACAAATGGCAGCCTTAAATGAGGTAATTAACTGACATGGTCATCCCAAGACTACGGTAGTCCCAAGAAGAAGAGAAAAAAATACCGCTCAAATGTAAGTTACCACCGTCTCGCGAGAAACGAGACTCGCATCGCGAGAAACGAGACTCGCATCGCGAAAAACGAGACTCGTATCGCGAGAAACGAGACTCGTATCGCGAGAAACGAGAACTGTCTCGCGAGACATTTCTCGTTTCTCGTGAGTGCACTGCAAGTACCAACTTTACGTTGTTGGGCCGAGAATATCATCGAGCGGACACGTGTCGTATCGTTGATTTTTTCGGTGATCGACTTGATCGGAATTTGTTTTGTTGTCTGTTCGTGCTGGATATCTACATCCGTCATCGGTAGCGCCACGCTCTAGCTTGTATAGTTTGAAACCTCGATTGACTTTATAATTACTTGGTTCATAGCATTCACATACGAAGCAAGGCTTCGAACATGTAATCTAAGTAAACTATTTATTCACAATGTGAAGCCGCAACGCTTTTGAACATGAAGCGTCGGTCCTCGATCGACTTTTTATTTTTGTTCTCGTTTTCAAATGTGAGGTCACGCTTCGAACATTCAGTCCAAGTTAACTCTTCATTCACAAAGTAAAGCCGCAACGCTTTTGAGCAGGAAGCCTCCACTGATTTTGAATTCACATGCGAAGCCACGCTTCGAACGCGTAATCAAAGTTAACTTTTTACTCACAAAGTGAAGCCGATCACTTTGATCACTTTCATGTTTACGCCGGTGAGAGCATGTATTTTCATTTGGGTGAATGAAAAATAGTTTCAGTCGAAGGAAAACGTCTTCGTTTGAAAGAAACACTATTCTAAGTCATCTTCAGGAACTCTGAAAGTATTTTTTATACATTTCTTTTTAATAATATAACACTTTTCATTTCTCGTGGCGGCGCCCAACTTGCATGTTTCGCCGAAAACAGAAATTTACCTGGATTTCAGCATCAAAAATGCTGCCTTCGTTTTCGCGGTAGAAATATGCGACTTCTTAGTTTTCACATACAGTTTCTTCTGTTTTAATTAATATATCGTTGTTGAGTTAATTGTTTTACAGAGAAACTGAAAAATGCTCGTAGAAAATTGCTAAAATTAAGAAATAAACACAGCGTTTTCGTTCCCAATGCGGCTATTTTTATCTTGGAAAGAAATTTGATCCGGGCAGATTTTGATCACGTGCTAGGCAACCACTTCTGAGCCGTGAGCGTACGCCACGCAATCAACAAAACAACGCTATAAATTGTAATTTTCGTCAAGCTTCATCTAAACACTTGATTTATACCCTTGAGCCTAAAGCTTACCTTTTCTTTGCAAAATCGTTATCAAAAATTTAGTCGGCGAACGGCTTGCCTGGGTCCTTGCCCGTCGGGCAAGGAAGGAGAGAAAGTTACTTGCCCAAAGGGAAAATCTACTTGTCCCGGACGACCGGACGGGGGTTTTTTCGAGCCCTGCACTTCTCCGATCGACAGCGTGGCCAATCGAACTCTTAAAAACAAAACACACAAATGCAAAAACTGATAATGTTTCTAAGCATTAGAAGACGAAAAAGTTATTCGCATTTTACTGATTTGTAAACTATATAATTCATACTCTGAAGAAAGATGAGCGAAGACGACGGCTGTATTCTACATGTATTTTACAAATCAACCGAACATTCGCAAAAGGGAGCTGGGAGGGAAATGGCTATCGTAAAGTTTATGATAAGAAACACAATGTTGGTCATGACTTTTACAGAAGTGGTGGCTCCAAACGAGAGATATCGAATACTTTACAAAGCTCGCCGGCATGCCGTAAAATTTCAAAGAGCTTTTTCAATTGTCTCACCAGCGCGTGCCGAGAGCAAACTTTTCCCTGTCAAAAATTGAATGAATGTTAACAGCGCATCTTAAGAACTTCGATAATACACTCTTTCTGTAAATTTGGACTGTTTCAGCGTTTGAATCATCCAATTGTGCCAAATATAACGAGAGATATCGAATACTTTTCAAAGCTCGCCGACATGCCGTAAATTTTCAAAGAGCTTTTTCAATTGTCTCACCAGCGCGTGCCGAGAGCAAACTTTTCCCTGTCAAAAATTGAATGAATGTTAACAGCGCATCTTAAGAACTTCGATAATACAATCTTTCTGTAAATTTGGACTATTTCAGCGTTTGAATCATCCAATTGTGCCAAATAAAACCGGACATATCGAAATAGTTTTCAAGGCCGCCAGCGATTGCCGTGAAGTGTCGTCGTCTCGTCGGTCGCCATACCCATGGGAACTGGCTTCTTGCGAGTAATATATTCCATACTAAACGCTTCAGTGATTCTCGAGAGAAACGAGAACCTTCTCGCGAGAAATGAGACTCGTATCGCAGGAAACGAGACTCGTATCGCGAGAAACGAGACTCGTATCGCGAGAAACGAGACTCGTATCGCGAGAAACGAGACGAGAGGTGGTAACTTACATTTGAGCGGTACTGTATATTATTTTAGTAGCAACTAGTACTATCGGCGAAAGTGAAGAATGATCATCGCAGTTAATTTCCAATTTAAGCAATTGGAAAGAAGAATCCTGAAAATATCAGGGCTTCAATGGGATTCAACCCCATGAGCTCTGTGATACTGGTGCGATGCTCTACCAACTGAGCTATGAAGCCACACATTGGGAATGAAGTCAATTTATTGAATTCATATCTTCCCGTGAGGAGTGGAATGATGTGTAGTATATATGAAATAATTAATATTTGAACTGCGGATATAGATCAAAGTGTTTTTCAGGCTTCTTCTTTCCAATTGCTTAAATTGGAAATTAACTGCGATGATCATTCTTCGCTTTTATCTATATCTGCAATTCAAATATGAATTATTTCATATATACTACACATCATTCCTCTCCTCATGGGAAGATATGAACTCAATAAATTGGCCTCATTCCCAATGTGTGGCTTCATAGCTCAGTTGGTAGAGCATCGCACCGGTATCGCGGAGGTCATGGGTTCGAATCCTGTCGAAGCCCTGGTTTTTTAAGGCTTCTTCTTTCGAATTGCTTCAATTGGAAATTAACTGCGATGATCATTCTTCACTTTCATCTATATCCACAGTTCAAATATGAATTATTTCGTATATACTACACATCAGTACTATCGGTGCTACCATTTCAGTAAACTTACATGGATAAAAAACCTTGAAATCCAGCTTGCAGCCCTTCAGACAAACTGCTCTCACACCCAACTTGCAGCCCTTCAGACAAACAGCTCTCAAATCCAGCTTGCAGCCCTTCAGACAAACTGCTCTCACACCCAACTTGCAGCCCTTCAGACAAACAGCTCTCAAATCCAGCTTGCAGCCCTTCAGACAAACGGCTCTCACACCCAACTTGAAGCCCTTCAGACAAACAGCTCTCAAATCCAGATTGCAGCCCTTCAGACAAACAGCTCTCAAATCCAGCTTGCAGCCCTTGGGTCAGACAGCTCCCGAATCCAGCTTGCAGCCCTTCAGACAAACAGCTCTCAAATCCAACTTGCAGTCCTTCAGACAAACAGCTCTCAAATCCAGCTTGCAGCCCTCCAGACAAACAGCTCTCAAATCCAACTTGCAGTCCTTCAGACAAACAGCTCTCAAATCCAGCTTGCAGCCCTTCAGACAAACAGCTCCCAAAATCCAGATTGCAGCCCTTGGGTCAGACAGCTCTCAAATCCAGCTTGCTGGGCTTTCTTCATGCAAACAGCTCTCAAATTTCACTTGCCATGGGCTGTTGTATTCTTACCGTTGCATAAAATTATTTTTTATAATTAATAAAAGCCAATGTCATTTTTCTCCCAATTTCAATACTTTTTCTACTGTGCAGACCTTTTGTTCATGTAATATTAACTTAATATTGTGTTTCAAGGCTGCAGAGAAACAAGGATCGGCAGAAGAAACTGTACAGCAGCTACAGAGTCAGGTTCAGGACCTTCAGGCTGAGCTCAGCAGGGTAAGAATCCCCTGCTTGTAATTTATTTATAAAGAGCAGTGGGTCATGGTTCAAGATTAACCCTGACAGTCCAGTATGGTAGAAGTCTGCACAACACAAACCATTTGCAGTGCCAGTTATTTGATGACTGCAAACAGTTGCAGAATTACATGAATGTAGAATTTTCATTTCAGTATCAAGCTTTCTTCTATGAATTACTTATGGATGCCACATGATACTTGTTACGCAGGGTGCCTGAAAGGCGGTCCGCATTAAATATCTGGTCAGGTTTCGACACGTTTTATTTTAAATTTTCCCATATCCTGCGGGACCATGTGGTCTCTGTGTTTGTTTCGTATGGAAGTTGGCGAAGTGGAATCATGTCGGGCCGAAGGAACCTGTAGGAGGAAAACAGCCATAAATTTGCTTTAAAGGCTGCCGTCGCCTCCAGATTACACGTAGAGTATGTTTGATTGTTGCTTTAACCATTGCTTTTCTCAAATCCCACTATTATGAAACGAATACAGGCTCGCAAATCTCACAAATATTTTTCATTGTGGCCCGTCGAAAACGATGAAACCATACATCAGACGGCATCTTGGACAAGCCATCACAAAATATGTACTGGTAATAAATACTAGCGAATTCCCTTGCAGAAATTTGATCAAATTTTCCTTTTTTTTTTGCAAAGGCCTTTTTAAATTGATATGAGACTTAGACTTCAATTTTATAAGCCTTCTGCATTTGTCAAGTGGAAAATTAATTTGCAACGAAGTTGACAAAGCCAATGCAAATTGTTTTAATGCGAACCATGTGCATTCTGTTATCGTTTTGTTGAAGAAAGTATGACTAGCAACATGGTTTGTAATGCTATATATACTAAATGTTTCCATTTCCATAGTTATTTTTTTCTATGAGGATAAAGTTGATACATTCGAAGATCGACCAATGCATCCCATGTGTAATCCTTTAGGCTTCTTGTTTTGGTTAGAATGCAAGCTGACTATTTGTTTAATTTGCCAGGGGCAGATCCAGAAAATTCAAATACAGGGGGCCAAAGAAGTTGAGGCACAGCACCCCCAAGTAAAAGAAAAAAAGTAAATCCCTGATTGTATGGTCCCACTCTAAAGACGGATCTAGAAAAGGGGAGGGGCCCCCTCTAAATCCACCTCTGTTTTCTATGTGGTTTAGAGTATCTTGCAGATTATAATGCCACTATACTGATTGTCCATTAATTTTTAGGCACGTGAAAGAGAAAAGATGAATGAAGATCATAACACTAGATTATCAAATACAGTAGACAAACTATTGGGTGAATCAAATGAAAGACTACAAGTCCACCTTAAGGAAAGAATGGCTGCACTGGAAGAAAAGGTTTGTATACCTCAAAGAACCATGTCATGTTTACATGCTTTCTTGGTCAGGCGTTATGAAATGATGTACCCCAATAAAGTAAAGAAACCGATTATACTGTTGCTCTCTTGGAAAAGATAAGACATGGCTTGAAATTACAACCGATAAAGTCGCATTTGCGATGAAATATTTCCCTTTTGCGACTAAAACGTCCTCTTCAGTCACAATTTTGCGACTTTTTATGAAAGTTTTACAGCACAAGCAGTAAAACGCAGTTAATGGATCGTTACGTGCAAATCTCGTGAACAGTTAGTTGCTGTGTTTAGCTATCTTACAATGCTCTCAATTGTCTTTGGCACCCTCAGAGACCCGGCAAGGTCCTTGAATGCTTTATTGTCTCAAGTGGTGCACAAGATTGTCTAGACTTATCACAGCATGATCTACATCATGGCACTTTTCTATTGGTTACACCCATAGCCATGTCTAGCTATAAAAGCACTATTATTCAATGTAAAACACTTCCCTTGTGGCGGGTGTGCTACACTCAGTAAGCATAAATTGTTAAAATTTAATAGTATAGAAAATTCCCTCCCTCCCTCCCTGTATGGGGGATGTATATGTTTGTCAATAAACCTGGGGGTCACCTCCTTTGGGGTTGGCGGTTAAGTCTTCATGTAGCGATTTCCCCCAAGCTTTGGGCATGGTTTTGCCCCTTTCATTTTTGCACCTGCCAATAGTCTTGTCCGATCCCGTGCTGGCTTTCTCAGTACCGGGGAGATAAGTGAGGCTTCCATAGGTCACATGTTCAAATTTGACCTGCCAACACTCTTGTCTGTTTCCAGTGCGGGATAGTCCCGTAGCACTGGTGATAAGTGAGGCTTTAAAAGGTCAGCATATTTGCCAATACTCTTGTTTGCACGGTTGCTAGGGCAACAAGTGAGGCCTAATGCTATTGTTATGTTATCTAGTTGAACTGCCGATACTCTTGTTCAATTCCAGTGCGGTAGTGCTGGAGATAAGTGAGGCTTTAAAAGGTCACGCAACTCAAAGTCACTCCCCATGCCGACCACAGGGATGTGTCCCTCCACATTAATGCCAAACGATGTGTGGTTTTCTCTATTTGTTCATGAATGCATCACAATAATAATGGGTTATAATAGTACACCAAAGCAAGCAGTCACGTAACAGGGACATTAACGCCCAAATTAAGGATAAAAATAGAATTTTAATTCTTTTGTGTCTTGCTTATAAAGGAAATTTGAAAATTTTTGGTCAAAATCTAGTACAATTTATCTTCACATTTCGTACGCGATTCACTCAATCAGACATCATTACAGCGTTTTTTTTTCTAAATATGTATCACTGGCGCAACTTGCCAAAACAACAGGCATAGCAGATGTGGAGTTTGTCTTATGCTTGTCCTTACCAAAGATTCAAAATTTAATATTTCATAACGATACTCTGACTACTTTCTCTCATTTATGCTACCCCATATTTAAAGCTACAGCTAAAGCTAAACAAAATGCCTGCAAAGGTAAAGTGTGTCGAAAAGGTAAGATACTTGTGTTGATTTTAGATCAGAAATGTCCAAGATTGTGTCCGGTCTTGTAGTTGGTCCTCTTTCAACTTGGCTACAAATGTACTTTAGTTTTAATGACATTAAAAGTTTCAGAATCTACTAAATACAGTACCGCTCAAATGTAAGTTACCACCTCTCGTAAAGTGCATATGAAGTGAATTTGTTTTGTGTGTTGTTTTAAAATGTACTTTGTGAAATACGCGATTCCAGAGTTTGAGACCTCTGGGATTAAAAATAACGATTTTACAAGCCTTCAAAGTTGAGCATTTTGACCTCCAAAAATGGTCAGGGGAATGGGTCCGAAAATACCATGCCGTGATGTCACTTTGGTGCCAAACTTTTGTTTGATGGATCAAAGTTTTTTGTCAGTGAGGAGTGATTACGTGAGAAACATGTCGAGCGATTCAGAAATGGGTGATTTGTCAGAAAAATCCAGCAACCCTAAAGAAATAGAAACTGAGAACAATTTTGAGAACGATTTTTGGCACCCAAATAACGTCAGAGGTAGTTGTCACGTGGTATTTTGACCGCGCGGTTCAAATACAACTTTGAAGGCTTGTAAAATTGTTACTTTTAATACCAGACGTCTCAAACTTTGGAATCGCATATTTCACAAGGTAACTTTTCAAACTAAGTACAAAACCAATTCACTTCATAGGCACTTTAATGGAATTAAAAGTTTGAGAATCTGCTAAATAGTGTACTGTATAGTGATCAATGAAGATGTTGGCACGTGATTCAACCACAATCGTTTCATTCAAGTTTCATGCATCATTTAAGGGTACTGAACAGGTTCGCGGATCAAATTTGTTCAAAATTGTGATTTTTATTGTTCATAAACTGTGTGTATTTTTCTTTCTTTTACAAAAAACAGAATTCCAAAATCTTTTTTCACTCCTGAGTTATTGCAAATTTCCTTTTTTGCGTGACTCATTACGTTACACTTTAAGGTGTCGAGCTTCCAACAGAGCGAATTTTCTTTGCTAGCGTCGCTCACTTCTCTCCTTGCGGTACAGTTTTGGCTGAAGCTTTTGGGTGGAGAGAGAAAAGAAGAGAAAGAAAGCGAGAAAAAAGTCTGCGGCTTCCTCTCGATTTTCGTTCTCCTTTTTTGAAGCCCTTGTACTCTTTTCAGTGTTTTCTCCATCGCAGTCAAAACTTGCAAGAAATTATCACATTATAATTCTGCCTCAGAATTGTCGGCAAAGGATACTTTGATCTTGAAATAATAGAGAGATTAAGCATGAAGTAATACGGCAAACGGCAAACGCGAGACTGCCTTTCATTTTGTTACCTTTTTATCTAATTTTCAAATAAATCTCTCAGAAAAATAGGGAAAAATCACTTGTTCACAACAAACATGAACCGGCTTATTTCCGCACAAAAACGCATAACGACCAAGAAGTTGAATTTTTGCCGTTCGTGGGAAAACCTAATTGGTCCATTAAGGCGATAAACCAGAAAACCACTCTCCATGGGAGTGCTATATTTACGAAACTTTCTTTGCCATCTTTGAGTGGCTAGTTTGCATATGAGAGTTCATCGTAGAAGAATGAAATTTCGCTCAATGGCACATGAATCCCTCTCCTCCAAAAGTGTGTCGGGCTTTAGCTTATTTGTTTTTCATTTTTAAGATATAAGTCCAAATGCTGTGTCAATCCGAGAAAAGTACGTGAACGAGCTTTAAATTATAATAACTTTTTTTGATAGCTGATCTGATGATTCCTCAACACACTTTTAAAGCCAAACACGTGCTGAGTGACATGCAGTCATTGTTTACTTCGAAGGGCCAAAATCCGACGGGAGTTTGTCGCACTTATAAACATTGCTCTATTTACATTTAACTGACTGCAGCTTCTCTTAGATTTAATTTAAAAAAGTTAAAAACATTTCCATTAGGTTCTTGGTCCTATAATCTTTAAAATGATGTATAGGCTTAGGCACTTTCCTCAAATTAAGCGTGCATGAGGATCTTTTTGCGCAAAGCACCTGCAAGCCTGTACAGAGATGGAATAAAAGTTAAGCTTGCATTGTTGCAATAACAAAATCATAGTGTATGTGCATTTTGGGACTAAAATTTTCAGACTTGTGACTAAATTTTTGCAACTGGTCACAAAATGGCAACCTGATTATTTTTTTTTAATAATTTAAAGCCCTGTAAGATGTTTCGAAATTTTGTGCATCGAAGCAATAATTATTATTTACACTTTCGTCTTTATCCAGTTCATTTACATGTCACAACATTGCACATGATCCACACATGATTCGTTGCACATAGGTCTTCAAAAGGGTTACTCTGATTTCTCAAAGATTGCTTGGCTTTATTTTTATGCCACTTTTATAAGTTTGAGGCTCTAAAGCTCGTGATAGCCTTGAACAAACACAGCCAGGTTGAAATTAAAAAAATCAGAGACACTCTTGTAGTGCAGCTTTGTGGGAATATTTTCAATTGGTAAAGTTGAGCTCAATCGGTTGAAAGTTGGCTGTAAGTGATTTTAAAATGTACATACATTTATGTCAATTTGTATTTTCGAGGTATGGTTGAGAAAAGCTATTTCAGTTTTGTTTGTTTTAAGGGATTGATGACACATGAAGTATTAGATTTAATGATGTATTGACAGACAACTCCAAGGATTGGCTTACTGTTACTATGGCATTGACGACATTTTATAATAGTGGCTCACAATAGTTTAAAGCTTTCCGTTAAGTTTAAAGCTAGGCCAATGATGCAGATAAAAAACATTTAGTTTGCAAACATGTTTCTTCTGTTTCTTGGTAGGTCCGGCCCACCAATTTTTCAGCTTATTCTTGTTTTAAAAGTTTCTAATCCAGTCATGCATGTTTTCACACAATATTACGACTTGAATACCTGAAGCTTAAAAATTAAAATCTGGCAGAGGAAATCAGCACATACGCTTCACAATTAAGTAGAACGTAATTTTTGTTTTATTTTCCTCAAAATGGCAAAAACTAGACTAAATTTATGAATTTCAGACCAGTTACGTTCCCCGAGCCCTCACTCCTACCTGTTGCTGGCCAGTTGAAAATTACTATCAGTACCAGATTGATGGGAAATGTCGTCATTAATTAAAAGGGTCAACCTCGTGCCCAGGGCTTTTCCCTGATTACAAGGAAAAGCCCCGGGAACGAGGTTGTTGAAGGATAAGTACCAGGTTTGGAAAGTCGTACTCATACTCAATGAGGGTCACACAGGGGTATTCTCATAATCTGTGATTGGCTGATTTTACTTTCCGTGAAACATGAATTAAATGAATTATTCTTCATTATCTGTGACCCAAAGGTTTTTTGTGTCCTGTGAAGAACTTGAATATTAATAACTGATGTTCGTGATCACACCACTTCATTCCACATGATTTTGAGTCGCGAGTCCTCTAGAAGATTTATGAAGACTATGAAAATAACAAGTGCAGCTTCTGTACAATTATCGTAAGGTCTCCTAAACGTGTGGCATCAGTAACTATCAACTAACCGATAGCTGTCCTCAATGATTTTGGTTCTTCACATGTGTATCATAGGACAGTAAAGTGCTTATTCCTCCTGTTGGCAATGCTAGTAAAAATCACTTCCCTATATAGGGGCTGAACCCAGCCACGAGGGTTCATGTAAGTTAGAGTGTTCAGGGACAGGACTTGGCGACTAGCTCAATTTTTGCTCAGCTTGAAAATACCTTATTCTGCCTGCAGACTGCTCGCTTCAGATTTTGCGGGCAAACATTTTCCAAGCCTAGTGAAAGGACAGTGATTGTAAACATAGTAGCACAAAATGGGAAGACAATTGATTCCCAAGTCCTTGGGTCCATTCAATTTCCTTGGAAAGGAAAGAACTTGATTTCCGGCAACAAATGAGCAGTCCACATTAACAGTTTTGGGCGAATAGGCCTTGTAAAAGGAACCATGATTGCATGCTCCTAATTCGGCAGCTATTGAAGCAGGAACTACTGCTTGCCATTTCACCGTTTTGGCTTCTTTTCTGAACTGAAGGGGTACAACACTTTCCATTCAGTTTCCGTGGAGACATGAAGAAAGTGACATGCAGAATAAAATGTTACACTGAGAACCTTTTGTCAATACTAAAAGAATTCAAGCATGATCACGTGAAAGATACTGGTGATGAACATTACAGTTGCAAAATGGAGTGCTCACATTACTTTTGGTGGTGAATTAAATAAGCAATGACAGGAACTTGTCAGGGGTAATTACAAATTCAAAATTCAAAAGCTTTTCTTTCAATTTTTTTATAAAACAAAGAGCACAAAATTTCCCAACAATTAATTTAAATTCACATTTTTGAGCCAAAGTTCCCCTGCCTTGACATAGAACTAGCTGTCACTGCCAGAGGCTGTTTGTTGAACTCCAGATTATGTGATTATTGTTTTGTTCTTTGTTACGCAGACGGCCTTGACCCAAGAACTTACAGCAGTGAAATCGCAAGTAGAAGATCTTCAAAGAGAAAAGGTACTGTCCATGTATAAGCCGCACTTTTTTTCACAAAATTGAAGCCAAAAATCAAGGGTGCGGCTTATCCACAGATTCATCTGTGCTTGGAGTTCTCAAAAACCTAATTAATATTCATAAAGCTTCTTATAATAATAATCTCACAAATTTAATAACGTTTTATAGAATACAAGTAAGGACTTACTTCGCCCTGAAAATGTTATAACTGCAAAAGCCGGACCGATATGTTCTGAACAGGTGCAGAACTTTGCTGATATAGCTACAAAGTCTCTGAAAATAATCGCCAATGAGTTGAGAACTCATAGATAATCATAATAATTATTTAACGAACTTACAATTTTCAGTTGATCGTTGGTGTAAAATTCCCACAGTAATTCAATCAAGTGAACGAGGTTTTGCTTCTTGTAGAGGCGACAAGAACTTGCTTTCTTTGTTTCTTCTGGATCATGCTCTTGCTTCTAGCCTATCTTCAAGTCTAAATCCGAATTTTTCGGCTGTATTCATCCCATTTATAACAAGTAGACCAATTTTTCTCTGAAAACTATGCGTTTTGTGTGAAACTGAACTTCAAAGCTTGCTGTTCGCTTGTACGCACCTAGATGGTTTTCCCGCTTCAAACGGTCTGAACGTAATCTGATTGGTTTAAATTCATCGCGTGAATCAATCATCTTCAGGGCCATTGCGGCCCGCACAGCGTGTGTTTTGACGATCAATTTTGCCAAGTATATGGATAATAATGTTTGTTGAAATGTAGTACATTTTTACAGTCAGAATGTTTGACAACTTACTGGTCCACTTAAATTGTATTGCTTGTACAGAATTTAGTACAAATGTTGTAAGATGTGTTTGTTGTTTTTCTTCTAAAGGAAATATTGGCTCTAGAACTGGGAAGACTTAATGAAGAGTTTGAAAGGCATAAATCTATGGTACAGTACATATATGTAATGTTTGTTTAATATCATTTATTTCAATTAAATCACATGTATGTGTATTTAATAATTTTAAAGGAGCTGAATTTTATTTAACAAATAAAGAAGCCTAAGCCATGTATTATACTGTCACAATACATGGCTTAGGCTTTTTCATTTACTTTATGATATAGATTTTATATGCCGCAAGTAAAAACAACAAAACATGCACGATCGATAAACTGAAGCAATTAAATTTCGCTTCGTTTCTTTCCTCGAACTTAGAAGCTTCTTCAACAATCTCTGCAACTTGACTCAGAATTTTGTCCGGAATTTCTTCATAGAAAATGTTCCCTGCCCGGCGCCTCATCCCTTGCCAATTTTCACTGACTAGAGAAAAGCTGACGAAAAACAATAAAACACGCTTTTTCTGTGTTTTATACTCTGATAAAACATGGGTTTTTGACCAATCAGAGTGCGCACAGAGTCCGATCTATATTACAAAATGTTTTAAATCATCTTTCCGACTTACAAAATTACTGCCAAGTTAAATTAGAAAACCAGAAAATTATAGTTGTGTCAGTGGAGAGATGTCAAAGAAGTAATAATAACCTAAAATTAGATAGGATCCGTGGCAATAACTAAAGGAAGATTAAACCAGACTTTAAAAACATTACATCTTTTGTCAAGATGTGCAGTGGGTCACAGGTTTCCTGAGTGTCTCTGTGGCCTACTGCAAATCGAGTAGGTTTTTGAGTCAGTAACTTTGCTGTCTGACAGTGTTTGCTGAGAGATATTCCTGGAAATGCCACAGTTGTGTCCATCCTTCTCAACCCTCTAACTGTTTAATCTGCCAAACAAACTATTTCAGTTGTAGGAATTCTCTGCTTTCACCTTTTACTGTGTGCTTTTAATTATTTACATTACACTTGTTTTATCAGGGCCCTCCTTCGGCAGCAGTTAATGGTCCTGTAGTGACATTTAGCAGGTACAATTGTTGAAAACTAAACTGCAGTATTTGATGTCTTTTATTGACTATGTTTTAGTTTACTTCTCTTCAGCTCCACAATTTGCTTACCGGTAATTAGTTTCACATCATATACCCTTATCAGTCTAACCAAGCATGTTAACCAAGACCAATCCTTACTCTCTGTACATTTATTCCTCGTGTTACACGGTTTTGATTGGGAGGTACAGTTCAGTGTTTGGCTAGTTGTGATTAAGTTCATTAAAGTTTTATGATGGTAATTAGAAGTCATTAACTCTCCTTGTCCATACCAACAATAAGATATCTCCTTTTAAGCTCATAGATGGCATAGTCATGAGATGAATGAATGGATGTCAGGCACTCATTACTTCGCCTACAAGAGACATTTTGTCTTCTGTTATAAGATAGTTTTGAGAAAAACAGATAACATTAACTACCTATTTTGTTTGATATTTTTAGTGACGCTATTAAACGGGAGACAAAAGGTCGCGCTGGAATAGAGGACTCACCCAGCAGAGTGTTCACACTAAATGAACAGGAGTGGCAGAAGTTAGAACAGGCAAGCGTGCTTAAGAATGTTGCCATGGCATTTGACTCTATTCGGCTCTCTGACATTGAAAGTGATGCTGGCAGTGACATTTCTGAAGAAAGAGGTGTCGGTGGTGATGCACAGACTTTAGCATCTCTGCTTCAACAACAGATAGATATTATTAATAAAGAGCTCAAGTAAGTGACAAGCCTACCTTGTGGCTCCAGAATATATCCATGCCCTACCCGTTGAGGATCCAAGTGATAGGGGAGTCTTAACAAATTGAAAAGAACAGTATGAGCTCAAGCTAAATTGCAATTTCTGGATGGGAGGAGGGATCCAAACCAAAAAACTCTCCTCAGGGGGTGTATGGATACTTTCTGGAAGAGCACAAAATCATTGTATTTACAATGAGATGTAATGTACTAGTACATGTATTCCCTATTTTGTACTTGAACATGTATTCCCTATTATAAAAATAGAAATTATAGTACCGGTATTCAGGGCTGCAAATATTTTTCCATGAAAGGACATAAACTTATCGTGTCTGACTAAGTATCTAATTTTGATGGGACAAAATTGTAGCGACGTTGGACGTTATATTACAAAACTCCTTGATAACGTGTTGTTAACGCAAAACATTGGCAGTTGAATTGGAAGGAGTAAAAATTGTCCGGACCACAGTTTGGATTTCATCAGACATTTTGGTCAGCCACTGTCCGATGTCTGACTGTTATTTGAAGCCCTGGTATTATTTTAAACTAGTTTTGTGAATCTGGCTCAACCTATGCTTTTGTTCACATTATTTTTACTTCAGGGTTCTAATTGCCTACTACATTTTGTGTACAGTGGAACCCTGCTCTGCGGTCACCTCATTATTATGTCAATTTTTTTGGTCCTGGTGAAACGCCAATACATTTCTATAAGAAACCCAAAATATTATTTTTGCCAAAATAAACCTTTGCACCAGTTTGAAATACATTGCACCTTTTGTTTCTCCTTTTTCCCAATTTCTGACTATTTATAGCATTCAAAAGTTACGAAAAACTGTGCATCATTTGTTCCACGACCAAGTCAGAAGGGGCGTGGGTCTATTCCCTGTTTGACGTCACCAACTGATTTGAATCGCATCAAGTCTTTGTACATAAGCATGCAAATTAGTTTGTGATGTCAAATAGGGAATAGACCCACGCCCCTTCTGACTCGGTCGTGGAACAAATGATGCAGAGTTTTTCGTAACTTTGGAATGTTGTAAATAGTCAGAATTTTGTGAAAAGGAGAAACAAAAGATGCAATGCGTTTCAAACTGGTGCAAAGGCTTGTTTTAGCGAAAAAATATTTTGGGGTTAGGTGCACTTTAATGCAGCCACCCCGTTAATATGGCCCATGGCCAAATTCTGAAATCCCAACCTGTATAATCCTTTATTATTTTACCCCGTTAATACGGCCACTGGAACCAAATACATATTCATAATTGTCAAACAAAACAAACACAATACTTGAGAAAAATATCTAGAATCCAGTTAATGTTCCTCAACATTCCCTTGGTTAACACTGTATGAAAGAATTGAAGTTTCTGTATCCTCGATGTTTATTAATTAAATAATTTATAGCCATTTTAAAGTGCAAATGTGTTTGTCAGAGCCTACTTTGTTAATATGGCCACCCCATTAATTAACGGCCAAATTTTTATGTCCCGTTGGTGACCATATGAACCGGGTTCCACAGTAGATAATGGTTTTCTGTACATACTTTAAGCCCAGAAAAGTTGCTAGGGGATGCACCTCAAACGTGTATTATTTTCATATAGTGCATTAGGAAAGTCCTGAAAAGATGGTAAACCGAGTTGAAATATTTACCCAGCATAGGGCAACTTCATTCAGACTATTAAGCTTGTGCAAATGTTTCAATAATCAATTCGCATATCTGGGGTATCGGGCTTCTATAGTTGTTGACCTGTTCAATAAAAACTAAAGCACACTCAAATTCCATTGCATGCATAGAGCAGATATAGTAAGACTTATTTAAAATGGTTGTAGTTAACACTTATCATAACCCCATATAAGTTTGAAAACAACACCTTTTTCTCTGATTTTCCTTACATCCACACTATATAATGATATAAAAAGGCGTTTTCGGCCACTGAAAACTGAACTTTTTGAAAATGCTAGAGCTGAATAAATTTGAAAACACCTGCCAGATATGTCAGTGTGGATGGCAAAAACAGAATATTTTTGAAACTGCTGGCATCAAAACAGTTAAATTAACATTGCTCAGGTAAGTGGGCCTTTAATATGCATTTCTGGTATCAGTGATGAAACAATTTGAAAACAGAAAAGCGTGTACATACAGAAAACATTTTGCCCATTTTGCAGGGCATACTGTATATGCCGTTTCAAATTTATTTTTGCATAGTGTGGATGTAGTGTTGGAGTAACAATAGATATACCATCTAACTTAGTAAAAATAATGCTGCCCCATAAATACAGGAGGAATTTTGTTCAGTTGTACCCACTATGCCAGGCTAAATCTTCGTGCTACCTTCAAGTGTGGTTTATTTTTACATTTCTGTGATTAGCCAACTGCAAGAGGAACACAAGTCAACTGAGAGAAGAGCCATTGTTCTTGAGAAAACTGTAACAAGAAGTCCAATGCATAAGGATGTGTATCCAGCTAATTCCCAACAGGTAAGCAGACTAAGATCACTGTGGTAACTTTGTAACTGGTTTTTCAGTTTGGGGTTTGTTGACTTGACTGGTCTCACTCTTCTGTTGTCGTAAATGGTAAAGTTACACTAGTACTTGTTTAGGGGCTCAGTAAGATGAATGAAGTCAGAACGATCATTGCAGTTAATTTCCAATTTAAACAACTGGAAAGAAGAAGCCTGAAAAAATCAGGGCTTCAACGGTATTCAAACCCATGATCTCCGCGATACTGGTGCGATGCTCTACCAACTGAGCTATGAAGCCACACATTGGGAGCGAGGTCAATTTATTGAACCGATAAGCTTCAGGGCGGTTGCGGCCCGCACAGCGTGTGTTTTGATGAGGCCGGATTTCAATTTTGCCGCGTATATTGATAATAATACTTAATAATAGCACTAAAGATGTAACAATAAACTGAGAAGAAAAAAAGATGGCTTTGAATGAGGAAGACTGACAAAATAATTTAATGTGTCATCGATGGCAGAGCTCTGTGACTTGCGTGCAAACGTTTTCTCGCACATTGTGGATACATGTACGGTAATTACTTGGCATGTTGATTGGATCATTGGATTGTCTCCGCCCTTTGTGATTGGCCAAAGTAGTTACTTAGGAACTTGTTCTAATAACTAATGTCTGAATAAGTTAAATTTATTATCAATTTTGTTCATCTTTATTATATTATCTTCCTAGGAATTGGTTGCATCGTCTACGTCTTTTCCTTTTCCTCCTCTTGATCCCATGGACACAACACCAATCTGGGTATGTACACTGGTAAAATGTATGCTACAGTTGAACCCTGCCTCATGGTCACCTTGTTATTATGGTCAATTATTTTGGTCCCGGCGAAATGCCAATAAATTTTCTTAAAAGAAAACTATTATTATATTTTACATATTATAATTATTATTATTACCGGTATAGATTTTGAAAAACATTTAACTATAAAAAATTGCGATAAAATATACTTTAAAAACATTATATAAAAAGCTAAAAAGCATAACATCATTATCAAGTCAAAAAGTTAAGAAATGACAAGTCTTAAATGCTAACAAGAACAATAACCAAGAAAAATGTTACTGGCTAAACAAAAAGTTTTCCACATATTGAGTCTGTCTGGTCTGGGTATTCAAACTAGGATTGAGTTTCTTGATGTAAAGCATTTCAATACTAAGCAACCAAATTTGCTCTGACACTTTCTCAAAATGTTAAAATGGCTCTCATTAGTGGGTAAGGTGGTTACTCCTGTGAGCTTCAAGATAATGTTTTTGTGTTCAGAAACGTGTTGAACATGGTGTCTGGCTGTATAGCCGGCATAATCTGCATCGCACAGATGACATGAAAAATGGTATATAACGCATTGCTGATCTTTAGGCTTTACCGGTAGGTCTTGTTCTAATTTCCTGCTCCCAAAAACGGGTTGCAATGTGGGCTCAATCTTATGACTAAGGTCACAAAATTGCCTGCAAATGGCATTGGCAGCCACTTGATCCTTAAAAAGAAGACTAATTCTGATCTTACAACTGCTTTCAGTTTTCTCTTCTGCTACCTGCGGTACCGATACATTACAAAGAAATTACTAATAGTGGAATCTATGAGAACCCTGGGATAATCTAGGCGACTGAAAATGGATTGCAATTTGTCACAATCCAAGTCATTCTAAATTGAAAGCTTCTGCTGCAGAAGATAAAAAAATAAGTGCGGTGTAACATAGTCTTTAATAAAGAATCTTTGTAGCATTTATCAGTGTGGCTGTGGAAATGTAATAGCAAAGAAGAGATCTCCATTGTAAAATTCCATTGTAAATTCAGATTTCGTCAGCAAAAACAAAGGCATCAGTGATTGTGTACTCATTGATGGAGAGTGGTTTGAGTTTCTCTTCAAGCCATTTAGCGAGATTATAATTGTAGGTACCAGTTGCTGATAAAATGGGACTCGTGCTCACTGTGGTTTTGTCGGTCTTCGAAGGAAGAATTGTTTGTTTGTTCAAACATCTAGCCTCCCGTTCTGTGGTTGTCATAAGTCTTATGGTTTGGCTTTCAGGATTAAAATCCAGACATCAATGGCTAAACCCTGTCTGTTTTCTCAAATCTACAGTAAACTAAATCCACATAAATTAAAGTAGTGATGCTTCTGGTCATCTCCTAACAGAATTGGAATTTTTCTCTTAAAATGCTCTAAATTAAGTAAAGTTTCTTGGTTATTCCTATTTGATTTGAAAAGCAATTTCCAAACATTAACTTGCAATATGTTCTCTGTAGGTTAAGTCAAGCAAAGAAGGTTCACTTAACACCCTTGATGACGCACCCACCCCTCCCACGCCTAGTTCAGGTACCTCTGATTCTACTGAGAGTTCTAAACCTAGTCAAACAGGTGCAAATGATGATAGAGCAAGTTCAGTGCCATCTACCAATGGCATGATCAAATTAAGGTGAGAGAATTATACATTTAATTGTAATCAGTGTATTTAAAATATTTGTTGTTTTAGCAACAAGCTATCACCAGTTACTCATTAGTTGCATATAATGGGGATGGAGTAGGTAATTATCGTTACTTTGAATCTGTTTGGACAAAGCTTATATCCCTAAGGTTAAAGAGGAAGTTTGTTCGGAAGAAAACCAGGCTGTTGTATGCTTCGGGTACTGTGTCATACTCTTAGACAAGAAAATGAGTGAAATTGAGTGAAATAAAAATAACCACTTAAAGCAGTGAAGGGATTTTATCAATAACATGTAGCAAATGCATTAGATGGAAAGGATGGTGCTTTGGTATAACATAGATATCACATATACACAAGAAATACCTTGCCGAAACTGGAGGTCTTTATACATAACAATTAGTTATGAACTCCATTAAAGGTTAAAAAACAAATAGCCCTTGAAAATAATATGAGCAGGGCCTCTCAAGCAAAGTGGTCCCGGTTTGAGGCAGTCCCTCAAAAATAAGTGGAATTGAAGCGGATCTGAAGGCAACAATAAAATAATATATAGATTTAAACAAGCCTAAAAGCGAACCTCCATATTTTTGCTGAGAATGACCATGAAAAATGAAAAAATCCTGCCAGAAGCCAAGGATGAGTTTTAAATCTGAACCGTGATCTGCTCATGTGATACTGTTCAGCGGATACCTTCTTTTGACAGCTGTTAATTGACCATAAAAATTAATGTCAATGATGTAAGCTTATGGTAACGAATCTCGAAATTGCCTTGATGTATTTGGTGCATCTATTTCTTTCAAACGCAGTTCTTGTAGCGAATCTCACAATTGCCTTGATGTATTCGGTGCATCTATCACTTTAAAACGCAGTTCTTGTAGAAAATATAAGGACTGCATTTATTTTCAAACAGAAAGACGAAAATTTAGCCGTCGAGGTTCACGTTCTCCAAAGTACTCAGAATTTGGTCATTTCACGTTGTTGTTTTGCAGAGGACTGCAGAGAAATATATAAAAAATTATAACGCACATGCAGAGCTATTGTACTGTTCATTAAATCTTTTGTTTTACGACGTTCTCGTTGACATTGCCGTCGTGGTTTGATTAAGCTCCATATTGATATTGGGGTGACCTCGTTCGTTCTTATGTATGTACGTACGTACTTTGCACGCGCCTGTGAGTCATGCCGCTTGCCATTTTGACCATGAGAAATGAAAGACATGATTCTCCTGTTTGTACTTTGTATGCATGTTTGGTTCTCCTCGAGTATGGGGCTCTGCTCTATGGCCCTTCAGGCCACCGGAGCTCCACATTTGACTAACATTCATGACTTCTGTATTATGACTGTCAAGTTATGCTTTTACCAATAAACTGCTTTTACCAATATACTGAACAGAAATTTGGGATATGGGTTTTCAAAAAAGCTGTTTAATATTCTTCATTAATCTTGTTTGTTTGCAACTTCTAATTATAATGTCCAGGGCGCGTAATATTTGC
Organism: Blastomussa wellsi; assembly: GCA_947652115.1. NCBI lineage: Eukaryota > Metazoa > Cnidaria > Anthozoa > Scleractinia > Plerogyridae > Blastomussa > Blastomussa wellsi. Next base: position 10,362,742 of record OX393567.1, read on the forward strand.
TTGTGACAAAGCTAGTCAAGATTATGTTTTTTTCATTTAGATGCAGAGAAGTAATTTCCTTGCTAGTATTAGGTTTCAATTAACTTACCGTACTAAATAGAGTCAAATAAAGTCAGCTGTGACACCATCCCTTAAACAGTAAAGAAAAAAATTGAACGTCTTGGTCTTTCAGGGATAATTCACTGGACTCCTTGCCAAGTGTTACAAGTACTACAAGTAGTGCAGAATCTTTATCCAAGAAAAGCTCGCACAAGAAAGGCATCAAGGGATCATTTGGACGTCTCTTTGGAAATAAAACAAAAACAAAACATAAGGACTCTGCGGGTGTCCTAACAGACTCTTATTCACTTCCTGATGAAGCTGTTCCGGGAAGTACAGGTCAACGAGAGTTAGACAGACGAATAAAAAATAAATCACATTTGTTAGCAGAAGCATTAGCAGCTGGGACACCTTTTGCTTTGTGGAATGCACCAACAGTTGTGGCTTGGTTAGAGGTTAGTTTGCAAGATTCTTATTTGTTCCTGCTCGAGGCATGGTGACCAAATGGTTAGTGCTCTGTTCTCTGTACAAAGCAGTCCAAGTGCATTTTTACTCACATAGTGCCTCTCTCTACCTAGGTTTACAATTGGGTACCTGCAAATGTAATGCAATGGACTAGCCTGATGGGCTCAAATGCATGCTTCACCTATACAAGTGGTTACTTTGTTCCACATAGCTCAAAATAATATTGCGGGTACAAAAAATTAATTATTTATAAAGGATCTACAGTGTGTACATGTAGCAGCATGAGCTACTTTGAGTATCTGTTTATGACTTTTTGTTTGTTGTTATAGTTGTGGGTCGGCATGCCTGCCTGGTACGTTGCAGCCTGCAAAGCAAATGTCAAGAGTGGAGCAATCATGTCGGTAAGAAGACATGTCATTGTGTTTGTATGTGTTTAACAACTGTATCGCTTAAGTGGAGGTTGGGTGCCTGGGACATCCAGGAGCTTCCACTTTTGGCAGCCAGCTCCTAGATGGAGAACCGCCCCCATGGCTGGCAAATCCTGGCAACCCAGCAATGAGCCCCCACAACAAGGAATCAGGCACCCGTCACACTGCGAACGCAGTGGAAAAGAAGAGGGAGGGGGGGGGACGGGAAAAACGCTGAGGCCTAGAGCACGCAGAAGACCTCCAGGAACGCCCGCCACAGCCCAAAAAACGCTCAAACCCGCTCACTCTGAGAGCACATGGAATCGTGGCACATGCGCACACGCCAAATACCGCTGACCTCCAGGTGATCACTGGCGCTCTAGTTGTTAACTCTGTTAAATTGCATTTAACTGCATTATACAATATACGATACTAGGACATGAATCATAAGATCAAGTGTTTTGTTTACATGAAAGTCTCGTGGAGGCATGCCAAGTATTGCCAGATGTCACTTTAAAGCATTAAATAAAAATCCTCTCTTGCAGTTATATATTTTGTATTTGATCTTTACAATCCTTTCTCCAGCTTGTGCAAGTAACAGCTGGCTGTAGTAATGCACCGGGATCTCCCTATAAGTTCCATCATGTCAAATTCCTACTGGGACTTGCAAATATCTATTTTTACTGTATACATAAACACAAGAACTTGCTGAATGACACAAGAACAAAAGTCATTTCATTCCAGAGCTGAAGAGGGAAATGTATTGTACAAATTTAAGAAGCAAATATTACAATTGACTGCTATTTTACTCGAAAAAGCAACTGGAAAGTAGACGGACTTTGTAACGTTATTTCCCTGTGGTTGATGTTGTGGAAAAAACGTTGCGGTGTATTGAAGCATGACATTCCGATATACACTACACGATACTCGGCCGTGAATAAGGTAAACGCTGCTGTTCTCTAATGCAATGTACTAGAAATCATTAAATATAAGTTGTCTCTTTCGTATAAATATGTATTTGATACTAAACAGATAGCAAACTAGTCTTAAACGAGAACTTAAAATTCAAAATAAATGATTGCCGGCCTAGTTGACGGTTTATTTTGGTAGCGTGGTCGATCAAAACAAGCAGTGAAAGCCGCGAAACTGGAAGCTGAAAACTGGGAGGCGAAGATGTGAGGGTTCATTGTACTCTCTCAGGCCCCTTGCTGCTTTATCTCTCAGTTTTTTGCTTCCAGTTTTGTGGCTTTCACTGCTTGTTTCGATGGAGCGCACTACCAAAATAAACAGCCAGCTAAATAAATGACAACTACAGAACAAAAGAACATCTCATTACACAAATAAACAACAGCTAAATCGATCTGACTGCAGAATCTGTCAAAATGAAAATGAAACAAGTTTTAAAAAACATTTTAGACCTCATACCTACTGTTCGGGCAAGATTCTGTCCATTTTGCTTATTTTCCAATGTGTAAATCATGTACACTTGCCAAGTGGCCGCAAGACAGCCTCATTTTCTTGACTTTACTGTCAGTTACTGAGCTAAACCGCGCCTGATGTGACATTTAACTTTCGACAAACCTCAGTTAATTTTAGTTTGTTTTCACTGGAATTTACTTACGGGTTAGAGACTGTTGTGAGTGTTTTGTTTTCAAATACACGCACGCGCTTATTGTACGATGAACAAGAAATTTTCCATCTCTTGGGACGACTGTAATACCCAGGAGAATTGGGAAACAAAGGTTATGCAAAATTTTGGGGGGTTAACAAGGTGTATTACAGCCAATGCGAAAATGGTCAATATTGATTTTAATAGATTTCAATGTTATGTTGGTATTTGCTTTTAGGCTTTGTCAGATACTGAGATCCAACATGAGATTGGAATATCAAATCCACTTCATCGGCTCAAGTTACGGCTTGCCATTCAAGAGATTGTGACTCTTACAAGTCCATCGTCACCCACAACTAACAGAAATGTGAGTATGAATCACAGTGAAACAGCTCATGTATACCGTACTGCATCTCAACTGAATCAAGTCTTGAGTCAAGAATTTCAAGTTTCTAGAGATTGAGATGAGATTGTGCGTGCAAAGGGAGTGTGTTTTATGACAAAGAGTTGCACATGTATGTATGTTTGTGACCCTGTTTCGTTTTAATATTGTGTTACAGTCTCTAGTTTATGGTGAAATGAACCATGACTGGATTGCTAATGAATGGCTTCCAAGTCTTGGACTTGCACAATACAAGGTAAGATATTAATATTTATATGATAACCAAATCAATGCACATGCTATGATTGGTCAATAAGCTATGGTTTATTGTGCCACTAAACTCATGGAAAAATCGCACTTTTTCTGAATTATTATATAAAAGTAATAGACTACAAGTTACTATGGTTTATAGGCTGATAAACCACTTGGGATGGTGGTAGGACACGAGAAGAATGAGTGATTTACAAATCCCGCATGGTTTATCAGCCTATAAACCATAGTAACTTGCGGTCTATTGCTTAAAGATTAACTATTGCAAAAACAGCACATATGTTGAAAACCATGCTAATACCGCCCCGCCTTCAACAAGAAACCACCACCAACAAGCTAGCAAACGGTCAAGCCAAAAGTTTTTAATCTGACACAATTACAAAAAGTTGACGAGGAACTTGCTATGCAACCTACAAAAACCTGTTTATACTGGTACAGTAAAACTTCTGGAAGATTCTAGATAGTTCTTGAGAAAAACTACTGTGGACATTGCAGCTTTGAACCTCTGTGCAACAAAATTCGATGTACATGTTTCGCTGTTTATGTCGAAAGAGGACGGCTTGATATCTGTAGGACGAAATGCTATAAATTATAATTAGAAAGATTTTAAATCCGATGGTTCGGTATGCCTTGAACGACCGGCCAAAGAAGAAGTAAGATTGTCAGAAGCTAAAAAAACTGGAGGAGGCACCGCCACTGTTTACGGAATTTCACGACATCAAGCACTCCATGTCTTCGCTCTGAGGCCCTACTTTTCCTAGACATTCTGTGTTTTCTTTTGAAGATTTCAGCCTGGTACCAGTATAGCGGTCTAGTTCAAAGGGCGTTCAGAGGTTGTGGTGGCCTAAATTTGACCTGAACCCCAAAGAAACCCACTAGAGACCATTTTTCACCATCTGTCATCTCCCAGCATGATTCGGGCAATCCATACACTATGGAATATTGGCCATTTTCCACTTCTTTCCTCTTTACTTCAGTATTCACTTCGCTTAGACTGATAGCACTTACTCCAAGATGACTAACTTGATCTTTGAGTTTCATCAAGCTCACCAATGGTGGTGAGACAACGATGACAATGTTTTTCTCACGTTCATTTTGCAACTATGAAAACAGTTCAGGAAATCCTTGAAATATAAAAGATTTCCCAAATCTGGTGGGCAAATTAATCATTTTCAACTGGAACAACATATCTCATAGCCTCTTCTTGTAGCTTTTTGAGCTTTTGGTACCTCTCACAGATTTTTCCAAACATTGACTCTACATGGGAGTCGATATCTTCATGTGTACTCCTTTGCACCACGCATGACACGCATGTTTAGTTCAGGAGTTTTATGAGGTTAATTGCTTGCTTGACATCATGGAAATCAAATCCTGGCTCGGTTTTGCAGACGGTACTTAACAATTGCCAGCAATTGTCGCATCCAGATTGCTTTTTGTGCTGCACTAGCCAATGCAATGTGTTCAGCTTCCACAGTCGAGCCAATACAATGTATTCAGCTTGCACAGTCGAGCCAATGCAATGTGTTCAGCTTCCACAGTCGAAGTGCTATGCACGACTGTTTCTTGCTTCTCCAGCTAATTGCTGCAGCCCTGATCTGGAACATATACCCTGACGTTGATTTGCAATCATATGTGTCCAGCCCAGTCAGCATCACAGTATCCAATACAGTCTCTTGGTCCATCTTTCCCGTAAAGGAGTCCCAAGGACAAGGTGCCCTTCAGGTAGTGCATAATCCGTTTAACAGCAATCCAGTGTTGTTTGGAAGGACTCACACAGAACTTGGCCAGATTGCTTCTGCCATCCAGATTTTGAACTCCCAGATGACCAAAATGCTGATGCCAGACATCTTCATTTCTCTGTTGGTTTCATTTGTCAATTTCATTGGCTTGCTGATGATCAGTCAAACAGTGCAGGTAGTACAGGTTTCCTACCCTTGTGGCAACACTGATCAGCTTCTGGTTTGCATCCATAATTTGACAACCAGTCTCGCTGAACTCAGTCACCTTTCCAGCTTCCAACACTGCCTTCGATACGCTGAACAACTTGTATGACAGATTAGGCACACACAGAACCTCGTGTAATTTGCATCTTCCTGTTTAGCCACTTGTCGATGCCATCTCTAACACAACAGTTCCTTGCCCTGTCGCTTCCACTGTGCATCTGTCTCCAAGCGGGACCTCCAGTGGCTGCTTCAGTCTACGGAGTTCAGCAAACAGCTTATCGTCATTGTGCAAGTGACAAGTTGCTCCTGAGTCCACAATCCAATTATTCAGCCGGCTACTGGACCTCGCCAACATCATGTGGTTCACCATCAACCCAATACAGTCACTGTCTGAACTGCTGCTGCCTCTCTGCTCTATTTTCCTTTAGCTTGTTTCTGGCTCCTTCTGGCTTGGGTTAAACTTGGTCCTGACCCATTCATTGCACGTCTGCCTGATATGACCGAATTTTCCACAGTGGTGGCTCTTTGGTCCTTTCGCTTTGGATTGCTGTTTCCCTATCATTGCTCTTTCACTATGACACCTGCCTGTTCCTTTAGTGTCCGTTCTTCATGTAACAACCGCTCAGTGATGACTTTAAACTTTGGAACCTCCACGTTCACCTCGAGCACTGATCAGCATGTTGAACGAGTCTGGCAGACTGGCTAGCAAATGCACTACACGATCCTCTTCTGAAATTGGGTCCTGCACGGACTCACCATTTTTCAGCCGCAAAGAGAAAAGAATATGCCACAGTTCCAGCTTGTGGCCCATGTGCTGTTATGCTTCAGGATCTCTAGTAAATATCCATAAGGAACCTTTCTTAATGCATTCTCCAGACCATAAACAGCTTCAGTACCATAAACAATGTTCGATAACCCTTCCTTCATCAGAGCCATCTGACACTGTATCTTCCATGTTGGATAATTCTTCCCGTTGAAAGGAAATTAAAGTCCGCATATGAAACAAAAAGTGGTCTGTCTGCATTTGGCAAGACTGGATTTTTCCAACAACACAAATACTGCTGAATAATTTTCATTTGAATGGTCACACACTAGGGTTTCATCCACACACTAAAAGTTAGAACATCCTGTGTACTGCAATAAACAGAACATCATAAGAATTTTGCTTAATAGCTTTGATTTAACTTGTCTTGCTTTAAGATTTCATCTACAACCATGGTCATTAGTGTTGAAAAAAAAAGTTACACACATTTTGCCCCTCCCCACCCCTATGCAATGTTGACAGTAAACATCCATCTCACTCACAGGTACATTTTATCGTTTTCCAACATTGAAAGGGAGAGCAGGGGTACCAAAACTTATTTAACCAGTTTTAAGATCATAATTTCATGTTTTTATAGTTTTCCAACAAAATATGGCCATGGTTGTAGCTTTAACTCTCATAACTGTCATAATTCTCTTCAACTGCATAACAGTGACACAATTTACTGTATATGGGAAAATATTAATCGCATGGTGGAATCTTACCCTGCAATATTATTTTTGCCTTTCAGGGCACTTTTCAAGAATGTTTAGTAGATGCAAGAATGCTGGAACACATCAGCAAGAAGGAACATCAAAAGTACTTGAAATTAGTAGATGGTTTCCATAGGTATGTACTCGCTTCTTGCGTATAAGCTTCATTATTAAAAGTTGACTTTGCTCCTATTGGCTGAAAACCGGCTTTATCAACCTAGAAAACAGTATTTTTTTGTGTTTCTAAATCTGTTTTGTGAACTATTTAAAGAAGCTAAATCTATCTTGTATAGTTTCATAAACACTCGGGTCGTTTGCAGACGTGAGCTTCGGCTGCAGATCTTCGTGTCTTTAAATGTTTTCAAATACCCTTTGTGTTTTATGATAGTTTGTAAAAATAATAACTGAGAACTACACACGCTCTGGTTGGTCAGCAACCTTCCGTTTCTTCCCCACTTCCTGACTTGGTAGCACTAGGCTCAACTGCGCATGAAGACAGAATTTTATTGACTTAACTTAAGCTCTCATAAACAGTCATGATGCAACTTTCCTACCCACTGCAGCTGGAGTGCCAATCAACTTGAGGAAAGAACAGAAAGTACAGAACTTAAAGTAATGAAAAGGACGAACGATAAACAGTTCCTTTCTTCACTGGGATGTCATAACATTTCAACTATCTTTTCATTCAAAATTTACTCAATAATTGTGTTTGCATGGTGTAATAACTACCACAAATTGGTCAAAATAAAATTTTTGCAAAAACATTATATACCGATACTTGTACGTGGTTGATTAAATTTGCTTTCTGTGAAGTCTGTCATTCAGCTAAAAACGAAGAAATATGTGCTTCATAATCGGTAAATAAATGTCCGGAATAAATTCTGTATAGTATTTCTCTTTTCCGAATTGCTCCGGTCACAATTTGCTGGATTCCCTGGACAAAGTTCCTTTAAATCAGTGACAGTTTGCCTTTTTCCTTTCCTTTCTTTCCTTCCTTGTGAATGTTAGGGCTTTATAAGTTAAAAAACGTTTTTGTTATGTTGATCTGTGGAGTCAGTTGAGCCGCTGAATATATTTTGCAGTCTTTCGGCCACTGTGATTGGTTTCTCACACCATCCGATTATTGTTTTGAGAATAAGCAACTTGATCACAAAATTTTGACATTCTCCATGGATCTTTCTGGGGTTTACCAGTGAAATAAAACCACTTGGAATGTTGGGACACCATGAGAAAGCTTGTAAATCACGAGTGAAGTCATGTTCTCCCACCATCCTCCAGTAAATCCCTAGAAAGTGTGGTCTGATTGATTGATTGATTGATTGCATTTCTATTTGTTGTTGCAGACACAGCTTACAATGCGGTGTCAAATGTTTAGGATTTATGAATTATGATAGGAGAGTAAGTGTGAAGCTATTTGAAGTAGCTACTTGATGAGTGTCAGCATTTTTCATAGCAATTTCTCAACAGAAGCATACAAGCTATTAAACGTGGATTTCATAGTTAAGACTAGAAATATGTTTCTATCTCACCCTTGTTTGTTACTGTTATAAGTTTGCATTTTGTCAGAAGTCAGATTGGTAAGCTTATTTCATAAAGCAAAGACATCTGCTGGGTTTTAGTATGCTAAAAACCTCTCTTTTTTAGTTACTAGAGAAAAGGAGGCAAATGTGTGCCGATGAAGTAAAAGGTAAAGTTCTGACATATTTTTCTAATGGACCCTAACCGTGTTTGCGCCAGTGATTAATAAACAATGGTTTCAAGTTGAGGCTGGGGTGGACAAAAAAATGCAGTAAATGCAGTCCTCATAGCAGCTGTCGGGAATTTCACTCCAACACAAAGCTGCATTCTTAACAACCTCGAAGGTGATTGTTAGTTATCAGGCATGTTGCAGTTCAAATTGGCAAATTGCGTCATGTGTGACATCAACTGACTGTAAAACAATTCTCTTACAAACATTTTTCAGATGTGCTTGTTTGGAGCAATGAACGTATAATTCAGTGGTTAAAAAAGATTGGATTGAGTGAATATGCTGATAACTTGCATGGCACAGGGGTAAATGGAGCTGTTATTGCACTGGATGACACATTTGACTTCAGTACTCTAGCGTACGCTTTACAGATACCCAGTCAAAACACACAGGTAAGACATGTTTTTTTCTACCATTGTTGATAATAATTATTACTGTTAATATTTATGTTATTACAGTCGATCCTCTGCACTGAACTCCCATGACTCATGGTCACATCCACACACAAGCACTGCCTTTTAAACCTTCCATTATCGGAAACCTCTGTAAAGTGAACACGTTTTTAGGTCACCAGAGTGTCTGCTTACATGAGGTTCCAGTGTTATGCATATGGCCGTGTTTATCAGGGTTGTAATAGGGTTTTTAAAAGATAAAGACAAAAGCCTTATTCATACTGAATGGCCAGTCAGTGTGATCTATATTACATAAGTAAATCATAAAACTAGAAGTTCTCACTGATAATATCTTGAGGGCTGAGGTCTCAGGATGAGGCTTGACCTATATAGTTCCAGGGAAAACAAGCTTTGCCCTGTGTAACACAATAATTACAGTATTGATTGGAGTCCAACAGACATAACTTGCTTAACAGTGAAGAGTTAAAAGTATGACGAAACTGTGGCACCCTGAACGGCACTGCAACTCGAGGACTTTTTAACACATTTAACATTGCTAGAAATAAAAATAAAACTACATTCTTCACATTCAAAACCTTTTTAAGAAAGCAGGTGAGTTTCAATATGCTTGATAGTGGCCTAATGATTACTGTGTGGGCAGCCTGTCCTGACACCAGTATGGGCCCAAGAATTGCTTTTATAACAGGTCTGTGTTTCATCGGTGTAAGGTTGCATTTGCACTTTCTGTTGGTAAACATTTTGCAAACTCGGTGCTCAAAGAGCATTTACTCGGGCTTCGTATGGTAAATTACATAATGTGCCATGACTCTTAGTTCCCAAAATTGTAACGCTGTCAAGCATGACAACAGATGTCAAACAGTGCTCACTATCCATTGTATGGTTAAACTGAGATCCATTTTGAATGATGAAGATGAAGTGACTGAGTAACATAAACAATAGAGCTAATGCAAAACAGTAGACTACGAGCAGTCCCTTTTTTCTTAGTCTGTCGAGCGCAAAGCGAAAAAATGTGGGCGCATCTCCCAGGTTTCATGTGGACATTTTTTTCGCTTCGCACTCGACGGACTAAGAAAAAAACGGGACTGCTCGTGGTGTAGCTAAACAGTGGTCTTTGAAACACTTGTGTTGACCCAATGATCTGATGCATCTTTTACATTGTTGCTTATTGCATGTCAATTTGTAAACCTTTAGTTTTAGTTCATACAGATCAGTTACTCCATATAATCTTTGAAAGTATTGCAGAAAGTTGTCTATAGATGATATATCTACTGGCTGAGCACACGTCCCTCCAGGAGGACCCTTATAATAGATATTTCTAGCATGAGAGTCAAACACTTTGAAATGGCCATTCTCAGCACAGTAATTTAATAATACTGACAGCAATACAACCAACTGTTAAGATAAATGACCTTATTGTTCTGATATCAATGGCTCAAAGCTCTTTTTAGGCCCATACAGTATTGCTATCCCTCACTGGTAGGCTCACCATTGCCATTACCAGTGTAGCTTAGTTTCACTGCATGGGCATAGCCAGAATTTTTCAAAGGGGGGGGGGGGTCACACTCAGGGTACTCACCAGATTGTCATGTTGACATCCACACTGGAGGGTCATGGGCACCCCAGGACCCCCTGGCTACACCCTTGCACCTTCTTCTAGCTGGTAATCTCCCGCTAATACTGTAAGCATTGATGGTAAAGCTAAAAACAGTCGACAGTCTATTTCCAATATGCATGATTAGTTTTACTCATCAGGATTGCCTATTCCTTTAATCTTGTGTTATTAATTTTATTAATGTACATAATTGCAGATAAACCCATTGCAACACATAATCTGCTGCCCTGCATTTTGCCCAAAATACAACAACCCCTTTTTAATTGTGCTTTTATTGTTCGACAATGCTTTGCTAGGATCGACATGGTGCATAACATCATTACAGAGCGTGTACTTTGTACAATTGCCTCTCAGGATTACAATTATGTACTCACAGCTATTTCTTTCCAATTTTATCTCTACTTGAATTGTAGACATCTCTCATTGAAGAGTTAACTTTTCCTGTTCTAAAATTGGTTTCCTTTTCATTTTTTGTACAAACCTGACACTTGTCTTGTGTGTAGTGTTTTTCGTGTTGCAATATTTTCAATAAGACAATGAACTTTCAATGACTTTGGTACGCTCCGTACACAATAAACTCGGCAGTTTTCTACTTTTGTGAGAGAGGTATCAGCATATTCACTGGTAGTCTACTTGGCTCACGATCACATTTATCGGTATGACATTCACACACAACGCGAGTACAGTTATAATAAACATATCATGCGTACTGAATTGTACTTTTGTTGAAACTGTAACATTGTTATGTTCATGAACATAAGAAAAACTGATACCTTTTCGTTCTTGCAGCGCAGTCATCAAGAGCGTTTGCACAATAATACAGTAATTGTGTACGCAGCATCAAATCGTACTTTACAAGTGTTGAACCCAATAAAAGAATCAGGATATTTAACGCAAGAGTTGCTTCTTTCAGTATCCTCCTTATCCAAATACTTGTTGTTTGCGTCACCTTCGAAGTTCTGTGTTTACGAACGATAACATTACACATGGTTATGCGATATGCTACAGCGCCAAAGACAAAATCGGCTCGCATTTTATGACTCAGGCTCTCCTTAGCTTTGTAGGAAATATGTTGTAATGCAGCTAGTCGTCACTTGATGAACTGACTGGAATAAGCTCCTGTCTGATGGGATAAGCTCCTGTCTGATGGGATGAGCTCCTGTCTGATGGCATAAGCTCCTGTCTGATGGCATAAGCTCCTGTCTGATGACATAAGCTCCTGTCTGATGGAATGAGCTCCTGTCTGATGGGATGAGCTCCTGTCTGATGGGATAAGTTCATGTCTGATGGGATGAGCTCCTGTCTGATGGGATAAGCTCCTGTCTGATGGGATGAGCTCCTGTCTGATGGGATGAGCTCCTGACTGATGGGATGAGCTCCTGACTGATGGGATAAGCTCCTGTCTGATGGGATGAGCTCCTGTCTGATGGCATAAGCTCCTGTCTGATGGCATAAGCTCCTGTCTGATGAGATAAGCTCCTGTCTGATGGAATGAGCTCCTGTCTGATGGGATGAGCTCCTGTCTGATGGGATAAGTTCATGTCTGATGGGATGAGCTCCTGTCTGATGGGATGAGCTCCTGTCTGATGGGATGAGCTCCTGTCTGATGGGATGAGCTCCTGACTGATGGGATGAGCTCCTGACTGATGGGATAAGCTCCTGTCTGATGGGATAAGCTCCTGTCTGATGGGATAAGTTCCTGTGTGATGGGATAAGTTCCTGTCTGAAGGGATGAGCTCCTGTCTGATGGCATAAGCGCCTGTCTGATGGGATGAGCTCCTGTCTGATGGCATGAGCTCCTGTCTGATGGCATAAGCTCCTGTCTGATGGGATGAGCTCCTGTCTGATGGGATGAGCTCCTGTCTGATGGGATAAGCTCCTGTCTGATGGAATGCTCCTGTCTGATGGGATGAGCTCCTGTCTGATGGGATGAGCTCCTGTCTGATGGCATAAGCTCCTGTCTGATGGCATAAGCTCCTGACTGATGGGATGAGCTCCTGTCTGATGGGATGAGCTCCTGTCTGATGGGATGAGCTCCTGTCTGATGGGATAAGTTCCTGTCGGATGGGATGAGCTCCTTTCTGATGGGATGAGCTCCTGTCTGACGGGATGAGCTCCTGACTGATGGGATGAGCTCCTGTCTGATGGGATAAGCTCATGTCTGATGAGATAAGTTCCTGTCGGATGGGATGAGCTCCTGTCTGATGGGATAAGTTCCTGTCGGATGGGATGAGCTCCTTTCTGATGGGATGAGCTCCTGTCTGATGGGATAAGTTCCTGTCTGATGGGATAAGTTCCTGTCTGATGGGATGAGCTCCTGTCTGATGGGATGAGCTCCTGTCTGATGGCATAAGCTCCTGTCTGATGGGATGAGCTCCTGTCTGATGGGATAAGCTCCTGACTGATGGGATGAGCTCCTGTCTGATGGGATGAGCTCCTGTCTGATGGGATGAGCTCCTGTCTGATGGGATAAGTTCCTGTCAGATGGGATGAGCTCCTTTCTGATGGGATGAGCTCCTGTCTGACGGGATGAGCTCCTGACTGATGGGATGAGCTCCTGTCTGATGGGATAAGCTCATGTCTGATGAGATAAGTTCCTGTCGGATGGGATGAGCTCCTGTCTGATGGGATAAGTTCCTGTCGGATGGGATGAGCTCCTTTCTGATGGGATGAGCTCCTGTCTGATGGGATAAGTTCCTGTCTGATGGGATAAGTTCCTGTCTGATGGGATGAGCTCCTGTCTGATGGGATGAGCTCCTGTCTGATGGCATAAGCTCCTGTCTGATGGGATGAGCTCCTGTCTGATGGGATAAGCTCCTGTCTGATGGGATGAGCTCCTGTCTGATGGCATAAGCGCCTGTCTGATGGGATGAGCTCCTGTCTGATGGGATGAGCTCCTGTCTGATGGGATGAGCTCCTGTCTGATGGGATAAGCTCCTGTCTGATGGGATGAGCTCCTGTCTGATGGGATGAGCTCCTGTCTGATGGGATAAGCTCCTGTCTGATGGGATGAGCTCCTGTCTGATGGGATGAGCTCCTGACTGATGGGATGAGCTCCTGTCTGATGGCATAAGCTCCTGTCTCATGGGATAAGCTCCTGTCTGATGGGATAAGTTTCTGTCTGATGGGATGAGCTACAGTCTGATGGGATGAGCTCCTGACTGATGGGATGAGCTCCTGTCTGATGGCATAAGCTCCTGTCTCCTGGGATAAGCTCCTGTCTGATGGGATGAGCTCCTGTCTGATGGGATAAGTTCCTGTCGGATGGGATGAGCTCCTTTCTGATGGGATGAGCTCCTGTCTGATGGGATAAGCTCCTGTCTGATGGGATGAGCTCCTGTCTGATGGGATGAGCTCCTGTCTCATGGGATAAGCTCCTGTCTCATGGGATAAGTTCCTGTCTGATGGGATGAGCTCCTTTCTGATGGGATGAGCTCCTGTCTGATGGAATGAGCTCCTGTCTGATGGGATAAGTTCCTGTCTCATGAGATGAGCTCCTGTCTGATGGGATAAGTTCCTGTCTGATGGCATAAGCTCCTGTCTGATGGGATGAGCTCCTGTCTGACTGGATAAGCTCCTGTCTGATGGAATGAGTTCCTGTCTGATGAGATAAGCTCCTGTCTGACTGGATAAGCTCCTGTCTGATGGAATGAGTTCCTGTCTGATGGGATGAGCTCCTGTCTGACTGGATAAGCTCCTGTCTGATGGAATGAGCTCCTGTCTGATGGGATAAGCTCCTTTCTGATGGGATGAGTTCCTGTCTGGTGGGATGAGCTCCTGTCTGATGGGATAAGCCCCTGTCTGATGGAATGAGCTCCTGTCTGATGGGATAAGCTCCTTTCTGATGGGATGAGTTCCTGTCTGATGGGATAAGCTCCTTTCTGATGGGATGAGTTCCTGTCTGATGGGATGAGCTCCTGTCTGATGGGATAAGTTCATGTCTGATGGGATGAGCTCCTGTCTGATGGGATAAGCTCCTGTCTGATGGGATAAGCTCCTGACTGATGGGATGAGCTCCTGTCTGATGGGATGAGCTCCTGTCTGATGGCATAAGCTCCTGTCTGATGGGATGAGCTCCTGTCTGATGGCATAAGCTCCTGTCTGATGGGATGAGCTCCTGTCTGATGGCATAAGCCCCTGTCTGATGGAATGAACTCCTGTCTGATGGGATAAGCTCCTTTCTGATGGGATGAGCTCCTGTCTGATGGGATAAGTTCATGTCTGATGGGATGAGCTCCTGTCTGATGGGATAAGCTCCTGACTGATGGGATGAGCTCCTGTCTGATGGGATGACCTCCTGTCTGATGGGATGAGCTCCTGTCTGATAGGATGAGCTCCTCACTGATGGGATGAGCTCCTGTCTGATGGGATGAGCTCCTGTCTGATGGGATGAGCACCTGTCTGATGGGATGACCTCCTGACTGATGGGATGACCTCCTGTCTGATGGGATCAGCTCCTTTCTGATGGGATCAGCTCCTTTCTGATGGGATCAGCTCCTTTCTGATGGGATCAGCTCCTGTCTGATGGGATGAGCTCCTGTCTGATGGGATGAGCTCCTGTCTGATGGGATGAGTTCCTGTCTGATGGGATGAGCTCCTGACTGATGGGATGACCTCCTGTCTGATGGCATAAGCTCCTGTCTGATGGGTCACTAGGCTTGTATGTACACGACCCGTTAAAGGCGATAGGCTTCATCACTCACTGATTTTTGTCTGCTTTAGATACGTCAAACTCTTGAGCGAGAATTTAACTGGTTGCTGGCAAATGGTACTGACAGAGAAGTTGTAGATGAAGTAAGATTCTTGTGTATTTACGATAAGGTTTATTTCATTTTTCTCTAGCTTTAACTCGAACGTTATTGAATTTGGAAAAAAGATTGCCAATCCCTTAAATTATGAAAGTAATTGTCCTACGTGACAAGAAAAAATAGTAATTAATTTTATCAAAATCTAATCAGGTGTGACCATTAGGTTTCGAATGACTCGGCTGTATTCGGTTGTCAGTGACACGGAAATGGGAATATCATTGTGGAAATGAGAGTGATGGCAAATTTTCAGCTCGGTTAATTTAATGTGAAAGATTAAGTAATGATGACCTTTGTTTAAACAGGGTGTTTCTTTCAGTTTTTTCTCTCTAGCAACATTTACGATCAATACTTCTTTTATTGAATTACGTTTCCACAATCCACTTTAGCTTGGCAATGGCGGTGATTTCAAACGCTCTAAATCCTGGCGAAAGATGTTCAAGCAGCGAGATAAAGGAAAAGACAAGAACAAAGACAAGGAAGCTAGTATGAGAAAAAACTCCTCGGGATCCGAGTCATCTCTCAGCCAATCAAGCGTAAACTCGTCTCCCAAACCTTCAGTTAAGAATCCCAAACACAATTCAGTCAGTGGTGACGAAAAAGCTACAGGTAAATGCTGTCAGGGGAGGGGCAAGAAAAGTAGGGAAGGGTTAAGGAAAGTAGTTAAATACCGTCAGGGAAGGGGAAAGGAAAATAGGGAAATGCTGACAAGGGAGGGGCAAGTAAAGTAGCGAGAAAGGCAAGGAAAGTTAGTGAATACGTACAGGAGATGAAGCCACGCCAGACTTGTTTGCACTTTAGTCACCTTCCAGCCCTTTTGTCAATATGTCAATACCTGTTTCTCAGGTGCTTGTATTGTTGAAATGTGATGCTGATTACAATAAATATGGACATAGTTTAACTAAAACAAATGCTGCTCAGTTTTCTTTGAGATCGTTTTGTTGGCTGGATTAGTTGATGTTCTTTTGGGTTTGTTTTTGCTTTAGATGGTGGTTCAGTAACCACAAGTAACAGCCACTCGTAGCAGTGAGCGAACACTCAGTTTGGTAAGTATTACCATGATATACATACATTGGACCTTCTCCTGGCAAACTTGAAATGTTTCGGCTTCCTTTTTCTAATGAGCATACACAGAGTGTTTATTGTCAATTGTTGACAAATAGAATAAAATCGAACCGAAGGGATCACTGCCTCGGAGGACAAAAACTGCTAGAATGTGAAGACACTCAAGTTCATGTATTTACTAGGTGCATATTATAGTCTTACTATCTTGATGTTTGGTGGATAAATGTGTGAGTACTTTAAGCAAAAACGATTTTTTCATCTTTTTTTACAGGTTTCGAATATCACTGGTTTATTAAAAGTAACCGTTATATCATGTTTGCTTAAATTATAAATACAAATTTATTTTTTCATTTAGAGAAGGGTATTGGTATTGTAAACTATACTTAGTCGTTTGATGGAATTGTAACAAAAGATTTATTAATATGTAAAGGATTGGTATGAGATTCCTCGGCACTAGCCGTAGCTTGTGTAATGATGGAATATCTCTGCCGTTTTGTATGTAATTTGAAATGCCTGACTTGTGAATATGATTATTAAATTCTGTCAGGATAATAAATGAAGTAGTCAAAATTATGCACACAAAGGCTAAGATTTGGTGCTGGTAGATTTTGTTTGAGGGCTTTCCAGTTTTCAGCATTTGATTTAATTATTCAATGCTAAAAACCTCGAGGAAACGTTCCATTTAATCTTATTTTAATAGTCTCATATGAGATCTTACTACTTGCGTTTTTCTTAAAGCAATACATTTTTCAGAGAAAATCGACATTGAATGAGGGTGAAAACTGGTATTGCCCAAGTTGTCAAAGTCTTCTAGCACCCATTGGTTAGTTTTGAAAGAGTCGTGCATGTTTTGATAATATTTTGTAATTGAAATAATAATTGTACTATTTCGAAATGAAATGAATATTCAGAATACCTTTTCATGAAGAAATTATTACGGCATGAAGTTTGAATAGAGAACGAACATTCGTTAATTTCACTGTTCAGCTACCGTCGCAGGACGAGGAGAGAAATTGTAGTACCTGTGTTACTTGGAATGTTATGGTCGATTCTGTAGAGTTTTGGAATATAATGGAGCTCGTCTCTAAATCGTACAGAACAATGTCCTCCTGCTTCAAATAAATGAATATAAAAATGCTTTTTATAGGAAAATAAGTAGATTTGCCTGTTAAAAGTTCAACCAGGAACTGAATTTACGAGTGATTTCTATGATGGGATAAATTTTTGAAAGTATTGAACAAGAATGGGAAATTTGTATGCTTATCTGCCAAGAATGTCTTTTATCGACACTTACTGTAGGTAGTATTGGAGAAAATGAATTTATACTACATATCCTACTTCTCAACGTCTTTAATATTTATCTCTACTGTGCCAAGCTTGTCTAAAACATTTGTATTATGCCTTAATACTTAACTGACTTGCTATTGATCTGCGTGCTATCTGTATTTTTACTGTAGTTCCATAATGTAGGATTCACACAACTCGACTATTATGAATTTGAAATTGCCCAACTGAATATCGGAGAGATCATTGAATAGCTGAGTTGTGCGCCCACTGAAAGCTTAAAATAGCTGGACTATGAGGGATAAGTTGCACAGCAAGCGGTCCGCAAGCAATATCCCTATATATTTATTCACAAATGAGAACAACATTTTTTTCTGTACTGTATATCATTTGTAAAATACTAAGACCGACAACTTTGTTATCGTAATGTAAATGTAACCAAATATCAGGATAATGAAATACAGTTATATTTTAGTACTAGCAGTCTGCAAGTCTTTGAAGAAGGAAAGACGCTGTTTCGGTAGACACCAATAGATTCAAACTTAATGATGCAAGGCTGATCAAACTCGGGGGGCTGTCTGGACGCTCTCTTTATATATTCAGCTGGAGCAAGTTCGTAAACCAATAGATACACTTTTAAAATACATCTGTTTAACCGCGAAATTCTCAACAGAAATATTCATTTACACTCAGTGGGAGTTGTCCTTTAGGCGCAATTTTCCCTTTCGTGAACGTCCATCCCATTTTAGCGACACTTAACTGTCGTCCAATTTTGTTTTTCACACACAAAAATTGTACCCAAAAGTCAACAACCAGAATCGAACCCGGAACTTCTGCCCCATGCCAACATCCCTATCTCACCACAACACTACCAGGTTGATCCTCCAACTCCCATCAAAATTTAATTATGAAAGATTACTTAATCTAATTTACTTGGCAAGGAAAATCCGAGAGTTGTGATTGATTATCTCTTGGTCGGGAAGCCGTGTAATTTTTTTTTCAAAGTTGGATAATTTAAAAGTTGCAACTAGAACTGCAGAAAGAAAACTTCTAAACAATGTTTCAAAATGGTGGTAGCTTGTTCTTTCGGACTTGTTCGCGGCATCAAAACACGTTACGGCGGAAAACCTCTAGATTCAAGTCACCGAAAGGGCGTTTTTAACAAGCATGCATGACCCGAGTGCCATAAAATAAACTACTTACTAACCTAGCTCGTTCGAGCCGTACTGCGCACGGTCTGTACTACCACGAAAACATAAAATCCCCAGGTTTAAGGACATCTTTGGCAACAGAAAATCTTCGCAGAAACTGATTTTCCGCAAGAAAAGCAGAGAGCTGATGGTGTGGACACGGATGACTGTGCAGGATTGAGCCTAGAGATGACCAACAGCAAGCTGAGAATTACGAGGAACATGATATCCACGACGCTGAAAAATAACAACACGTGCAGCGAGACGCCTAGACTCCCTGGCAGCGCTGGCTTCAGCTCTGTAGATTTTCTTCTCGTCTTCTTCATCTTGGGCTTTGTCGAGATATTCCTTTTTGTCTTATAATCTTTTCTCCCCAAAGCAGCGCCTGCATCTTCAATAGCTTCTAAGACCGATTTATTTGCCTTGTACTGATCGTCGTAAGAAATCTGCTTGAAGGAAGTCGGCGTTTCTTGGTTAATCCTCTTGCTCTACGGCATGATCTTTTTTAAGTCGGAAATGGAAGACGAGCCTAAATCCTATATGTGTGACAGCAGATCCGTATTATTCTGGGCAATAATTTCTTTCACTTTGGACTTATCCATAACGATAACGAGCGAACAAACGAAACCTAACTGTACACAGTGCAGGCTGACCGTAGAATGTCTCACCTTTCTAACGGCCACAAACTACAAACTCAACTCTTTGCGCACCTTCTCCCTCCTCAGACCTCTGATACGTGCCGGCAAAACAGTCATTTATGCTAATTTAGGATTATCACAAATTACATTGCTCCAGGCTCTCGGTAAGTGGCGCGAAAAGGCTGGTGAGTGTGCCACACCAACCGACAGTCGGAAACACGCTAACAGGATAATTACGTTCTACATACATGTAGCTAGCCAGACAGTGTGTAACTAAACGGATGGTTTCTTTGCATAACTAACGACCAAACCTGAATTCAGAGGCAACTATCAGACGTAATATTTCACATTGTAACAACTGCCGCGGTTCTTACTGGCTCAGTTTATTCTAAAAGTTATTGTACGCAAAAGCAAGCGAATAATCCGGAAGCAGGTTAGTGAGTGCATGCAGGGAATAGCACGGTTTCCAAGACTTCACAAGCGATGTCTTGTCGTCTTACGTTTCTTTTTGTACGCATGCACTCAGCGAAGTGTAACATGTCTCGATTGGGTTCTGTGCAACAGTTTAGTTATTATTTTTTCTAAAATAATATAAATTATTTTAGTGACAATCAGTTTTCCGTTAAATACGTTTATCTAATTAGTGACTTATCGTATTGCTATCTGAATAAAGGGATTCGTCCCGAATCAAACAATTCCTCAATCCAACTCACAACGTTCGATCTCATGTAAATGTTCCATGTTAAAACTACGCAATCCTTTTATTGGCTAGCGAAGCCTCTAAGTCAGCTTAGTGGCTGTGGTGCCTTGCTTTGCCTCAAATGATTCGCTTAGAGAGGGATCTCTTAAAACCAGTTGCTCCAACTGACAGAAGGGACTCTTTAATGCCTCGCTCAAAGTCTCAAGACTGTTACGACTGATAAAGTTTCTTCCCAAGTTGAGATATCCTAACTTGCAGTGTGGGCTTCTAAATGCATGCGGCAGGCCGGCAATCCCTTCATCACCTATGTCATTTGTATCCAACACTAAACTCTGAAGCTTGCAGTTATGTATCCTGAGTGCTGACAGTAACTGTGCTGCTCCTTCATCACTGACTTCGTTGCCTTTAAGATTTAACTTCGTCAAACAGTTGTGTTTTCTGATGGCTCCTGCCAAATATTTGCAGCCCTTGCTTTGAATGTCATTATGACTCAAATCGAGTTCTTGAAGGGCACAGTTTGGGCTAGTCATGCTAAGTGAAAGGCTCTCTACTCCTTCGTCACCAATGACGTTACAGCTTAGGTTTAGGCTTTCAAGCTTGCATTCTGGAAAACTGAGTGCTTCTGCTAACTTCCCAACTCCGTCGTTTGTAATATTGTTGCCGGCAAGGCCTAAGCATGTAATTTGATTTTGAGAAAACGTTAAAACCTTAACGCAATGGTTGACTCCCTCGTCTTCTACTTTGCAGTGGTTTAGCTCAAGACACTTAATCTTGCAGTGTGGAACCAACAAGCAAGGCAAAAGTGCCCCCAATCCAACTGCGTCGATGATATTTCCACTGAGATCGAGTTCTTCCAGATTCTGTAAGTTTGGAAATATCGAGACCAAAGAGCGAACGCCTTTGATGCCAATGATGTTCCACGCCAGGTTGAGCGCACTCTGTCGAATTGACGCCAAACAAGCCACTCCATCATCTCCAAGATTATTCCAAGAGAGATTTAACCTTGAGATTTTGCTTTTCTCTCTTCGGAGAACCGCGGAAAGTTGTACAACGCCTTCCCTGCAGATTTCATTGCCACTCAGGTTCAATTCCTCCAAACAGACGTTTGATTCAAGTGCTGCGGCTAATTGTTTCATACCAGTGCTTGTGATGCCATTGTCAGCTACGTTTAGAATCTTCAGTCTACATTCATTCATCTTGAGAGCTTCGGTGAGTTCCTCGAGTCCCTCGTCACCCAACATGCTTCCTTTCACATTTAACTCTTCGGTTGGGCCCTTTCCAGGAAGCAGCAATTTCCGAGTCAGCTGTCGCGCGCCCATTACACTGATCTTGTTTTCCGATAAATCTAGACGCTTGATGGATGCAAATGGGGCGGCGCCAAGCACATTTGCGAGAGCGGAGCATTCGGCGACTCCAACTTGACAGGAAGAAAACTCAACAATAGGAATCATCTTACTCGCTGCTTCACGCGACAGTTTGCCTCGTTTAACCTCAGCCACACACTTAATCATTGCAATTTGCAGTTCCTTTTGTCTCCTCTTGTTGGATTGAGACATACTGCCTAGTTGCGTTACTAGATGAATCGCTTCGTTCTTTTTCTTGTCAGAAGCCCTTGAAGTGTTAAATAAAAGACCACAAGCAAACTGAAGCACTCGGTCTCGTTTACATGAGTTTATATCGTCTTTAACCTGCTCGACCAACCTTTCAAACTGCTGTAGTGAAGGGTCTGACACGACATAGTAGGCTGCGAGGAATTCCTGAAGATAATCACACCGGAAAGTGAAATGCGTTTCCAAGCAATCTTTTGCCAGTGCCGTTGGCTTAAAATAGATGGAAATCACTTCATTAGATAAAAATGAACGAATTTCTTGACTAGTAAAGGTGGTCTTGTCTTCATCGATACTTCTCATTGCTAGAAAGCATACATCTCTTGGAATGCCAACAAGTGAGTGAAGAGGAGCACATTGTGGTCTTGACAGTGAGTTCAAGGCGGAATGGCATGGAAATGTCGTGACAGTTCCCTTTGATGAGCTTGAAGTCTCTGTTAAGCTTCCTTGAGCGCCCTGTAAAGATAACGCGTGTGCCTCCACTGAATTGGGCGGGTTACATGGTGACCCCTGCAACCGTGAAGCCATGTTCACAATCCCAGCGTAAAGCTCTGTGATTGTCTCTGGAATGTTTTCTTGCGTCCCCAAAGCATTGTGAGAGTTTTGGAACCACTTTATAAAGGCGCACATATAAAAACAATGAAGTGGTACACAACAAATGGAAAGCGTATTGTCTGTTAAACTCTCCGCCAACACGAACGTGGCCAACTCGTCTTCTACACAACTGTCATTTGCAAAATATCTCTTGACGTACTCCTTGATTTCCTGCGGAGAGAATCCTATTATGACTGTTCGACTTCTAAAGCCGGACAAATCTAAACAGTTGCTATTTTTTATCCTGGACAAAGTTAGAATTGTAGCACCCTTCAAGATCTTTCCCGCTACAAGTTTCATTAGCAAAGCCGAAAAAGGCATTCTTTCTTCAAAACTATTTCCAAAGTCGGCCTCCTGACAATCAGAAAGTGATTCGCAGACGTTGTCAACTACGATTAGAATGTTGTTGGCATTGCCTTTTGCAAAATCGAGGAGTTCTTCTGGAATATCCGATGGAAGTTGATTGCAGATTAGTTCTTTGAGGGTAACAGTACGAGTCGGGTCTTCTAGAGCGTTGAAGTTCAGCCAAAGGACCATCTTCGTAAGGGTCGAAAGTGATGATTCTTCTTTTGCCCACTCTCGTACGACTTTTTGGGCAAAGGTAGTTTTTCCCATTCCTGCCTTTCCAGTTATCAGAATATTAGACATTTCCCCGCAGGATTTTGATTTCTTTTGCATAGAAGTATTTCTCGTAATGGATTTTGGGCAACTAACTTCTGAAATAACTGGTCTTATGAAAATGCTGTCTAGTTCCAATGCCTCGGCTTTGTCCAAGTAAGAGTGATCGATATATTCGGTTTTCTCCAAGTAGACGCTCTTCATATCACCAAAGTATTTTCTTAATGCGTTTACAGATTCGCCTGGAGACGCCTGACGTATTTCGCTGACGTGAAGGCGAAAAAAACTGAATTGTGTGTCCGTTGGCATAACACATTCGCACCAACATCCATTGTCCAAGTGTTCGACACGTTGAGACTCTTCTCCAGTGAAGACTGTTCTACTTCTCGACCTTATAAGACGCAAGATGTAAGCTAATTCCACAAGTGAAAATAACGTTAGCACCGCCACTACTAACAATAGCGTTGTCTGCAGGACAGATTTCCCCACACGGGACCTGTCAGTGCAAGTAACATTCCCAGTCGCATTTCCTGTCATATGCAAATCTGGATCATCGGTCCTCTGATGAATAGCACAGTGCAAACGCACTGGGAACCAATGGTGGGCGTAGAAAATGTAAATAAAAAGCATCACAGCATTGAAGAAAAGTTTTGCAACGAGTTGTAAGCAGTACGCTGCGTACAGACTGCATAGCGGCGATCTGTCTTTTCTTCTACGAAACTGCCAAAGTCTAGGAACGATGTAAATTGTGTACAGAATCCAAATGGCAAAATAACCTCCACCGTAAATTCTCGTAAATGACGACTGGTTTCTCAATGTGGGGTTTTCTGGACACTTCACACTTAGCTGTTCTACAGTGTTGTCGCAAATAAAATTATTATCTCTGGAATGAAGTATTTCCATTCCCATCAAGGTGGCCAAATAAGACACGAACCATACACACACTTGAAGTTGACCAAAGTATGTCTGGGACTTCCACACCAGCAAAATAACTTCCTTAGCTTTGACTGCCATGACGCTTGTTAAGCACTTTGAAAAGAATGATAAGCAAACCTGGTTAAGAAGCAATGTAACTGATGAAACATCTTGAAAACGTTGGTAATTTTGGTCTATCTACATTTTCTCTTCTCAAACTCATTAATAATTCATTAAGTTAAAACAAAGGAAATTTGAACCGTGACCGTGTTTTGGATTTTTACGATTTTCTTTCTTCGTTTTCTCCATAGTTTTAGTTTCGATTAAGAAGATACATCAAACACTCGGGAGAGTATTTCATCACATTTCCAGGGTTTGGATGTTATTTTCAATTCCCGTTTGGATAACTTTTTAATTGCGATATGCTCACACTAAATATTGCAGGTTTTATGTACAAATTTCTAATAGATTATAACTTTCTTTTTTCTGTACTTTCTTTAAGCGAGTAAATAAGGTACATAATTATAACACAAGACTTGCTTCGAAACTCTCGTACACTCTACCTAAAGCCAAAACCGCAATTATGGAATCTTTAATATTAGGTTTCAAGGTCCAAAAGTGTGGAAGTCTACAGATGAAAATAATAAACTAAAATAAATCACCTAACTCTCTCAAAGTTCACGAAAAAATGAGAAACAGGAATTCGTCCAAAAATGTTAATTGTGTATCATAATTTGCCTAATAACGTATCTTCTTCTACCCTTGTTTTATAGTCATATTATTATAATCTTGTGTGCTTTCTTTGATTGCTTAATTATTTATTGTAAAGATATTGGCTGTCTGGTCTTTTTAGCCCCGTTGTTATTTCAGACAGCCAGTACCATAAACTGTTTGTAAGCTTTACTTATTTATTTGTAATTTACTTTATTTTTTGGTACAAATAAAGAGATCGCTGCTGTTGTTGTTGTTTCCAAACACATTGAAGTTCGTCAAACGTACCCCGCTGCGCATCGTATTTTCAACTCTCTTCTCGGTTTTTGTAAATGCCATGAAACAGTACGCTATCTTTCGAGTTTGATATAACACTTACAAAACAATTATTCCGAGGTATTCTTCAAATTGTAAGTAATTTTGCACTATTACTGAGAAAAATGGTTCAAAACATCGCTACGTAGTTTCTTTAACTTCGGTATTCCTTTGAGCGGCTAGGCCACGCCATTTTCAAGTTAGCATGGTCTTGAAATTTCAGGTGAATTGTACACTTTTAGATACAAACATGAAATTTAGCACTCTGATATTAGTCACTAATATTTAAGAATTGGTTCATGCTTAGCTTGCGTATATCGAGTTATGGATGCACGAGGGAGATTGGACAGCACTAAGGAAGCACGCAACTGGCGCAAGGAAACGTCTTGGGCAATACTGTGTCTAGATTCTTGAGTGCTCTCCAGACTTCCCAAGTGCACCCATAACTCGATATACGCACAGCTAAAAGCATGTGCCCATTCTTTTAGAACATAGTTGATTTAGTTGTTTGGAAAAATTAATACCGAAAGGATTGAAAACAACAACAGCAACAGAAAATAGCTTAGACTTTGTTTGTACGACTTTCATTGATGGGTTGACAACAATTTTAAGTAGAGCTTAAAACAGGAACAACAACAATCTACCACGCCTTGAAATTTGTTTTTCATCGCCGGGATTGATTCAGTTGATTTAGCGACAGCATTTTACAAGTTTTCTATTTCAGTTCTAAACGGTTCATAGGTTAGCTTTGAATTTCGTTGATAGATTGACAATACACGTGATGAAAATGATTCTACGAAGAAAACTAAAACCCAGCGACGAAATCTGACGACGAATTGAAATGATCGATGAAATCAAAGCGAAAAAACGAGTTTAGAGTTTTCACGGACGGCCCTAATTTCTTCGAATAATGAAGGAAATGAAAGAGAAGAATGATCATCTCAGTGAAATTCCAATTTTAAACAACTGGAAGAAAGAAGCCTAAAAAAACCAGGCCTTAAACGGGATCAGGATTGTCAATCCTGATTTTTTTCAGGCTTCTTCTTTACAATTGCTTAAAATTGGAATTCGACTGCGATGATCATTCTTCACTTTCATCTACAACCACACTTCAAATATGAATTAATTACTCGGGCTAGCCGAGTTGTAATTTCGGCATTATTTTCTTTTTCCACGTTCAGTCACAAATCGCCGTCTGGGCTTTAAAGCGCATGTGTCGAGTAGGTGAGCGGTCGCTCAGCGCTCTGCACATCACTGAGCACATGGAAAGCAGAAGTTGTTTGAAAGTTTATAGCACGGATTCCATGACTTCAAGGGAGCTGAAATCACATAGAAACGAACACCTCGTTCGCGGTAGGCCCACGCGAAAGGACGTTGAGCATGTTCGGAACGGGTTAGTCCGCATGCCTTACGAGAGATCAATTTACGAGCGAACATTTATGAGTGATCTGCGTACATGTCAATAAACAAAAGTTGAAATACACGATTTTCAAATTATAAAGTGCAAAGTTATAACTTTGCCGGGGTGGGCAATCATAGAATACAGGGGGGGGGGGGGGGGTAAGTTTCTAAAGAAACTGTCTGAAACTGAAAATGTCTATTCAATCCTAGTCAGCGGAAGTCAGAGGCTCCAACTATCTCTGCATTTTACGAACCAGAAATGATATGGAAACTACTATAAATATGCAAATTCACAGACAACCATTCGATCTTGTCACATAGGTATAAAACACTTTCACAGCTGTACATAAGGTGACACAGAGTTATCGCGGTTTTGTAATTAATCTATATTTATACATAAAAATCAAGTTTCAGGAGCAGCCCGAGTACACGCAGTCATGCGTCTAGTTCATATATATTTCACAATGAAAGAAATGTTGATTAACAGTGACTGACCTGACCTAAACGAAAAATTCATCGAAAAACAAAAGAGAGAAAGCCTGGGTTGCACGGGGCTAAATTTCGCCGATTTCAACTTAGAAATTAGAAGGTAACATAACAGCATTTCTTGACACTGGAAAGCAGCAATAAGAGGCATCAGAGACAGGAGAATGGAGGTACTTAGCAAAACTGTACTCTTCTCTTGTCGGCCATTTTGATGCTTGGTAACCATGCGGTTACCTGTAAATTTTTGCTTGTAAACCCGGTCTATCTTTAATCCTCTTGCAAGGGTAACCCTGGCACTAGGGTTACCCTAACTCCTTGTAAACAGGGCCTAAATGTACTTTTCCAACCAGGGTTTGAAGCATGTTTGTCTCAAAATAATACGGTTCAAGGGCAGTCATAACCTAGAGTGGTAGTTTAAAGGCTTGTCGCAAGGCAGGGACAAAATCTCTCATACGGAATGACGTCTCGAAAACACGCCTGGCGGAGAACTCTTTCAAAATGGCGGCAACAATGGGCTTCTTCGGCGACGAATTTCATTAGGAAAACCTACACTTTAGAGGCTGAAATTTCGGTGAGTAGCTAAACTTGATGCAAGCTTTTCATTGGTGTTGACAAAAAAATACCTTTTCTGGAGTGACCTTAGATCCGTTAAATAAGGAAGCGTGTCAACATCACAGACGCGTAACCTGCTACAGATTTGTTACCAAAAAGCTCTAGAAAATTAGAAAAATAACAAGAGATGTTCGGTTCTTGAGATAGAAGGCACATAAAGGTTTTTCAACGAGCTTGTATAATTTTGCATTAGTAAATAATATTCTATGTAACATTTTATAGTGAAGAACTCTCGTATACGAATCTAACGCGACTTGGAATGGCAAACTGTAGGATTTTTTCCACACAAGCTCAGAATCAGGAAGCATTTCATTAAATCTAGATTATGCTGTAGTTGTATTTGTGGTGCATTTGCCTTTCTTGTCTCTTGTGACCATATGTGATGTGAGGGCCAGTCACAAACCCCAACCAACAATCAATCAATCAGGCACAGGCACTGACAGTTTAAACCCCAAGACATGTCCAGCTTCTAGAAAATGCTTTAGCTTGATTTTCGCGACCTTTTTCAGTAATAAGACAACGTAGGATTTAACAAGAAATCTGAAGAGACAACGTGGCTGGCCAAGAACAAATTTATTGACAGCATTGCGTGAGCTGCTACGAAAGAATTTCACAGTTTAACAAAGCGTAAAGAAACTATGAAACCAATCACAAATGAATACACAGATTCTTACAAACCTGCGGGAGATCAGAACAAGCTTTTGGGAGCCGTCGCGCAGACGGACTATACCGAGAATTATGTGGCACGTCCGGCTGCAACGCAGGCTACTACTGAACTAACTGAAATTAGAAAATTGAACTTGGCACTCTATTAGACATGTTATTAGGAAATTACCAGTATGGGAACGTTTCTATTCCTAAACTAGCAGTAATCAAAGATTAGGAGTGCGTTCAACGATTTCGATTCACTTGGCTTCATTTCGATTTGGTTCAGAAATTCAAGCTTTCTTTAATACTGAAATCAACATTTTAAAAATCATTATGAAACTCTCAACATAACTGTGGTTGATGAACATGATTTTTCCGATTTATTTATACAAATACAATATTTGGAGCTTTTTGCATTGCGTGACACCGCTATTCACAAATAACAAAGTTGCAGTCAGTGTTTCGAAAACCGCAGACTGTGTATGACAGATATAATTTCTTTGTCGCCCAACAAATGTAAACAATTTAACGCAGCAAACGCACATGCAAGCTAAAATGCAAACATAAAATTCACGATTACAAACATTGTCACGGCACCGATCGAAATCTGCTGTTATACATTCGCACCAGGAGTTGTACAATCTTCGCTACAAGGTTCTTCTTGGATAACAATAAGGCTGATTTGAACAGTAGAGCGTCACAACACTACGCGGACAGAAGTTGAATCTCCAATGAAAAGCAGCCGAGTTTTATAATGAGATCAGTGGGTTGCTTGGGCGAATTGCAGCATATGTTTCCTAGAAAACACACCAGCAGTAGGCAGGCTTCTGATGTTCTGATAGGTAGCTTCAATCATCTTTGCCAGCGCTAGCCCAAATAAATCAATACAACTGCGAAAAAAGTTAGACAAAATCGAAAAACACTCGAAGGGACTCGAAAACAACGTATGACAACGCAACTTACCTGAGAACACTCCGAACAAAAGAAGAAGCACAGTCCAGAATTCGACAACAATTCGCAAAAGCACAGTCAAGAACTCAACAATCTACCAAGACGCGAAACAAGAACGTGAAACTCGACTCCGCTAGAAACGAAGCACAGCTACGAAGCACATGGTCGACGGAAATGACGTCATTCGCCCCTGAAGAATTTTTCGGGGTGGCCAAATTGGTGTGATACATGAATCGCCCAAAAATCTCGATTTCGACAGCATTAGGAAGGCGTTCTGTCGAACACAACAAAGGTTGCTGCTTGCATCAAAACCTGCACAATTAGCGAGCCAAGCCGCCGGGCTATTGAACACTATTTAACTCGATATTAAACGAAGTCGTATCAAACACGAGAGACAGTGACATCACATTTCCAAACACCGAGAAGAGAGTTGAAAATACGACGCGCAGCGGAGTATTTATGACGAGCTTCTGGAATGTGATGAAGCACTGTCTCTCGTGTTTGATATGTCTTCTCAATCGAAACTAAAAATAAAAATCTCTGTTCTGATTTCCTTTGAACAATTATAATGAGTTTGAGAATTAGAAACGGCCAGAGATTTATCTTAAGAAACAGATTGTTCCGTCTTGGAAAGAAACAGTATTGCAGGATGTTATTGTACGAAAGCAAAAAAAACCTTTGTTACGTTTGCCAAGATGTGATGAAGGACAAAATTTCGCAGAAGTCGGGATAAAAAGAAAGGCAGAAAGACAAAATTAGCGTGACTTAGAGTGATCTAGCGCGACTTAGCAAACGTCATTTAGTCGCTATAGCCAAGCGTGATCAATCTATCTCTTACAAAGAAAGATGCCTTGTCAGGATTGTATCGAACAGACTTTTCAAGTTGTCAGTCCCGCTCGCGCATATGCGTATACCTTCACATGACTTCAACGTATCAATCGTCAAATAAGAATAGTTTAACAGTGATTCGCCAT
This sequence comes from Blastomussa wellsi, assembly GCA_947652115.1. Lineage (NCBI taxonomy): Eukaryota > Metazoa > Cnidaria > Anthozoa > Scleractinia > Plerogyridae > Blastomussa > Blastomussa wellsi. Next base: position 10,392,658 of record OX393567.1, read on the forward strand.
GGCGTAATCGTGTTCAAAGCTGACTTACCAGGCAAGACTTGGTTTCTTTGTCTCATAATCCGCAACGTTCAAGTTTCTTCAAACCATGAAGTCAAAGGACGTGTTATCAACGTCAAATGAACTAGCTTGAACAAAGTTACTCCATTGGCAACTCAATTGGCGCTTTGCTTCTCCAGTATAGGTTTCAGATGTCGCACTTTATTCCGTGAAGGCGACGTAATAAAATACTTAGGATTATGAAAGGTCATATTTTGTCTAGTTTACAAGGATCATATTCACTGTGAATGCTTTCAAGAGGCTGTTGTCCAAATAAAATGTCAAAAGTGGCAGCCATACTAACCTGACAAACATCAGAGTTTAGGCTTTTTGTTGCCTAGTTCCTAGGCCTCAAAAATTCCGCCGAGTGGCCAATTCCATTAGGAGGTTGTCGGTCATGTTCCCCCCGGAAACGTCACCGAAACGAGTAGTGATTTAATAAAATACCGTGAAGGCCTGGGGAAAAGCCGTACAGGAACAAGGCAAGCTGTTTTATATAATCGAGGCTCTCTTGTCTTATGATTGTGATTTTACGGTCTTGGATTAACATATTTTTCCTTTTCCATCTGAGTTGCCCTCTGTTTCTTTATCCTTCTTCGCTGCCATAATTTTATATGATGTTCAAAATGTAACAAGCGAGTTAGAAAACTACAAAAAAATGTTTAAGACGAGCTAAACGCACTTGCTTCCACCCGTGCCTTCAAGTCAAAACAAACTTGAAACGATAGTTATGGAGGTCGTAAAACACCGAAGAGGTAACAGTCATCTGAGAAGAAACAAGAAAACAAGGATGGCTTCGAGCGAGGAAGATGGACAAGGATTGTAATTGACAACTGAACTTAAAATTTGAACGTTAGTGTCATCGACGGCAGAGCTAACATAACCAAGAGAGCAAGACCGAAGGCAGTTATAACATTCTGGCGGCTACAGCACAGCTTTATGATTCCGCTATTTTCATCATTTATTTATTGAAGCTGCTGTTATCTTACAGTTTAATTTGACAAGATTTATAAACTAGATATCAAACAACAAGACTACATATCCAACTTCTTTGAAGCCACAATCCGCAGCTTGTTGAGTGACAACAGCGCAAAGTTAGCCTGTGGTGCAACCGGGCTGAGACACAAAAATAGCTGTAAGGCTGATACTACGTAAAAAAGTTGACTTTTCGATACATAATTACGACAGAAACCGAGACTGAGACCGTCTCACTGCTACCCCGGATCTGCGTCGCAGGTTACACAAGGTCATTTAGTATAAATAATCATGCCTTGTCGCGTCTTCTTGTAAAATGTGGCTATGTATAGTTTCAAACAGCCTGTGAAAAATTATTGTTATTTAGTAATCAGTTCACAAGGTGGCTTTTGGTCCCGCTTGAATAATCATGGAATAATGCTAAATCAGATTCATGGTAATAGAATTTTAACAAAAGCTTTTACCTAGCCCAAAATAGACATCCTCGGATTATCAGGTATGACGAAATCAGAGAACTCTTCTCTGATACCTGGTCTCTGACGATATACATTGCTGGTAATTAACTGACCTGTTCTTTGTACGTGAAAAGTACTTTTCTTGTAACGCTCATTTTCACGCCCATTTTCGCGCAATTTTATATTGGGCCTCATTTTGAAACTAAACTTGAGCACTTTGGCTCACTGGGAAGGCTATCATTTGAAAGGGTCGAAGATGCTCGTCCTCTCACTTTGGGTGTAAATGACCGAGATTTTAGCCTCATTTAGGTCATTAAGGATAGAATGTCCTACTGGTGGTCTTGGCCAATCCGGCATGGAAAATGGAATCTTTTAGGAATTAAACATTGTTGAGCCACTAAAAGATTGGTCTCTTTTTGGTGTTTTATTCATATCTTCCGACGTGCATCTCCATCCCTTTCAAACGGGAGTCCCGCGGGACTCTGGCCTATTGCCGCTGTCTCGAGGTCGACATTTTGCTAGGCTGAATGATGTGCAGTTGAGTGACATTGTTTCCTCCGCCGACACTGAAACGAAGATTGCCTGACGAGCTCAACAAAGTCTGCGTAGGAGATTAAGTACACACTGGGACCATAATTATCATGTCAATAAAACTTGAGTTAAATATTTCAATGCAATAGTACAAAAATAAATAAATAATTAAATATCAATAAGATTTGGCATAGGTATCATACGAGTCGAACAAAAGGCAGTGACGCTTTTCATTTTGCAATCCTTTTGCCTTCAAAATCCCACCGAGTATAATCAAACGTCCAACCCTACATTTTAAAACTGACCAAGCTGAGGTCAGCAAGGAAATAATTTCCATTTGATAACAGCAATTCAAAAAATTCAAAGCTTTTGGTGAAGTACTTAAATTGAAAGTGCCGCTTTATAACGAAAGCTGCTCATAAAATGCTCTTCACATTACATAATTAGCACGAATAATGCGTGTGCATTTCGCAACAAACGATCACGTGATGCAAATCCGCCATTCTGGGGGGGGGGAGGGGGAGGTATATTATTCCTGCACTGGGACATCCAAAGCAAGAAAAGTAAAACTCGACTGATCGAAGTCGCTTTGTTTAGATGTTCCAGCTCCTTACTTGCTCTCCAGCACGTGACTGTTTGTTACAAATGGCCTATCATTTCAGATGTCGGAAACCGGTATAAACTATTGCAGTACCTCAATAATAAATAAGTCCTAAAACGATTGTGTTTTTGAAGGTGTCTTTCAACGCAGTTAAACGTAATCATTAAATTAGTAATAGTGTACTATTTGCATAGTTTCCCTGACTTCACAATGTTCCACGTTGACTCCACAGGAGCTTAAACTTTGTAGCCGTTCATCGCCGACCGTGGGTGTCGTTCCGCTGACATAACATCAACCAGCCATTCACAACTGGCTTTCCATTCTAATACATGGATGAATTGCCTGGACAGAAATAGTCTGAAGTCGAAACTATTTCAATTATATCTGTTGTAGTAAAATTGTACATTCGGTAGATATGACTTATTTGCACCCAGTGCTTAATATATTGGGTGAACTGTGTCAAATACACTCACTGGTCACTTGTCTTTTAACATCAGTAATTGATGGTTGTGGTCAAAGATCAACACATTCAACACATTCAACATTCCAATATTAAATGACACCCTCATAAATACGCTGGGTAACTCGACACGTCTGCATTCCTCAGGACACATCAGAAATTTAGACAATAAACTTCCAGACCAAATATCCACATTAAGCCAAAATCCTGTCTCTCACTGCATAAAATCCTTGCTAAACTGGAAATCTCAATTGCAAAGAAACCCGCACTTTTGAACTTATATGTCAATGTTAAAAACGAAATAGGTTCAATTCCCGTTATCCTAGCCAAGACGTAATGAGTAGTTCGAATTTCCTTGCAACTGTAATTGGGATTGCAACCAACGTCATTTGCAGGTCGTTGTGATGTCTTCACGTGATTTTTTAATACTGTTGCATTGTGATGCACTGATTTATACCTAAGCTTCTTAGTGAGAGAGGATGGTTAAAGAACTCAACTCGTAAGAACAATGTTCTTCAATGAAGTAATTTTTAAGTTCGATGATGAAACTCGCCTTATGAAGCAGGTAATTGCCGATTGCAGACATTTGAACATAATTACACCACCATAAATAACCACGTGATCAAACCGGGGTCTCAGTTTTCACCCGAATCTCTTCCATTCCAAACGAATTGGGTGTGGTGACAGTCATCTGCCCGGAGGGACTGGTGAGAGGGCCATTGAAGGCCTCCGTGTCGTCGTCATTTTGTCCTCTGCCACACTCGCCATTTTCAGCCATCTCCAGAGCTTGGTTCAGTTCCTCTCGTTTGTAGAAGTAGTTGAAATTTGAAACAATAACAGGTACAGGAAGAGCGATGGTTAGCACACCAGAAATGGCGCAGATCGAGCCAACTATTTTGCCTCCGAAGGTGAGGGGTGTCATATCGCCATATCTATTTATTAAAGAAACAAAAATGTTATGTAATGTCCCCATATGTATTAAACAGACGAAAACAAATTAGGAAGAAGCTAAAGAACTGAGTATGTCTTGGCCATTTTCTTTTTATTTATCTCACCTTCTTTCCATGTTTTCGAAACAATTTCTGATCATTTTTGCTTGCGCTTCTCGACCTTGCGCGTAGCGTGTCTTGGTGCTAACATGGCTAAGGGACTTTATCAACCGCCCCTGAACACAAATTGCGTCTTGAATATTCGTGGGCGACTCTTACACATGCATTTACACTTTCTACCGACCCCGAGAGGTCTGTTATAATAGCTTATCAGTTTTGTATTCAGTTTTAGTACATTGTTGTACAGCGCTTTGAGCAATTAGTGGATACAGCGCTCTATAAGTGATTTTATAATTATTATTATTATTATTATTATTATTATTATTATTTCTCAGTGTTAAGATATTTATAATTCAGTAGACTTTTAAGATAATAATGCAACAGCGCGGGTCTTCATTTTAGGAGACCGAACAACATTAGCAATTATCCACAGGAGGTCAAATAATGTATCATATTTTCTGTTTTCTTAACCAATAAAAGCGCACGACAAACAGTCAAATATCATAAATACGGGAAACTCCTAGGCAAGGCTTTAGCAATAGCACTTTAAATGAGCGTTTTTAGAAATGAACTTTAGCGATATTGCCTCGCATGCAATCTTGATCTGGGCCAGCCCGGCGAAGAAAATTACAACTTCTAAAAAAGTAGTACATGAAGCTAAACAAGGCTCAATTAAAAGTTGTTCATCCATCAACGTTCTATTTTATCGAAATTTCAATTAGGTTTTGCTTATCTTGATTAAGTTACTAATTAAACTCTCTCTCAAGTTGATTGTTAATAAGCCTCTTGTTTTGAGATGTTGATTGATTTTTATTAAGACATTCATCACTTAAAAGTCGTTTTAATTAATAAACGTCAATACCTTTTTCACTTTACGCAGTCGGCAACTTCAGCGCTCATTTTTTACTACTTAATTATGGGTTTTGCGGAAAATACAAGAAAGAGAGATAATTATTTAGGGTCAAAGCTAAAATATATATATATATATATAAAGTGTAGAATTTGATCTTCGTAAAACAGTGCTCAATACATAGAAGCAGAGCGAAGTATATGTTGTCGGAGAAAAATCAAATAAACTACTAGGTCATCCCTACAAGCCTGTTTCGTGGTTGCCCACTCATCAGGGGATTAAATGAGAATATTCTTTACCATCGCTTATATACAATTTCATTTACATAATATATGCAGCGTGAGATTTTACAGTTTAATTGTTCCGTAGAAGGGCTTTGTTTCTGTGGCGGCAAGAAGACACGAGTTCATTACGTTTGTTTAGTGACGATAGTTCGGGTCGGCAGATAATTAGGAATTTTTCTTTGAGGCAGAGGTTGCATCTTTTACTTGAGCTGTTGTACGGCGAGTGCGATGAAAGGATGCGCCAGGAAATAAAGTGTTCGATGTTGTTGTCTTTGAGGGTCCAGATGTGCTTGCTGAGTTCGGTGGAGTTTCTGTGTTTAGCGTGGCGGAATGATGAGGTGTGGTTTCTGTATCTAGTTTTGAAGTCGTTCTCTGTGAGCCCGATGTACGTTTCTGTTGTGTTGGTGTCTTTGCGCGTGACGGCGGCTTGGTAGATTACTGAAGATTGTAGGCAGTTTCCGTCGAGCGGGCATGCGTTCTTTTGTCGGCAGTTGCATGTCTTGTTATTGTTAATGGTAGCGGCGGCGGCGGCGGTGGCAACGGCGGTGCTATCAGCCTGTGTAGATGCATTTAGGATGCGTTTGTTATGGTTGTCGATTATTTGTTTGGTGTTGTCCATGCAGCTGTAGCTGATCTTGATGGTGTTTCGGTTGAAGATTCTTCTGAGCTTGTGATCTTTGGGAAAGTGCTTGTCTATTAGTGCGAGGAATTTGTGCCCGATGTTGGTGCTGGTGCTCTTGCTAAAAGGAGGGTTGTACCAGAGGATGTTATTGCGTTGTCGGTTTTTCCGTTTCTTTGCTTTGGGTGGTTCGTACTGCAGTGTGTAGCGGTATCCGCTTTCGTCGAGTGCTTTCTGGTATGGGGGGGCTGCCTGGTCAAAGGATGCTTTGTCGGATCGGCGGGTGGTTGCTCTCGCGGTGAACGTATTGTAGAGAAGTGTTTGGCTTTGTAAATGGCTGATAAGTGCTTCGGTTAAGGTTGAATGTGACATCTAGGAAGTTGATTACTTGTTTGTTAGCTTCTATGGTGATGCGTAGTCCGTTATTATTAAAGATGCGGCATATTTCTTTCTTAATGTTCTCTGTGTCTCTTGGTGTGGCGTTAGTGATGGCTAGTCCGTCGTCTCGGTAAAGTCCTACGTTTATGTTAAGGTCCTGAAGCTGGGAG
>OX393567.1:10401765-10464265 GCA_947652115.1 Blastomussa wellsi
GGGTGGGGTGGGGGCTCATTGTGAATCAAACCATGCGTATACCCTAGTGGCTATGGACCACCCAGATCTCCACATTCTGATCCTTTTTCCAAAGAATTTGCACTCAATACATCATTATTACTGCTTCCATCACAGGAATTGCATCAGTTTGTTTGTGATGTCAACGGACCTAACAAATATAGTTTAAATTGAAAATTGCTGCTGATAATTTGAAGTTTTCGTTCCTTCTAAATATTTTACCGTGACAAATGTAGCCTGCAGAAAATCCTCTTGGTATTTGGAACAGGCTACCTGCAGACTGGCAGGTAAGATCACAAGAATGAATATTCTGCCAAATCAATTTTGCATTGGGACAGCAATAGTTTTGGTAACGAAACGTGGGGGAGCATTGAAAGGGGACAAGAGAGAGACAGCAGAAAGCTCTTTCCCCTTCCCATAATTCAGCACTCCGGCTTTCCTGATCACGGGAACCATAGGAAAGTTCCGATCGTCAGTGGAATGAAAAAACAATTTCATTTAATGAATGTCCGCTAACACTGATCAGACTGTATTCTTTTCCGTCGTTTTTAATTGTGTGAAAATATGCTTTTTTCTCCATCCGAAGAACTTCAAAAAGGCGATCATGGTTCAATATGTGTTTACAACGTCATTCTAAACTCCCATTCAAAGCGCTACCCAATGCACACAGTGCTGAACAGATACTAGCTATAGGATTACTTACTTGTCCAATTTGGAACTTATTGGATTAAAAAACCTGTTTGCCGAATCTGCCTCATCCAATTAGGTAGACTCGAAATATTGTCATCCGATTAATTCTAAACTGGATAACATTTAGTCCCGTAAAAACTAATAGAACTGTAATGACGTCATATGAACAGCTTATTTGCATGTGCTGTTGACCTAATAATTTTACTTCAGTTTAATAACAACCTGACTAAGCCAGAAGACGTAGGGACAAGACGAAAATTGGTTAATTCCAAGAAAATTTCTCAGACGTCACTATAGCTATCTATCCCTCTGCGCCTAAACATCACATACTTTCGATATATTTCTTAAAACGAATTTGCAGAATGGGTTGCGTTTACATGGAAACATGTCTCAAGCCCTAATATGCTCTAAGCTGATTCGATTAAATACAAGTGGAAAACTTTATTGTAAGGATTTCAGTCGACTTACATCCGAGCCGTTTTAGTGAAAATTCAAATGAACAGGTTCCCCGTGTCGCAAACATTGTAATGTAAAAACAGTTTTCTAAAAACTGAACTTAAACTGGCTAGAGAACTATTCAATGTAACCTTGTCGTGGTAAAACCATTCGGGTAACATGATGTTAGACGATAAAAAAAAGAATTGTAATTTTGCCGTTAATTCAATTTTGCCAAATATACTGCACTTATTATTTTTCAGCCTTTTTAATAAATAAATTCATTTATATTTCAGGACAATTTTTAACTTGCAATAAATGCGAAATTATTAGTTTGTACATTAGGTCCCTTATTCAAGTATGGCAGATCAGTCCATAATGTAACAAGGTATATGTGTCAGACACATTGTCTAGTGCAATCAGAATCACGGCATTGCCAAAGTAGAGAGGTTTGTGATCAATAAAACACCACAGAAAAGGCTTTGCTAAGAACTGATCACTCACCAATTCAATTTTTAAGACTTAAATTGAGGAACATTTCTAACTTACCCAACCGTTGTCATAGTAACCACTGCCCACCAAAATGCATCAGGGATACTTGTGAAATTGCTGCTTTTGCTATCTTGTTCCGCGTAGAAAACAGCGCTTGCAAACAGCACCACTCCAATCAACAGGAAAAAAATTAACATAGCTAGTTCCCTTGAGCTCGAGCGCAGGGTATAACCGAGTACTTGTAAGCCTTTCGAATGACGCGAGAGCTTGAAAATACGGAAAACTCGCACGAGTCGAATGACTCGAAGTACCGCTAACGAAGTTACACGAGCTTCGTTCATTGGAAGTGTAATGTAGTAAGGCAGTATCGCTACAAGGTCAATAATATTTAGAAACGTGCGAAGAAAGACCAACTTTTGCGGTGAAGATAGTAACCGCACCACGTATTCAAGGGTAAACCAAGAAATACATAGCACCTCGATTACGCGGTACCACACTTCCTCAGTTTCATCGCTCGTACTGTACTTTTCACAACCAGGTCCACTCGAGTCATTTTTGCATCTTATACTTGGTAAAGTTTCGAGGCAAAATACCACGATGGACAGTATAATTACAGAGACGGACCACATAGCTAGAAAACGCGCAGCCATAGAGCTGTCGGGATACTCGAATAATTCCCATATCCTTCTCTGTGTTTGGTTAGTCGGCAATACAGGCTTCTTGTCGCTAATGTAACCTTCATCTTCCTCCAGTCGCTGAAGATACTCCTTACCAAGCTCAAAGAATTTCACTTCTTCCGAAAAAACGTAGAAGGGAACACCACTTGGCCTCACTAGCTTACCATTCGACTGGTAAAAAAATAAAATGGCCTCGAACGATGAGCGATTTCTGTCGAAAAAATATTCATTGTTTTCAATGTCATAGTAAAAATCTCTTTTTGCCGCAGCTCCGAGAAGAGTATCCGGGAACTGACACAGCGTTTGTTCGAAGGTCTCAAAGCGAAGCCCACTAACGTTAATGACAATCCTTCGTCCTTTACCGCCGTTTTCTCGGCCAAGCAAGGACTTCGGTGGCTGAACATTCGAGTCGTTGCTCGGTTGTTCACTGATGTGATTCAATCCGCGATTGATCTCCATTCGCCCTCCCAGATGGCAATAAAGCAATTGGAAAAACGAGCAATTGATGTCCTTTTAAGTCTTGGAGAGTTATCGAATAAATACAGCGAAAATTTAGTTATCTTAAAATAATTCGCGAGTTATATCTTATAGCACGTAAACTCGTTAAGTTCGGATTTTTTCTTGAAAGATTTTTGTTCGCTCTCGCAATGTGGGCGACATTCAGCAAGTACATGACAGGTGGCGAAGCTGAATACTGTTTTTATTGTTTTCCACGCGCTGTCATTTTAGAATTGTAAATTTAGAGAAAGACCACATGAATAATTCAAATAGGTTAATGTATGCAGAACATGGAGATTCTCTGGACAAATTGTTAACTCGCGTACATTTGATCAGAACAAGAAATGAATGAAAACGTGCGAAAACTGTACGTGGAAACATCAACAAATTTCAAGACATTCCGAAAAACATTGTTAACATTTCCAAATGATTTACCTAAAATTTTGTTGGATGGTAAGATTTTAAACGAAACACAATCATATTCAGTCGTTGAAACAAGAACAAGGAGTTTTTGTTGTTGTGTAAAGACAACTTTGCATAACAAAGGCATCTGAAAGGATGAATTGGACAGTAAATTATCATTTTAAAGAATTGCCAGATGCTCTGAGCTAATACATGAAACCAAAATATAATCTAGAAAGTACAACATTAAGAAAGAGTAAAGAAATGAAATAAGAAGTTTACTTCAGTGAAATAAGATACAAAACAGATATATCTGTGGCAACAAACCGTACGTGTAACTGACGGAAGTGTCGGGAACTGAATCTTCTCATAAAATCGTCTGCTTCTAAGTTTTAATTCTACCACTTAAGGCTTTTTCAAATGTCTATTTTCATGAAATATTCAGTAGGTCATAAATTTCACGAAAGATAACAACAATTATATAGCCATCGTTGTGTCTTAATACGTGCCCAAAATTCTTCTATGTGTTCGTCGTACAAGTTCTAAAGCCGCGTCAACACGAATCGTCTATTTGCGCACGTGCCACAAAAATCAATATTTTTCTATCGTTGCATTTTCGCTCTTGTATTTCAACTGAAAAAGACCTCGACAACCGGAATAGAAAGCGCCGGTTCATTTTTCGAGTGCATGGACAAATTATTCATCACGACTTTAGACTAATATTTAAACATCAATTCGAGAAAAACGTAGCTAGACCAATTACTGACAAATGAAAATTTTCAGTCAATTTTTGCTGTTGATAGCTTCGTGGCTTGCTTCTGTCAAAATCTAAGCTTCATTTTGGCTTACATTTTCGTTAATAAAACTGCAAATTCTATCTCTCATTTTTCATTTTCCATTTTTATAGTTCAGTAATAATACATATACACTGACGGTAGTTGCGACAAAACTGCACTACATCTGCTCAAATAAACCTTCAGCCTGCCGCCATGCTAATTCGACGAGGACTTATTCAATGAAACAAGCTTTGCGTGTTTCTGTTCATAAATGAACGTGGGCGAGCCAATTGCAATGCGCAATGCACGAGTCTAATGAGTCCCTTGACGTAGTCTAGCAAATTCTCATAAACAACCAACAACTTGATAGTCTCCAATGCAGCCGTTATTAGGGTATTGCGTTACACTTGTCCCCACTAACTACTTGACGAATCATCTTACAACCCGACATCACACAAAGGAATGACTATTAAGATTGAAAGGGACAGACCACAATCTCAATGTTGGCACCTGTAAACAAAAAACTAATTACCGTTCATCAGTAGGATGCCTAAAATGCCTGTAATTCCACAATTGGTTTCGGCACCATTTAATCCTATACCAACTGCAGAACATTTCAGGTGGAGCCACCCACGATGTAAGTACAGTTGCTGACAAGAAAAAGAAATAAGGAAAACAACGAAAAATAAATTAAACCGTTAAATTGCGAACTAAGCAAACACGTCAACTAAATAAACCAAACACGCGCACCACATACGAAAATACGCGCGCGCGCCTTCAAATCCAAATGACGGATATGAACGACGTAACAATTACAAACAAGCGAAGGATACGTTGGGTTGGTTCTCAATCACACACCGCCAATCTCAATTACCGAAGTGTAATGTCATATTTAACGTGAATGATTTCACCGTGGCGTTCGAAGAACCTATTAAACGATTTGAGAAGCGCAGTAGTGTTGAAGCCTTGGTGATGAAGACGTGAAGAAAGGCTACGAAGCATGTGTATAAAGTCTATAAAGTCCAATTTGGATGAGCAAATTCTAGCATATCGCACCAATTGAGAATTGGATTGGCTGGGATGTTGCTGTCCATATGAAGAAAATTTACAATCCGGACGAGGAGTCATCTCTTCCCTGGACGATTTTCGTGTCAGGAAGACAAACTTCATTTGAAGCCACGGTAGTGTTTTTCAGTTCCAGCTCTGACGGGTAAATTTCGTGGATAGAATTTCCAAAATTCGCATTGTTGACGCTGAATAAATCGTCGATATACTGGCGAAAGGTATTGCTGAATGTGCGGCCTTTGACATGTCTTATTTCATAGTTTTGAGCATGAAGTCGTACTTGAAAGTGTGGAGAAAGAGATCAGCCAATAAAGGCGCACTGTTAGTGCCCATTGGTATACCAATAACTTGCCGAAAAACTGAGTTTCCAAAAAGGACGTTGTATTTTATAACAAGCAGAGAAAGGAGAACTCGAGGAAGCCATTTCTTCCCCAAGGTCATTAGCTGAATGGAACAAACTTCGAGAAGAAACTGTTTCAAGCCAATCCCGCTGCACTTTTAAAGGATATGATTTTTGCCGACAAAACAATATTTAGATTTAGACTGTGAAAAGGTCAACGCAAAATTGGCGGTCTCCCGGATTTCAATTTTTTTAGGCTGGCATTTCCGACTTTCTCCTTTCGGTAGAAACGTTTGATCGTCGTCTCCTTTCGCTAACGCTGACCAAGTGCTTCGGACAATTGCATTCACGTTTTCATGCACTGTTCACATGAGAACAGACGGACCTTGAACTCAACGCCAGGGCCTTGGGGTCTCCATACCACTTGGAAGAACAAAGGAATGCTAAGATTGTGGCCAGCTTTTGCTAATTAAAACCCCGCTATACAGTTTGCGGGCTCGCTTTTTCTCGCCCGCAATAAAAAATAGGTCCGCTATGCGTACGTGTGTTGGCTTGTATAGATCGTTGTAACTGTCACGCAACAAAAAATACATTGAACACCAATCAGTCAATGAAGCCAAGAAAAAGCGATATTATAGGAGATAACTAAAGAAGTAATTTCTCAAAGTATTAGTGCGTTACCCCAAACCGCAGATATTTGTCGAAAATGTTTCGCCCAAATTTTGAGGCCTGTATGAAACCGCCATATTGGTGTACCTCAGTGGTACACCAGTATGGCGCCAGCAAATAGTGTAAACGTCTGAAGCTTACTTAAATAGACCAATTCCGATATATTAATATTCTAACATGTCGCCGAGGCTTAGGGGAATAAAACAAAAGATTTTGCATCGAGGCTTAGGGATGAAAAAATAAGTTCTTTTGTTTTATTCCCCTAAGCCTCGTCACCATGTTAGAATTTAATATATCGGAATTGGTTTAAGGACAACGATTATCTGTCATGGAGAAGCAGCACAGACTGAATGGCTCTATTGTCGAGGATATAAATACCACACGAACTGTTTTAAAAAGTACCACAAAAACAAAAAAAAACAGACTCCAATAATAGTAAATCTTCCGGTTTGTAATTTTTAATTCAGCTTTGCTCAGAACGTTACAGAACTTAAAAATAATATTTTATCCTATTACTTTGACTTGATTGACAATAATTCATGTTCCATCAATTGTTGATTAAAAAAAGCAACAGAATGACCAAATTACTTAGACAGCATGCGAATGAAGATGGAGTTTACCTGTCATTTTTGAGATATAACAGCCAAAAATTCGTCTCCGTTCATAAGCCAACTGAAGCAAAAAAAAAAGAGATTCCAATCTACTGCAAAACACACTAAAATATCATTTCATGTGATCCATTGAATCCTAAGCATCTGGGCTCCGTTTCTCTCCACTTGGATTGCCACAAACACAGCGTCACCCTGAAAACAGCGGAACTGTAGATCAAAAATTCGTCGGGTAGGAATCATTGTTGGGTTGGAAAAAAAAATCATTTTTGTGTAAAACTCCACAATGTCCAATTTTTGTCCCAATAGTAGTTTGCAATCTCCAATTCCCAATACTTATACGGATAGCCCATTCAAACAAAGTATTTAGGTTACTTTATCATTCATTTAAATACAGCCAGTTCTTCTAGCTAAAAAACAAACAGCTGTACCTTAGTTGAATGCACTGTGGAATTCACTGACTTCTTTCCCTTCCTCAACAACAGTGACAGGTTGAAGCGGGTTGGCAGAACTTTGTAGGTACTTCTGTTAGTTGGACGAAAAAAGGGACAGCATATAACACAAAGATAATAGTGCGTGCAGAAGCAACGTCTCGAACATGCCTAAACTGCAATCTGTACACAAAGGTCTAATTATGGGAAAAGGTCCTAATAGAGTGATACAATAACTACAATGTACAATTAGAAGCATTGCGCAACCTATAGTGCAATGACGTCCACTTAACATACAACCCTCAGTGATTCCTTGCCAGCTCTACGAACTTCGATTTTCCAAAACAAGTTGCTTTACTGCTGTTTAAATTGACAGTAACACGCACGAAATTATTTAAAGGGGCATTGTCACGCTATTTTAGCATCACTTTCAAAATCAAAAAACTGTCTATGCATCAATGGAAATCCAACAATAATAGACTAGTTTTGTCGCCAAAGACTACAGTACTGCATTCAAATTACTTACTCTTGTATGCTGTTACAGATGACGAGGATGGAAATGGGCATGGATTTAAACTTGAAAAAAACTCTCAAGCTATGTAATGAAAAAATCGCCAAAAACATTTAATATGGTTTGCTTTCCCTGCTAAATTTCATTAGTTCTTCCTGATAATTGCGGGAGCATTTTAGGCACGATAACAGTCACGAGAAGTGACCCAAAAATAGCAATATCCCCGTGACAATGCCCCTTTACCGGACAAATGATGAATCACTTACATGAGCACGGGACAGTCCATTCCGTTTCTCGTCATGACTTGCACCTTTACCAATCCACACAAAACAATGTTTCCCTGAATCCAAGATAAACACTGAAAAAAAAGTCGCACGTCTTAGCATCTTGCAGACTCACAGTTCGTCCAAGTTCTAAACTCCTTCGCTTTCTTTATTTGGACGTCACGCAACGCTCACAACCAAAATATCGGCAGTTCGTGAAAATGAGACTACCCAACTTCGCTGTTCGACTGATTGAGGAATTAACTGCGTGTAAGTGACTCTCTGAAGGAGGCAGTGTTGTGTTACATGTTTGCTTGATCTACAGAGGTTGTATGGATTTGTCTCCGGGCAATCTTGCAGGGTTCAAAGCTAACGGATGCAGGGGGACTAAGGGCGGGGGGGAGGTGAGGACTGGGGAACATACCGTCATCACTCTTCAGTTCACTCTTCGTTACGCCCTTCCCGCGAGCAACTTCAGTGAAAGTCATCTGGGACGATGCATCTGACAGCCTAAATCAAGCGCGTCATTTTAATATCTTGTTCAGTCAAATACATACCGGCTCAAGGCCTTCGCATACAAATGCTCTGGTCTTTTAAAACTAACACGCAAAACGGGTACGAATACCTTACGATATTTGTCCTACAAATAAACGTTTAACAGGCTCCGTGTAGTCCCTTTTCCTATAAACACAGCGGGATCAGGAAAACGTTTTCGTCGGAGGGCTAACGCTCGAAACGTCAGCTCTTGAATCTCTTTACGGTGGCCAATTCACATCATCAACCCAGTTGATAAAACCAAATTATATTGTTATACTTCTCACCGACGCAGCACCATAGTTTCTTTTGAAACTTACCCCCAGTACTAACATATTTTGCCTCGTCCTTGTGTTCTGAATTCGATTTGAGTATCGATGAGGCGTTAAAGTTTAAATTTAGCTAATTCTGACCAAAAATCGTGATAATCTCCGTGATAATTCCCCTTTAAATCTTAAAACTATCGCAATAACTTTGACAGTGGTAATTTCAGACCAAAAATCGTGATAAACTCCGTGATACTTCCCCTTTAAATCTTAAAACTATCGCAATAACTTTGACAGTGGTCATTTCAGATAAGCCTTTTAACTAGTAAAAGGTAAGACGATCACCCTCATTTTAACATTGTAACATAATGTCTAAGGGACTCAGCCCCTTTACAGAAGATTCATAGACTGGAATCTACTAACCTGAATAACACTTTTTCAAACTGAGCACCAGAATCAGTCTTACAAGAAAAGAAAAGATATGATGAGATATGGTGCAGGTTAGGGAGCATTCGCCAAAAACTTCTTGGGGGGGGGGGGCGCTGATGAGAAAAGGAGGTGGGTATCTGAAAATTTTTAGGTGTTAAAAAGGGGGTCCTGAAAAAGAATAAACTACTGCATATAAACTGTTTATAGTGAAGTTTTCGGCTTCTTCAACCAAGGTCACCTGCTGAATATCAAGAGATTTTGCACCTTTTAGATCTACACAAGTTAAGCTATCTGCTACAGAAACAATATTTATTGACCTTTTTCTTGCTTTTACACTGGGAAACAATTGCGCCTAATTTTCTTTGCTTCCCTTGGTCAAATTAGTCACACTATAATAAAAACTCGAACATTTTGTGTATCAAGTCTATAAATATTTATAGCAGCCTTTTTAACAAGAAATTTAAGATAGCGGTTTTTGCGGGGGGAATGCTTCGAAAACAGCGGTCACGAACGACCGGCCGCGAACAAGAGAGAAACTGGGGAGAGGAAAAATGGAGAAAGGGAGGGGAGGGGGCCAAGAAGGTTCTTCGCCCATTTCCCACCCCTTCCGTTTTTCCGCCTTTCCGCCCTCCCCCTTCTCTTTTTTCTTCTACCCAGTGTTCGCGCCTTCAAATTGGCGGGCGGTCGTTCGTGATCGCTGTTTTCGAAGCACCCCCACCCCCCTCCCCCGCCCACCCTGCAAAACCCGTCTGTTTTGCAGGCTAATATAAAGAAAACATGATACTATTGAAGAAGAAACCGAATCATTCATATCTAGTACTGGCGAGAAACAAATTAGGGGGGGGGGGGGGGTTACCTAACATTTCAGAGGAACATGAAGGGGATACCCGAAATTTTTCACACTAGACAAACAGGGTCTTAAAAAAATTTAATGAAGGGTAACTTGTCATCAGTGCACTCATTTAGAATCAACTTTAGATAGTAATTCCTGGAAAACCTTGGTGCAGCTTTACAAACTGTCCTTGGTACTTTTTTATGGAAAATCAAACCACAAACGGTGAAACGTTTTTATGAGTAGGGCATGTGTTTCGCGCCATCTCTGCGCTTCATTGCGCTTCTGATTGGTGATTCCTTCCTTGTGTATGCGCGCGCACACACAGCAGCTTCCTCGCTTTTCCAAACCAAGTGGTTGGGAAACCATTCAGGTAAGACCGATTTCGAAGGCTTTTGGAAAGAGATTTTATTAGCTTCTGAGACTTAATTCAGGAAACGTTTCTCTGAAGGCGGATGGTACAGCTTGTTCTCGTTTTCGGCCAGCTTAGATAAGTGTCCTGTTTTTTTCAGTTCCAAACCGAAACTAAATTAGTTCAACTAAAAAATATCAAATTCTGTATGAAAAGTTGAAATTTGTACACATACTAGACGCCAAGAAGACTAAAATACACCACGGCGGGATAATGCAATCAGAAATGAATCAAAATTAAGTATCTACTTAAATATTTAAATATCTACTCTAGAATACTCTGATTAAAATTCGGGGTTTTCAGTTTCGGATGTCTGTAAAGTTTTTTCGCAGTTGTTATACTCAATCTTGAAGAAAATCCGACTTACGCCTCCATCATCTATTTTGATATGTATAAAAATTGTCAATGTACATACTGTGAATATTCTGAAATAAGATTCTCAAACAGTCGATTTATGGTCACTGTAATAGACCTTATTTACGATAGCTGCATGTTTGTTTTCACATTGTAATGCAAATCAGGCACATGACTTGCGAGGGGGCAAACAAGCCTAAATCGACAGCTGGTTTCTTATCATATAATTTGCATTACAATATGAAAACCATGATGGAGGCTATCGTGAATATGGTCTATTCGAGCTTTTACAGACACATGAAATTTCCAAGGGGCAACTATCAGCCAATAGCTCTTCGACACAAACACTCTATTGGCTTTCTTGTTCACCACTAAATTTTCTTCCGTGCACACCCATTAACAAGCGAGCCTTTCGAATTGTTTTAACTTTTTAGGACGAAAGGATTAACTCATTCCGGGCCGATCCTATGCTTAAGGAAAACAATTGCGTTACTTCCGATTTACTCCATATTTGGCACAAAGGAAGCTGATAGATTAAGCCAATTACTGAGCGAATTTGAGCATAGACACTTGAATTCGGCTTACATGACAACTTTTAAATTTTGATTGGCCGACGCGTTAAAACAAACTGAACTGCGAGAACCTCGATAAGCATAAAATCTCCAATCAAGTGTGATTCCACCACCTTCAAACTTAAACAAGTACGTAAACAATTAATAGAAACTGTCAATGACTGATAGAATTACTGAATCTTCGGTTTGAAAAAAAAAACATGTCTGATTGATGAAGAATTGTGCTGGCCCTGAAAGAGTTAAAACTGGACCAGAAACAAACTAAATGAAACAAACCAAACAAAACCAGAGAAGAAATCCTCTAAATAGCCGCTTGTTCAAAAAAAAAAAAAAATTCACAGACGAGTACTATCCATCCCGGTATTTTCCTCAGCCTGGCACTATTTAAACAATAGACCCTTTTCATAAATGGAGCCCAAATTTGAATAACAATACTTGATACATCCTTAGCCTCAAATTCACGTAAAAAATCCTTTGTCTATAGACATCCACACGAAGCTAAGGATGTATCAATTATTGCACATACCAGCGATCGCATCGTCAGGGCAAAGCGACATCAGCCTTTCGCCTGACTGCAAAGCATCTAAAAACATTCGTGACTCCTGGGAACATGTTTAAGTATGCCACGGGAAGCCGATAATGACAGCTGTTGATAAAAATTGTCAAAATTAACCAATCAGAGGGTATACCGGGAGCTGGTATACCAACATAAGGATTTTAAAATAATGCTTACAGGCTCTCGCGTGTTTGCATTGCCCGACCTCTTCGTTTCTCCGCTCGCTTCACTCGTGTACCTTTTATTCACATGCCCAACTATCTGAGAGCCTGGAACAGGCTTTATTCAAATTTGGGCACCATTAATTTTATGCAAAAGGTCTAGTGTTTCTGTCGAGGAACTATCAGCTGATAGTTGCCCCGCAGACATTTAACCTTCTTAAAACAAATATTTCCCCGAGAATCAAAGCTTCGAGGGCAAATATGAATTTCCAAAAACACTCTATCGTCTTTATTGTTCACCACTAAATTTTCTTCTGCATACGCCGATTTAAAAAGCGAGCCTCTTCAATGATTTTTATAACTTTTTAGGACGAAAGACTTGAAGCAAATAAATTAAAACTAGACAAGAAACCAACTAAATCAAAACCAGACAAGAAATGATCTAAATAACCGCAGATATTCCCCAGTTTTACCAGCATCATGTGACGTGTTTGGGCCAAAAGTGCACGCAAAAAAATACTTCATGGATAATAATTAAACAATAGCGTGTTTCTGTCTAGGAATTAACTATCGGCTGATAGTTGCCAAGCGGAAATTTGATGTTCTTAAAACAAGTATTTGCCATCAAATTCCCAAGGGGCAACTATCAGACCGATAGTTCCGAGAGAGAAACACTCTCTTGTTTCTTCCGTGCGCGCACATTCACAAACTAGCATCATGAGTTTTTTGCTGCAATCCGAAATGTACGAATAAACAAAAATCAGACAAGAAACCCTCTAAACGTAGGTCAATCAAACAGCATTTGAATGTTTTTTTTTTACGGGAAGCCCGCTTGTTAACAAAAAAATTCACGGACAGTGCCCCCAGACGGGCACTATGCGCTGGTAGTACCCTCCGCGGATGAACACTATCGCGTCACATACTTAATTTAAACCAATGAGAATCGGAGAAAATATAGTGGTAAACTATAAGCGCTGATAGTGCTCCGCTGATGAACAATATTGCGCCACGTGTTTAATTTAGACCAATGTGAATCGGAGAAAATTTAGTGGTGAGCTATATGAGCTGATAGTGGCACTCTGTGTGCGGGCGCTATAGCGTCACACGAGCAATACCAACCAGAATAAGAGAAAAATTAGTGGTGAACTATAATCCCTTCTAGAAAACTCGGACTCGTAGTCTAATTGTAAAATAGAATGCGAGTGGCGGTTGTCAACAAAATGGCGGCTGCTTCACGTTTGTGCAGTGTTTTCAGTGTCGTTAAAGAAGATTTGGATAATCGTGTTGTCATACTAAAACAATTAGATTATGAGCTCTCAACTTCTATCTCCTGATAGTTGATTTGGGCTGCGCCCTCATCAACTATCACGTGATGGAAATCTCAAGCTCATAAATAGAGAACAGTAAAAGAACCAATCAGATTCACAGATATCCAATAGAGCGCTGCTGAATTTCTGCTAAATAAAAAGCAGAGAAAAATGGAAGCTTTGACAAGCTGTTGTTACAAACCTTATCTTTAGCTTTAGGCCTCTTGGACCCAGGCTGTCCTTCATCAGGGAAAATCTCCATCAGCTCTTCAGGTATGGCACTAGTTGATGAGTTATCTGTAAGATTGAAAAAGTTAAAAAAAAGTTTATCACAATATATCTGCTTGGAGCTGTGATATAATTAACAGATGCAGTGTAATCAGCATGCCAATTATAAAGGGACCGTGAGTAAATTTATACCCCAGGGGGAGGGGAGTACTTGCATCATACATGACGTGGAGGTCCGACATATTTCTTTGGGTTTAAAATTTACACGCTCGGAATTTTTTTGAAGTCTCATTAGCTTATTGATGCGAAATCATGCATTAGAAGAGTCTGTTTGATTGCATAAATCCGTATTGAGGTATTTTTTGGGTCTAAAATTTCAGGCTCGTTTATTTTTTTGGGTTTGCAATATGAAGCTCCGTCGCACCCCCCGTCATGTAAAATGCGAATCCCCACCCCCTGGGATTGATATCTTGTATATTTGTCTAAATAAATAACTACAGTTATTATTCAACAAATTGTAACACTGTCCAAATATGGTCATTGTGCTCTCAATATCCGTCAACTACAGAATACATCATGAGCTGCAGCCGGTTTTCACAAGCAAGAAGATCAGTGATAATAAATAATAACAATAACAATAACAACAACAATAATAATAATAATAATAATAATAATAATAATAATAATAATAATAATAATAATAATAATAGGGAAGCGTCCTCTCGTCAACTGATAAAATACCGTTTACGAATTCACATGTGATTTGTGCAAATATATACAGTAAATTATATTGGATACACTTGCCGCCACCTTCATCATGTAGAGGAACATAAAAATTCTGTGATCAATAAGCGATTAATAGACCTCTTTCATAAATGGCTGCCAATTTTAAATTCTTTTGTGTGCATTTAAATTAGCCTTTCTAATCTCGTATGAAAGCAAATCTTTTGATTTACAAACTCAAAAGCGAGGTTAGAAAGGCTAATTTAAATGAATACAAAATAATTGAAAATTGGCAGCCATTTATGAAAGAGGTCTATGGATGAGAACAATTTAAGAAATGTTGCAGCAAATTACAATGCTTGATAATATACGAGATGCTGTTGATGGAAAGGCCAGAACCTAAATGTGCTAAACTTTTTGTTTAAACAACAATTTCATTCCTCGCTCTTTTTTTGAATGCATCTTTTCTTTAAACCTTTTATTGCTATATATTTGTCTTTTATGTTAATTTATGTTATGATGACATGAGGTTGCCGAAACATAATGTTGGTGTACTATCGTTAATTTTCCCTCTTGAATATCTAATAACTTTATATAGCTGTCTTTCACCTACAAGGATAATGATTATTTTAAGAAATATAATTAACTTTATTAAATTTAGTGATAGTCTGAAATTTATACCTAGAACCTCCACACTTGGTTTGCCACCTCTATCAGACTGAAAGACAATAGCACAGATCATAATTATAATTATGGTACAATAACTTTAATTATTTAGACACACGATTTCCATCAGCTGTTTTAAAACTATTATCAACTACAATGTTAATCAATGTAGATCGGTGTAAACTAACATTACAATGTTGCTAAGATAGCTTCTGCTGAACAATGGAGCAATAAAGTTACCACAAACCTCACAACATGGTAACAATTTGAATACAGTTGAGAACTTAACAAGACGACTTGAGCTCTCAACCTGACGCCACCAGAGAAATTTGAATTGAAGTTACCCATATTTTAATCAAAAAGTACATTTTGTGTCAGTTCAAAACAAAGTAACACATTTTAAGCAATTTTTATGATGTTTATGATTTTTATGATTGTGGGTCCCTTTGCATTGGAAAACTAAATTTAAGCGAGATGTTTCAAATAGTACACAATGTTACCTTGCTATGAGTAGACTTAGTATTTAACTTTTGCATGTATTGACCATGTTCGCATTGCCCATAATACACCTTGTTTACCCCCCAATTCCCAATTCTCCTGGGTATTACAGTCGTCCCAAGAGAATAGGGAAGACAATTCTTATGCAAAATGTTGGGGGGTAAACAAGGTGTATCATGGGCAATGCGAAAATGGTCAATTGCTTGAACTTTGAGTGGAATACATAATTATGTTAATCATTTTTCCATTAGTAGTTTTGACAATTAAAGAAGCAAGGCATCTTGGGATAACAATAAACCACCCTTTGGTAATACACAAAAATGGCTATTAATATATGACAATAATCTGAAGAATACTTACTTTCAATTGATTGACATATTTCCCTGCTTCAAACCTCTCATTCTTGTTACTGTTGTCACCATTCCACTATAGAAAAATTAAAATACTTATCACACATTAATTCTTATTGAAATTAAGTTTTCCCTTATTTTATATTAAATTGCTTGCTTGTTCACTCATTTCGCCAAGCCCTTTAAGTCATGAGAAAAATTAATTTTTTTCAATAGTTAAGGCCACCTTTTTATAAATCAAAGCTTATACTAATGGCAACAGCCTATTGGTTAACTAGCCGGACTGGGACATGCCTGCGACAGGTCTCTGCAACAAGTTGCTCCACATAATTATATTGTGTGAATAATCGCAGCAACAAAATTCTGCCACAGGGGCAAAAATTTATCGTGTCACATGAGGCTAATTATTATTGCAACTTGATTGTTCCCACGGCCTGTTGCAGCAGCCCTTTGTTGTGTGCCTCGGCCTTTATTCTGCAAATGCCACAAAGACAGAACTGCTTTAGGGGAACAAGTGCCAGTTGATGACAAAATCCCACCACTAAGATGGACTGAGCATATGGTGTTCACCACTGAAGTTGCTAAGCAACACATGACGCTCGCACAATTCCTTTGGTCCTTGCCCCCAGGTTGGGAATAGGGCCTACTTTTGCAAGCTCTCGCGCTAGTTTTTGATTTGATGAAATGAGTCTGAAACTCCTCCAGTGCTCAACCAAAGATTGCCAAAACTAACACTTGTTTCCCCGACCGTTAAGGTTACACAATACCTTCACAGCTGTCCTTCAGAGAAAAATCGTACCTAAACGTTGTTTTTAAGGAAACTACCACAAACGTTTTATATATCAATGGAAAGGTTTTGAACAGACCAATTCCGATGTATTAATATTCTAACATGTCACCGAGGCTTGGGGGAATAAAACAAAAGATTTTGCATCGAGGCTTAGGGATGAATAAATAATTTCTTTTGTTTTATTCCCCTAAGCCTCAGTGCCATGTTAGAATTTTAATATATCGGAATTGTATTGTAGAATTCGAAAAAAATGTCGGCAGTGCTGTCCGTCCATTTCATGAGAAGAAAGAGACCGGTAAACGGAAAACAACAGTCGTTCTGCCGATTTAATCAGGTATCAAATGCAAATACTAATTGAAGAGCACTACACAGCCAGCATCAACCAGCATCAAGTGTGTCAGGGTTTTTCTGTATTCTGTTATCTTTTTATAAACCCATAACATTACAGTATAGAATACTTTCTTAACTTTGTGCTGCATTTGCAGCTGCCAAAAGAGAAATATCCAAAATTTTAAACAACCCCTAACACACTTTTGTTCCTCAATGCTTAATGAATACTTAATGAATTTATTCATTTAAAGAGATGTCATTCTCGCCAAAAACTAAAGCAAGTTTTCTTTGTTCAAAGTTTTGTAAACACATCTTGACTTCACTGAGATATCTAGTCAATCAGATGATGGCACTGGCCATGGCCGTTAATTATTTTTGCAGGAATTCTAGGACATCATTGGTGACAGTCACATTCTTCTCATTCACTTGTCTTTAACGCATTGATACCACATTCAAATACATGTTTACAAGGTTTAGGTTTGACGGTGATGTCTTCGAATTGATTTGCGAGAAGTTACTTTGCAAAATAGAGTGGTGAGCAG
This sequence comes from Blastomussa wellsi, assembly GCA_947652115.1. NCBI lineage: Eukaryota > Metazoa > Cnidaria > Anthozoa > Scleractinia > Plerogyridae > Blastomussa > Blastomussa wellsi. The sequence goes on from OX393567.1 coordinate 10,419,191, forward strand.
TGAAGGAGTACCAGCAGTGAAGGGCTTAAACCAGTAATCCTCCAGTGCAATTTTTTTTTTTCAGAATTCACTATTTTAATAGCAGTTTAATTACTTTTACCAACTCCTGTTTGATACTTACCTGAACATTATTAGTTTGTTTAACCCTTTACTCCCCAAGAGTGACTTACAGATTTTACTCTGTCTAACGCCAGACGATTTTACTCGTCAAAGGGAGACCCCTTGGGGCTTAAAGGGTTAAAAAAACTATCTCCCTTAACCCTTTACTCCCCAAGAGTGACTTACAGATTTTACTCTGTTTAACGCCAGACGATTTTACTCGTCAAAGGGAGACCCCTTGGGGCTTAAAGGGTTAAGAAAGCAATCTGTGAGGGAAGTATGGACATTTTCTGGAGCAAAACAATGTTTCAATTGTTTAATTTTTTCAAGCAGGACAATGCAATATGTGCACTGTAACAGAGTAAAATTGTATCCAGTATGGCATTTTAGGGACCAGTCATAAATTAAAGTGGGGGAGGGGAGGGCTGGTGCAAACATGGGAGTTATTGGTATACCAATGGGCACTAACAGTGCACCTTTATTGGCTGATCTCTTTCTCCACACTTTCGAGTATGACTTCTACTCAAAACTATGAAACAAGACATGGCAAAGGCTGTCACATTCAGCAGTACCTTTCGCTATATCGACGATTTATTCAGCGTCAACAATGCAAATTTTGGTAATTGTATCCACAAAATTTACCCATCAGAGCTGGAATTTGGTCCTATGTCTAGATCCTCTCCTGACTTGAAGAAACAGCATATTGTCGAAATAGAATATAAATGTATTTTTGCCATTTCTTTGAGGTAATATCTCATTTGATCACGCTTGAGAGATACAACACCTTCAACATTTACATCAGTGATGATAAGCTGTGAGGTATCAGTAGATATTAGCTCAGTAATCTCTTAAATTTCTTCCCTGCCATTTGCTCCTTTCTTTTATTGGTTTTTCTTCTGTTTTGTTTCTGGGACCTATTGACAGATTTGTTTATAATTAAGCAACATTCCGTCAAACATATCTGCACACATGTCCTCTTTTTTTCAGAAATGCTGATATGTTCTTCACCCTTTCTTCTTGCTCTAGCAACTGAGTTATCATTTGCTCATCAAACCTCTTGGCACAATCTTGTCCTTGTTTCAGATTTCCATTCTTAGCATAAATGCTGTTTAGATGTTCTTTATTAGTATCCATGTGTTCCTGTTGTATATATATTCGGCGATGAACCATGGTTTTGATGTTAGATCTTATTCTAATCTGATCAGCTTTTACAATGACATAATTTTCATCATAAAATTTCCCAGCTGCAGCTGGTTTACTGCTGCTCAACGAATATCGATGAACGCAACCAGAAGATCAGGAAGAAATGCAACTCGTTTCCTTCTCTTTTATAAAATTTAAGGGCAGTGTCATACAACTTGGGCCATGCTGCAAGACAGGTAGCCTTAGTCTGGGAGGAGGGGTGGGGGGTCATAATAAATTCTGCAAACTATTTTTGAGAGCCAACATTTTTTCTGCACCTGGAATGGGGAGGGCATCCCCAAAACTGGTAGGCCAAAATAAAAATGCACCAACCATCCCCCCTCTCATTTATGACCAGTCCCTTATATGCTATGAAGGTTTTGGTGCAGCCCAGTAAATTTATTAGGTGCTTTCACTATACCTGAAAAATTTGCAGTCCCAAGTCAATCAGAAAGACATCATCATCATTCAAGTACTCTTTCTTCAACTTCACTTCTTTAATCTGCACATTGTTCTGCACAGAAAATGACATGTTAATTCTTACCTTCCACAAAAGGGAAACAATCTGTTGAGAGTGAATGCATGCAGAGGGCTGTAGCTGCAGCTCTTAGCTAGCTAGTCTGCGCAAATTCTGAGTCTATCATGGCAGTACGTATTATAATTGTCTTATTACCGATGTACATTTTCATGGGAACTGACCTACAAAGTTTACTAGTGCTCATTCAGCAGTGAGTTTATCAAAGAAATATCTTTTGGTTCCATTTAAGTTGGCTGAACACAGTTTTCGGGTGGTCAGCAGCAAAAAAACAAATAAAGAGTTAGCATTCGGGCGGTCAGCAGCAAAAAAGCAAATAAAGAGTCAGCATTCGGGTGGTCAGCAGCAAAAGAGCAAATAAAGAGTCAGCATTCGGGCGGTCAGCAGCAAAAAAGCAAATGAAGAGTCAGCATCATGCATAATTTAAATAATTATCATAAACAAACATGGCAGTCAAAATAAATGTTCTCATTCTCGATCGCTGGATTCAGAAAAAATGGTCTGAATTTTAGCTTGTTTTCAAACTGTCAACATTTTTTGGAAATAAAATATTCTAAAAGGTTTTTTGTGATGTGTGGAAAGAACAAACAGAAGGTTTAGGTTTAGGACAATTTTTAGTTGATTTGTGAAGATCTGCTTTGAAATAATCCAACAATGTAACAATGTTCAAAAGCATATTGAAAGCTGAATAGTATTAAAAGGTACAATTACAGAATGAAGTAGATGTTCTTCCCTAACTCCAGTAAAAATCCCAAGCATTCCATACACCTGTTAAATGTAACATTATGTGAACCTTTCACTGTTACTTAAGGCTACTAAAGTGTATTTTCATCTTGCTTCTTGAAAGTGGACGCAAATTTCAGTTGCAATAATATAACAGCATTCAATAGCATATTCAATGTTGTACACAAGTTTAAGGTACAATTGTAGAATGTAGCAGATGAATTTTCTATATCTCCCTAAAATTAAACAATGGTCTTGCTAGCAAATAGAGCAGAATTTACACAATGATACGCTGCAAGTTGTTACTCAGAGAAGCAAACCGCATAAAATTTTGCTTTAAAATATGCCCAACAATAATATAACGGTGTTTGACATGATATTGAAAGGTGAACAGTATCAAGGTTTAACAGTAGAACTAATAGCAGATGCTGTGCTCTATCTCAATCAATCAGTCAATCAATTTTATTTGCCCTCCTTTTACAAACGAAAATTATAAAGTATTAATTATTTGAAATTTGGTGCAAATTTCGGTTAACAATGGTTCTAACAAACCGGATTCAACAGCATATTCAGCTTTCAATGCTATTCATGGGTAGAATAGTAAAATTAATGTAGCAGGTGAAGTTTACATATCTCCCAAAAAATCAAACAATTATTTACTGTATACTTTTAATAAACGCTACTAATTCACACAATCATATCATTGACATAATAAAAATATACAGAATCGTTTTACTGTATGCTTTTAATAAACCCTACCACATGCAATAGTATGACAAACTTTATTCCCGTAATCATATGACATAATAAAAATATAAAGAGTCATAGAGCCGCATGCATGAAATCTGACATCCAAAATCTGGCTCTGCACCGCATAACAAAACAGGATACCCATGCAAGCAATAATAATTTAATAACTTCTGTAGCGTACTATTTACATTTGCTGATCAACAGCACTTTTCAACTTTAACTTCTGCAATAAAATTCAAATTCCTAAAAAAAACAACAAACAAAAAGTGACTTTGCACACGAAAAAAGCTAGCTAGCTTAAGCCCTTTATCCAGCAGCCATTGGAATGGAATGGATGACTGCTTGAGCTCTCGGGGAGGAGCTGGGCAGAGGTACTTGACCCATATTTGGGTATAGGGTTGCTGTTGGGGGTTTGAAACCCTGACCCTGTTTATAAGAAAAACATTTTTTATACTATATATAGTGCTATATAATAATATCTAGACCTGAAAATGATCTTACACTGACTGATGACCAGCCAAATAAATACTGATGAAAGTTTCTGATTTCTGATTGCTTAAAACTCAACAAAAGTCTTAAAGCCATACCCTGTCTAGGATAACATGGGATCAGGTCTCTTGTTTGAAAAGGAAAAAAAGTATGAGATGATAAGCAGGGAGAAAGGGAGGCATGATCGCAGGACAGCTCCAGACCCAGCTGATAAAGACAGTACCTTGAAATTATACAGATTACCCTGTTCAGAACAAAAACCATAGTACCCTATCCAGCAGCACATCCCCATATTGCCCATATAGGGGAGTACCCGCCTCCCGGCTCGGGCTATCAGTTCAAAAAAACAATGTCAGAATGTCAGCTGATCGAATGACTCGATCTATCAGTTTGAAGGAGATTGTGAAATTAATGAAACGGTTTTCCTTGTTGTTACTTAATACTGTATTTACTTTATTAGTTAATTTCTGTTTTCGTATACCTTTTTAATTCCGCTTATCGATTACTTCTATTCGAGGAAGCATTCATCAAGGTCATGAAACCTTCAGTGAGCATTCAAGAGGCCGACAGCATGCATTTATGTCACTTTCAGCTCTGCTTTTCAATCGATCGGATTTGCTCGATTCTTGGACGCAAACAAATATCGATGCTATCTTATTTCATGGAGATCGCATGTATTTACACGCTCTAACTAATGAAATGGTACCTGATACGGACACTCTTTCAATAAACGAGTTGCCAAAGGTGGCAACCTCGCAAACCAATGTTGAGTACTGTTTAAACTACAGTAAATTTTATCAGGTGTATTGATCGCAAATTTTGTTGCGAAAGGCCATTTTGCTCACTGAGGCAGGTTTTAATTAATGCATTTTCGGATAGTCCAAATACAATCAATGTAAGTTCTTAATGGTTATGTGATGGCTGTTTTAAAAAAGCAGATTCCTTTTATCCAACTGATTCACATTCAAGAAATTGCCAGGGAATGCCCGATGAGAATGGTACTGCTATTTTGTTTTTAAAGGTTACTGAACAAGATGAATTTCAAAACCATCTTGAAACGTAAGCGTGTTATCTTATGTAAGCTTAGTTGAGAATATCTGTTCATGTTTTTATAGTTATTGGCTTCTCGTATTTTGTTAAAATTAGCTCAAAAATAGAACTACAAATTCATAAGAAGAACTTAGTTTGTATATCAATACTGCAATTTCATGAAGACCAAACTGCGCTAATTACATGACTTAATTGTAAGTACCACCAGCAGAAATATTGATTCAGAACCATAATTTGGACAATACCTGATTAGGTCTTCAACTTCATCCAGCCAAGTAACCAAGCTTTTGGAAGTAGACAGAAGATTGGTCTAATCCGGCTAGTTTTTAAAGGTAAAGAATTTAAAATTGAAGCACCTAAAAAATAAAACCTTTTATGTGCAAATTCAAGTTTCACTTTCGGAAGAACACAGTGGCTCCACTGTTCCTGGTGTTAAAATTATGGCTTAAAAGAGTAAAATAGTTCTTGAAAGGAGTACAAATATTGTCTTGTAGACAGTCATAAACTAACATGGAAGATTTTTTCTTTAGAATATTTTCGATCATGGGTAGGCAGAGTTCACAGCTCAGACATTTGGAATTATGTAGAATAGTCCTGTGACGTCATTGTTCCAGGCTTCTGATTTGGCACTTGTGTGTGTCTGACAAACTAAGCATGTTTTGGCCACAGTAAGGGAAGATGGGCATTATCATTGTTCTATATATTCGTTTAGCACTTATGGCATCAATGTTAGAACGGATTCGCCATAATAAATTCACTCTCCCTGCTGCTTTCTTGTATGTTTTGTAAAAGTGCTAATATTTTAAATACATGCAAGGCAAAATTCAATTTGACACTTGATGCAAAAGAAAACTCATCAGTTGAGAATTTTGAGTCAATTCAAATGAACTTTTTCACAAATCTGTTTCAAATTAAGATATCACTTGTTTTGAAACCGGGCCAGGACGCTATAACAAATACTAAACACGCTGGCTCTTTGGTTAATAACATGAAGATTCTTTTGTTTACTAACATAACAAGATAGTTCCAAGATACCTGCAGCAGGAAAAGCATCACAAACAGTGTTCTGACGAGGTAGATGTTTATTTACCTACTAGACGATGGGTATCCATGTTCTATAAGAAAATATTGCCCACTTGAGGTCTAGAAAAGTTGCTAGTGGATGCCCAAGCCATTAGGCGAGGGCATTCGGCTGCTTTTAGACATTGGGAAACCCATCTTCTAAATTAGAATATAGCATTAAAAAATCCTAAAATCACCGAATTTATGCATTCAGGCGGCCTCCTTGTTCGTATTTCTGGCACTCGCTGCTCAATAGCTCGTCCACATTTTCGTCTCCCCAGTCACCTGAACTTATTTCATTAATATTATTTGTTTTATCAGCCATAATAAAGGAAATAAAAAGACAACTTCACAAGTTTGTCGCCGCCATTTTTGTCAATTCGCAACACAACATAAACTACATCGGGGGTACCAGGCTTCTATAGTTTTTGCCCATGTTGTAATATATAGATTTAGCCAAGCCTAAAAGCAGAGCTCCATATTTTTGTTGGTTCTTAATAATTTCTCTGAAATAAATAAGAATAATTAAAAACGTCAACCTCAATTGCAGAATTTCTTCTAAGAATGACAATAAAAAATTAAAAAATGCAACCAGAAGAAAAAAATCGGATCTGAGCCCGTGATCAATGAAGAGAACCAATGCCTGGTCAGCTGTCAACTTCAAAAAAACATGTTACTTCGATAAGTTCTAACCTGAGCCCATGATTTGGTCATGTGATACTGATCAGCTGTCAATTGACCATAAAATGAATGTCCAATATCAAAGATGTAAAAGAAAGTTTGACAAATTTGTTCCAAGTGTACTACTCTAGTGACATAATTGTTATTAATTCTTCTCAGAGTAACGGAAGTCTACATAGTACAGTTGATTCAAAGGTCCCAAAAATAAGGTTTTATGGAGCAAGTGAAAGTGCCCAGCAAAGAGTTGCAGCATCCGTTGCACACACAAATCTTGGAAAACAGTACTTGGTAGACACTCAGAGATGTGTGGATATAGAACCTGGTAAAATTATTCATTATGGACAAGGAAAGGGAGGCACATAAAAGAAGGAAATTAAAAGACAGTCAGACAATGGCACATTCATAAAAACAAACTAGGGAGCTGTCTACAAATGCCTTTTTGGCATTGATTTCAACTCACTAAATAGATACTGGGTAATCTTCCTATCCTCCATTGGAATAACTGATACAAAAATTGTAAACAAAAGCAGCGCGAAGGAACTCAAATGAGATACTGTATTTACTCAAATAAGCACCACCCCTGGATAAGCTGCACCCAAGAATAAGTGCTGTAATCTCAATATGGAGCTTATTTGAGGAATTCTGTCCAAACAATAAACACTAATAAGCAACACTAAGTACTAAAATAGCCTGTGAACAGGCTCCACAGCAAATTGTGCTTCACACTTGATACAAATCCTTTAAAATGTACAGAGTCAGATATTGAAGAGACGTATCCTCCCATGCTGGAGCCCAAAGAATCTGATCAAGGAGACACCATTGGTTAAGTGATAGAAGAGACAAATGGTGAAAATCAAAATACATTTCTGTCAATCTTCGTACAGATATAAAATGAACAGTTAAAGAAAAGGAAATATTTATGTCTCACGTCCAAATTTTAGTGCAGAGTGCACTATTGGGATGGTAAGTTGTGGAGGTAGCGAATCTAAACCGCTAAGGCACTATGGCGCTAAGGTGTGAACTCTAATGTTTCATAAATTAATTAATGTCAATTAATTAATTAGTCTTGCGGGGGGGGGGGGGTGAGAGTGGGGAAGAACTTGTGTGGAACACACTGCCTAAAATGCCAGTTATCTATGTTAGTTCTTGTGTATCCCAAGGTATATATAAGTTTCAGAAGTCATCATACCATAACTGTGGTACCATTCGTTTTAGATCGAAGTTATTCACTCTTAACGCATGCGCAGAATAGTAGTTTACGTTACTGGCAACTACTGTGTAGAAACAAATAGGGGATCACACATGAATGCAGTGTGCTCTGCACCTGTAATGTGCAGTGTAGTATTATGATTGCATATCTTTTGCATGGAATAACGAAAGAAGTAAGGTCTTATTCAGGCTTTATGCAGTTTTCAAACTACTATTGTAGTTTACAGTTTGTTTGTCAGGGTTGAAATAAAGAGTAGAAAGTTACTCCTCTCCAGCAGTTTACGTTTGTCTATTCCTCCAGTTAACGGTAGGAAAGAGTTCAAACTATTAAAATTTAGCCCAAGTTTTCCCGAATTGACCGAAAACGTGCCAAATTGTAAGGTAACAGCAAATAAACTTAATTTAATTTGTGTTTGAAGCATTTCGTTTTTAACTGACGCAGGAAACTTTAGGTCAAGAAACACTGTTTGCCTTAAACACAGGTGAAACGCTTCTTTTATTAATCAATATCACTGTAGTATTAATCAAGTGCATTTTTATTGTTGAAACAGAAGATATTATGGCCAATGGCAGCAACAGAATAAGAACGTGCTCTTTCGTGACTATTCGATAATTAAATTTAATTCTTGTTTTTCATTTGAATCAAAATGAAATTTCCTTTTTGAATGAAACGAAAGCTTTTCTTTTTTAATTTTTAATCAGATATCTTTAACTTTCTTCCATTTATCTCACGCATTAAAATCCATAGGTTTTCCGTAAGAAAACAAACTATCATGTACTGTATCATGTTACATATCTCTACGAGGAAAACAAATGTACATTATCAGATTACAAAATCTTACTTTTTGCTAAAAAACAATAGTATCAAGTTACAACTTTGGCGCAAAGTAACAATGTTTACTGCTTGAAGGTCTTATTGTAATTAAAATAAACGATTAACATCAAACACCACGGTTAAAATTAAAAACTGAGAAACGATTTTTATATTGCCTGGATCGACGTCACTGTCAGTTGGCTGCGTGCATGACCTTTCAATCCAAGATATTCCCAGATTACTTGTCACATGATTTAGTTGTTTCTTCGATTTCTTACTATCCGCCATTTTGGTTATTGGAGGGAAGAAGCTGGAGTGATTAGTCTGTGTGTTACAAAGCAATAAAGAGTGTTGCAATGTTCACCATCTACCTCGAGCTTGAGGACGCGAGCGCTTGTTTTGACCGGACCAGCATGTAACTCATATATCTGAGCTCAAAGCAATCGCATAGAGCATTTTAAGTTATTGATAAGTTTGACTGTCGTAACAACTTCGCAATTTGAAGGGTAAGAAATAAATAATTTGAAGGTAAGAAATAAAGCTTCATCTAATCAAGTTTAGTGTGGGAGGCGCAGTGGCCTAATGGTTAGTGCGCTGGACTCTGGATCGGACGGTCCGGGTTCGAGTCCTGGCCGGGCCACTGCGTTGTGTTCTTGGGAAAGACACTTTACTCTCACAGTGCCTCTCTTCACCCAGGTGTATAAATGGGTACAGGCGAATTTACTGCTGGGGGGTAACCCTGCGATGGACTAGCATCCCATCCAGGGGGGAGTAGAAATACTCTCTGTTGCTTCATGCTACAGAAACCGGGATAAGCTCCGGCCTGATGGGTCACTTGGCCCGACTGCAGACTTACCTTACCTTTTTACCTTAATCAAGTTTAAAGCTTACATAATGATTTCGTTGATGCAGTAAAGAGCCCTTGTGGTCTTGCACAATGCATGTTTTCCTCAAAGCCAAAGAATTACCGCATTGTGTAAAAGGAAATGTTTGGTCGACTGTGTTCACTCTGCACTATCTGAGATTGTCTCACTAGTTAAATATTAGTGCCACTCCTCAATAAGTGTCGCCCTCATTTGAGGCACAAAAAAGTAAATAACTAATTCGAGTAAAAACGGTACTGCCTTGGATATTGTGAACTTAAACATTTGTTTGAGAAATGTGGCGAACATGCCCTTCCATCTTGCCATTCTGGCGAATCCTACAGGGGTCCTCCAACAAATAGATCTAGTACAGTGCTCATGGGTCCTCCTTAAAATTCAATTTCAAGTCATTTACATGCAGGGGTTAATTATTTGGGGCAAATGAACTGACTGCACAAAATGTGTTCCTTGTGAATAAATTATTGTGTTAGCATTATGGAGCAAGCTGTAATTGAACAATAGAAACAAAAGGCAGCTAAACAATTGAATTTTCAAAAATTGTCCATTAAATTTTGATGAAATTTAGCAGGATCGCTGTCCAGATCACAACTCATTCCTTACAAAGGGATCCTGCACTATGCTGTGCATTCATGATTATCCGGGAGTCTTCAGGATACAGAATGAATCTCCAGGGATGTAGCTAAGGGCCGGCTACCGGCTAATTTCACTGGCTGAAAGAGAGCTCATCACGGGCTTAAATTTTACTAGGAAACAAAGACTCAAAGAAATTTTCCAGGTACAATGGTCAGAAAAGCTGGCTGAGCTTGTTTGTGAGCCGGCTTTGTAATTTCTTAGCTACATCCCTGAATCTCCTAGGTCACCAAATCTCCCCAATACAAAGGAATATGCTTGAAAATACTAGTTTTTACTCTAACTCTGGCCGATTTTTGGAGGAAATTTTGAAATTTGTGATGCATTTTTGTAGATGGGTCGTAGATGAACTGGAAGAGCTCTATTTTTAACTCTGTTTTGAAGACTGAGACCAGGGCTCTCCCTAATTTTCAGCACAGCAGGTAAAGAACTTTTCAAACCGGTGAAGCAAGGCTGTTGTTGAAAGGGATATATTTCCTGTTGCTTTCATGAAGTACTATTTGGACAATCGGTGATCACATTTCATCTTTGCCACAATTTCTGGCTTCAGAAACTCAACATTTACATGTACAGTGGTGTGACTGAAGGGCTATATTCTCAAACCTTCGTTTAATATGTCGTCTACATTTTGGACAACTTAATGAGAAAAATTTCAAAACAAAAGCTGCCTTTACCTCACGTGAGCTACATGTAAAAACAAACTACTGCTACTTGGCCTGTTTTCAAAAAACTGAAAAGTGAGTAATATTTCTCGCTTCTTCAATTACTTTTACTCCTTTTCCTTTGACTTTTTTCATCTTCAATGCCTGGACAGACGTGATAAAATGAATGGAAAGCAGCGATTGTTGCCACTTCATCGCAGAAACTTGGCAACAAAAGATGTGCACTTGTAGAGAAAGCCCACTAAACGCACTAAAGCCTGCTCTTTCTTCAAAAGGAATTAGCACTGAGAGATTTGGAAGATGAAAGAAAATAAAGAATACGAAATACTGGCACAAAGTCGTAAATGAATGTTGCATTTTTCTGACAATGCACTGTTAAAATTTCATCTTTTCTTTGATCTTCAATGATGACTACATTGGTGGAACGTGTGGCGTTACTCTGTAATTTACCTGTTGAGTTTTCTGCTGAGTTTTCAAGATATCTTATCGTTTTCAGGCGGTAAACAGTTGTGCTACAGGCGGTAAATTTACCGGTTACCACCTGATAAGGAGAGCCCTGCTGAGAAGAGGTATCTTGATGCAAAATTGGTGGTGTCATGGATTTCAATTTTTTTAGGAAGGCATCTCTGTGAATGGAACCAGCATTTTCTCCAGTATTTATAATTAACTGTGCTAAAATGTGCACTAACTTTGTTGAAACCAATATCAACATTAAAAAAGGTTTATTCCAAGCTTAGGGTAAGGCAGCAAGAAAACTGAATGAGTGGTTTTTCTGTTATCTTAATTGACTTTTTTAGACTGCCTTCAATCAACAGCATTGTCATGGAAGCACAACAAATCCTTAAAACAACCTTGATGGCTTAATCTGTTTTTCATGAAGGGGTTTCAATAAATTTTGAAGAAGGCATTCGGTCTGAGTAGAGTAACTGACTGGTTATTTTAATCTTTCCTTAATTTTTTCAAATGAAGGAAAAAAGTAGCCAACGTTTCTAAGCAAAGTAGAGCGAAGTAGCCAACGTTTTTCGTCGGCCGTCGATGCTTATTGCAAGCACTGTTCATGTATTTCTATTTTGCCTGAAGTTTGGAGTTACAGTAATAGCCCGCGTATAAGAACCTGAATATTTCAATTTAGCCTAAATAGGTTCTTATATAAATGGTACTTAAAGCAAATTTAGGCTACCAAGGTTCTTAAAATAGGTTCTTATATTTTCATATGAATTGCATCTGAATATACTATATATATTATAAACATTATCTCATAATACAGTATAAATCATTTATTTGTACCATAGAGTAATGCCTATAGGCAGTTCAGTGCAGGCACAGTATATGTCCTTAACAAAAACATATTTGATATTTTACATTTAATATTTTGTGATTCTCACAGAGTTGGAGATGGTTGGAAAGCTTTTTTGATACTGTAGTAGAGTACAGTACTTGCAAATACTTGGGGAATTATTTGAATGGCAAACACAATAGAGAGAATGGCAAACACAATAGACATACAACATGGTACTTAAGCTTAAAAGAAAAAAAGTTATGTCAAGTTACTTTTAAATCGATGATGATCTTAATTCAGCAGTTTCTACCTGTACACTTTTACAGCAACCCCACTGATAAGAACCTAACTTAAAATTTTAGCCTTAATAGGTTCTTACATGGAGGGGGCTTAAAATGAAAATTTTAGCCTAACAGGTTCTTAAAACCCAGGTTCTTATACGCGGGCTATTACTGTATTAGCTAATATCACACTAGAATTATATCCTTATGAAGAATTAGGAGTCAAAGGCCAATATTTTTTATTTAAGACTGTGTTCTGAGCAACCTTGACAAATCACGCAGTGTGAAATAGAGACTCTTCTTTCTTGGGGAGAAAAAAAGAGGGTGAACAACTACATCTAATGGCTTGTCATTTCCTATTGTGCATGCAGAGATCACACCAGTATGTATGCATTAGTTATGCAAAACATTATGTCAGTCACAATTACCTTTTCCCCAAACACATGAAGAAGGCGAGGGCTGTACTTCTTAGCTTCAACATGGCGGAATCCTGATTCAGCCCTGCAAGAAAAATTACCTGCATCACTTAGCTGCTCCATCTTGCAATGCAGAAATGCCCACAGGGATTAAAAGGATTTAAATAATTTGGGGGGCATTTGTAGCTGACAAACTAAAACACTCGTTAAGTCAGTCTGCGAACTTCTAGTATAGAAGTGCAGCTACGCATTCAGGGGTTTCAATAAACTTTGCTGGTTCGAGTAGTGTAATCTACTGTTTTTTAAGAGTCAGTTTCTGTAACTCAGTCGAATAATATTTGTACCAGGATTTGAGTATGCACCCCGATTGGTCTGTTAGATTGTTTAATGAGTTGTGATTTGATCCAATTGGACGAAGAAATTCCCAGTAGTTTGCACCGGAAGCGGGCATAAAGGATTGAAATCTAAACACTGAGTTCTACAATGGAGGTGGTAAATGAAGAGAATTGGAAGGAAGTGTTTCAAGCCGGCAAAGCACAGTTTGAAATAACCATGGTCTTGCCTGAACCAAACCATATAGTGGCATATACAACGTGCAAAACAGTAAACAGACTTGCATGCGGTGGGTATTAATCTACATTTGAATCATGTGGTGCCAACGGCCAACTAGAGCACGAACATAGGAGCTGTGTAGGCCTGTCAACCCCCTTTTTAATCAGATGAAGAGAGATTCGAAACACATTTCTGGTCATTCGTTGAGTCTGTTGGGGTCCAGAACAACGATTTTGGTGCTGCTTCGCGGACGTCACTAGCCGGCGTTAGATTACGTCTGCGGCATTTGCAGATCAGCCATAGTACTGAGATCTTGTGACGGACTGATTTCCAGCCAGAAGCAGCATTTGAGACTGCTTTATAATAGACCAATTCCGATATATTAATATTCTAACATGTCACTGAGGCTTAGGGGAATGAAACAAAAGATTTTGCATCGAGGCTTAGGGATGAATAAATAATTTCTTTTGTTTTATTCCCCTAAGCCTCTGCACCATGTTAGAATTTTAATATATCGGAATTGGTCTATTGAAAGGCTCGCTGGAAAAAGCGATTTTCAGCTAAAATGAACATTGCCAAAACAGCTCCAAATTTTGCATGCTGGTTTGTTTATATGTGCAATATATAGATTTAGCCAAGCCTAATAGCGGAGCTCCATGGTTTTTGCTGATTCTTAACAATTTGAGAAAATGATCTAAATCAGTGAAAATTCTAGCGTACGCAACTCCTCAAGAAAGATTTCATTACTGAAAAAAATCAGAATTGTCAACTCCAATCACATAAATTCCACCAAGGATGGCCATGGAAAACTACAAAATTAACCAAAAAATCGGACCTGAGCCCGTGATACAATGGAAAACCATTACCTGATCAGCAGTTTTGAGAACCCCAAACACAGATGTACCCATGGATAAGCCGCACCCTGGATTTGTGAAAAAAAAGTGCGGCTAATACATGGACGTTTACGGTAAATGTATTTCACTTACCCTCCCTTCATCTTAGTAATAGCCTTGAAGTAGGACCTAAAACGCTCAGATTCGTTATCCATTACCTCACGATGCTGAACAGGTTTATCATCCAACTATTAAAGTAAAAAGAAAAATATTAAAATTATGTGCGCACTTCATCTGATCTGTTAGCTATGATGGCACACAGGGGTATTTTGCTCCACTTTAGATATCATGTGCTCTTTTGCTATTCTCAATTCATAAGTCAACTTTGTAATGTTTTCTGGGATTGAATGCTTTCTTGCTGTTTGAATCCTGGAACTGCTATAACTTTCTTCTGTTTGACTTTTGTTTTCCACTTTAGTGCTCATTGGGAGATTATAAGGTGATTGGCTAGATGTCATTACATTCAATGCTTTTGATTTATATTGGCACTTAGCTAAAAAAAACACTCTCTAAAGTCAGCAGAAACATCATTGCCAAAAAGCACAATTGCAGAACAAAAAAATATTATTATTAAGGTGGCTGAACACGGTATTGGAAGATTAGAGTACCTTTTCTTCATGATGATCTCACAATTAATTGCTAACAGCTGATGAGCCCATATTTGGCATACATATTATACAATACCTCTGAAGTTGCTTTTTAAAGTGGCCCGTTTCCATGGCAACAGAGGAGATCAAATGCGGCCTTAAAATTCTAGTTTATTCCACTTTGTGGAAAATGCACTCATTAGATTTTGGCTTAAATTTGCCCATATGTTAATGACTGTGTTATCTCTATGGCAGGAACTTTATGTGATTCTGACAGACAGCTTTTTATTTATTTGCAAAGATTATGTTCTATTTAATTTTAAGCGTATTGCTGATTTCCTCAGTCAGATTTTCATTTTTATGCTTTAGGTGTGTGAGTCATAATATTGTCTGAAAGCATGCCAAAGATCATCAATTTCTAATGACCAGATTTCATGAAAATTCAATTTGTTTACGCAACGATCCGCTCACAATTTTTGATCACACTGCCCATGCACCAGCCGTATTTTACCCTTCTTTGCAATACGCAAAGCTGTAATCCACATTTTATGAGCTCAGTGGTGAGGCCTTTGGTCATCATGTTTGCTGTTGTATAATTAAAAGCCAAGCCAAGTTGGGTAATACTGCTGACCACTCAGAGAAACTGTGTTCAGCCACCTTAAATATTTGTACTTACATAAGTGTCAAGTTCAACGGTCTTGTATGCAGCTGTTCCATACTCATCTTGAGTGGAATACTTGCCAATCCAAAAGTGGACATCATGGTCAAGCTCCTGTCAGTGTAGCGCAATGTTTGTTTTGTCAGCATTCTCTTATCTCCTCATTATACTGCTATACGGTATTAATTTTAATTTTATTGACTATCCAAAAGTCACAGTATGCCATGGAAGAATTCATAATTTCAGAGAATTACAATACATGTACTGCAGAGGACAACTTGTATGCACCTGCAGTGTTAAGAGCTAGGGAACTGATTAATTTGAGAACTCTAATAATGTAGTCTAATAATATGACCTATAGCTCTTGACTGAGTAAAGAGCAATGAATAACTGCTGACCACATGCTTTGTAGCACTTGTGGATTTTGTGTTAATTTTAATCAGGCCTATGATATCATAGATATATGCTACACCCAAATATTAATTTTCTGTACTCATAGAGTAGTAAATGTTTTAAAAGTGGAATGTTTTGTTAATTGGATCAATTGAACTTATCATCAGCCACTGGTTTTTAACCTATGTATATATTGAGCAATGAAAAAGAAAAGGTGTGGTTAATTAACTTGAAAGTAAACATAATTTACAAAAATTAATAATTATATCAGTTGGCCAAGATTGTTAGATTCGACCAAAATGCAATCTCTGAATCCTCTCCTAAATCTGTCATGGATAGGTAACTGACACATTCTTTGTTTTAACATTTTCATACGTACCTCACTATCGGGATTGTTTTTGTAAGTGCGAAGAATGATGTACGAGTCTCCTTCATAAAATGTCCCATAGTTCTCTAAAGGCCAGTCTACTACCTATATGCACAGGCAACAAAGTTATTTATCATTCACACAAAATACACAAACATCATAGGAATCTTCTGGTATAAAAGTACTAATACACATTCATTGGTTTCAATAACCTTTGCCAGTTCGAGTACAATAGCCGACTGTTTTTAAAGAATCTTTCTTCAATTCAATCTAATAATATTCGGGAAATCAAAGACCTCTGTGAGGCACAACTGACTTTTCTTAAACAAAATTGTGCCCTCGATTTCTCGGCATACAGACATATAACCAGTAAAACAAATCATTTGATGAGAAATTAGAAAATCAAGCCACTTCCAGATCAACAAACTTTTCTGATCAAACCTCACTGGGAACTTCTTTGAGCATTTCAGAGCATCAGATATGAAATGTTAAATGTTGCTATGTATCAGTCAATTCCGAAATAAAACTTCACCTGTTAGGTCAGGCATTTGACGATCAAAGAAACATTTGTTAGACAGTGGTGCCAAGCTAAACGATTTCGTACTGACCACCGCTATGAATGTTTATGATTAACTCACATAGATCCATTGATTCCATCTCTGTTTTTCTCAGTTTTCTTTTGGCTTTGTAGAAAAAAACTTTAAGTGAAGAAATGTCAGAAGAGATTTTGTAATGAGTCTTGAGAAAGATATTACCAACAACTTTTTGCTGATAACATAAAGAACATTTTCACCTCCCCCAGGAGCAAATTTTTGGAAAGGGTGGTTAGGTTATGATTTTTTCTTCAAAGAAGTCAGATTCCTTCCATGCTGATAAAAAAAATGGAACATCTCGCATCAGCATTTGCACGTTTTCTTTGTTTTATTGTAATTTGCCTGTGAAGCCCTAACCGGAAGGCGTTGCCAAAATAGTGGGGAACTTGACCAAACTTTTCAAACAAGTCAAATGCTCGGGGAGGGAGGGGGGAGCTGGGGTCGGGTGGGGTTGTGGATGGGCGATTTTGGAATTGACTGATACATTATTTAATACATAGATCCTTGCTGTGAATATTATGAAAAGAAGATTTTTTCTCCTATTGTCACTGCTTTTGGAAGAAAGATATGTCCTGTTTTTATAGGTTGTCACTGTTCACCATTAGCTAAATTGTTGCCAAGTTCAAACAGAAGCACTGTTCTATTAGCTAAGCAAATATGAATCCCAGTATAAAAAATAACATAGTTGTCTCATTTATCTTTCCCATATATAGTACAGTATCAGATAGTTTTCCTTTCAATAACCTCTTGATACTTGGCGTCTCATATAATAACTGTTAGTGCCTCACAGGGTCCGAAATTGCGACTCACTGATGGCTCCGTTGTTAGCGGCATGTGGGAGACCGAGGATATCAGGCAAAGCTCTATGTTTCGTGAACTGAAAGCAATTTTTGTGGTTACTATATGTAACTATATGGTTTTTGTGGTTACTATATGTAATATAGTAACCATTATGTTGTCGTCTGTGTAAGTCCTGTTTTCGGGAATCCATGGAAATCCGACGAAGTCAGAGTGACAGCATACGGAAAAGACTTGAAGCCTCCTTTATCTTTGTAGGTCACTCTTTTTGACTAAAATGTCATATTTAGAACGGTATATGCCCAAATTGTAAGGATTTCGTGAAAGATTAGCGAAGTCATTGAAAAATATCCAATTTCACAGTCATTTTCGCAACTTTGAACTGCCCTCGTTCAGAAATCGATCGATTGCTCTGGTTGACCGCTGACCGACACGCAGTCAAAACACAGGACATTGCAGACTCGTTTTCCCACGGTCGTCACTTCGATTTGGATCGTATTGATATGTTCAGTTGGTGATTATACAATGCTTTCTTTCTTTTTATCTCAACCGAGCACAGCTTTCAGCGAAGATGCCAAAATATCGTTCTCGAAGAATCTTGCAGGATTTTGAGCTGTCACCGAAAGGTTTAGTCGATTGTGAAATCAAGGTGTTTGTGTAATGGAGCATCCAATGGTTTCTCGTGTGATTCTGCTGTAGCACCGTTGGCGACTAGTTCCAACTCTATTAATTTCAACGGCGATCGACTGGTGGCAGATAGGTTTTTCGAAGAGTTCTACCGCTTTTTAAATAATGACCATTTTAATAAATGTAGGGTCAATTTTGACGAAAACGCAAAATAACACGTTTACACTCCAGTTCATATTCAAGCCAGTGTTTTCAGAAATCGAATATAATGATTTTGCTAAGATTTTCACCAAATGTAATTGGGTGCTATTCAATTTATTTCAGACCAAAGTCATCTTACATCAGGCCTGGTGAACAAACTTTTTAATAACATTCAGGAACTAATGCGATTTAGTTGTATTTTAACACCTTAAAACTTCGCCATAAATTCTCGAAATCGCTCGTATCAATTTTTTTCAAATTTGGCAGACCTCAAGAAAAGTATGTCAGGTTAAAGATCCAGGAAGGGTTTTCCAAATTTATCCATTGATGACAGGTTATTTGGTCTCGAATTAAGTGGGGCAGGACATCACTACGTTGCTAAGGTAACCCCAATCACGATAAAATTAACTTCATCTGAAACTTTGATCTTTCTCTAGTGCACTTGGAGCAATCGATTTTCTGTCAGATACTCTACGGTGGTACAATGGCTGCTCAAAGTTGAAAGGTATCCTCACTCAAAAATCCGATCGAGCCACCTTAATTTTGCTTATTGTTGTAGTTGAAAGTAAAGGACTATAAATATTATATGAGCATTTGTTTTTATTTTTCATTCTTACCTTCAACATAAAAGAACCTTGAACAATTAAAAAATTGTCATTATGGTCAACGTAATTGACTTTTATACAATGTCCTACACTTATGATACAAGCAATTGCTTGTTGTTTAAAACTTATCAATTCCAGATTGCCCATCGATGTGAAGTAAATCAGGGCTTCAACGCATCAGATTGCACATTATTTCTCAAGTTAGAATGTTTGTACATTGCATATAATAAGAACATCTTTTTCAAGTAGAGTAATTCTATATTATATAGGTGGTTTTCACTCGCGTGATAAGGCAGCCATATTGGTGGACTAAACAGCACAAAATTGTTGCGCAAAATTTGCATAAAAATAGAGCTTAGTTCCCAAAGGAGAGAAAGTCTATTGTTCTCGTCCACCAACATGGCCACCGTGAGGCCATGGGAAAACCAACCTAGTTCCCAGGGTCTCTCATACGAGGCTGCATGAAAACGATCTATATCGATTATGAAAACAATTGTGACCTCTCACGCGAAAACGTTCCGAATGGATAGCCGTTCCGAGCGGATAGCCGTTCATTACCCGTTCGAATGGATTTGAATGCCGTTCAAATAGCTTGAGCATCCGTTCAAAAAAATTCACCAGCCGTTCGCACGGCTCGAGCTATCCGTGCGAAAAAATTCATAAACCGTTCGCACGGCTTGAGCTATCCGTGCGAAAAAATTCATCAACCGTTCGCAGGGCTCGAGCTATCCGTTGGAAAAAATTCATCAGCCGTTCGTTCGCACAACTCAAGCCATCCGTTGGAAAAAATTCAACAGCTGTTCGCACGGCTCAAGCTATCCGTTGAAAAAATAAATTATTTGTCAACCATTTGAACTTGCGGCCATGTTTACATTACACAACATAAAACAACCCTTACGGAAAGGACCATTTAACCATTAATTTGGTCAAACATTAGTCAGAAACAAAATCCAGTGTAAACCATTTCAAAATCGATGAGGCCGATCCGAAGGGCTGAACAGCCAAGAAAGGCTTGCTATCAATATTTTGATCAGTCATGGAACCATCAGCAACGCGTAACCAACATATCGCTCGTCAGAACACTGATGTTTGACACCGCGTTTCGCTTTTCTCACTTCATGTATTTTCGGAACTAACACATACAATTTGCAGTGGTGACCGTTTCCACGAGTCAACCAGCCGATAATAATTTTCTCGCTTTCAGTTTTACTTTACTGCGAACTTCAAAAGAGCAAGCGCCAAGTTGTCGGCATTTTAATTAACAAGCATTCCGGCACAATTTCAAATGTGTGATATCTTGGATTAGGACATGGCTAGAGATCTTGAAATGAAACTAAAGTCTCGAATAAAGCCAATAATCGAATGTGATAAAAAAGATGACCGAGGCGAGCAAATGTGTAAAACATAAACCTGTCTACTGTAATTAGCAAGCATTCTGGCACGCTTTCAATTGTACTGTATTTGTCTATAAATTTCTTCCAAATTTTGTAAAACTATAATGTTTTACGACTATAACAAAATCTTTGCATTTTACATGTAAATGCCAACTCCCGGTGCTAACTTGGAGTCTGAAAACCGGCAGCTGAACTGAACTGAAAATATAAATCTGGAAGTGTTACATCATCATGCATTGTCATTGTTATAGCTTGCCCCAGCATGCCTTGGGGGGGCGTAATAAACGTGGCGTCCATCTTTGATTGCGTTGTACTTTCCTTGTGACCCAACATGGTGTCAGAAGTGGGATTCCAACTAATTTAACAATCTTCCCGGAACTCAGGAATCAGGATAAATTTGAATATGGCGTCCTCGTCAGGACAGGGAGTCGCAGCGGTCATGCTCCCGCGGTTTTCGACCATGGGAGATCCACGAAGAAATTGTGAAAAGTTCATTCAGATGTTCAAAGATTGGTGCGAGCTCAATGGATGGTATGATAGCGAGCCCCCACCCGAAGTACCAGAAGAAGGAGCTGAGCCCGTGCCTGTTGAGCCAAAGTGGCTCGCAAAAGGTAAAGCTTTGGCAGCTTTCCGATCCGCCATTGCGGGTAACGAAGAACTCGAAAACCTTGTACACGGCTTTCAACTATCAGAGGAAGAAGCAAAGGAACCTAGCGTTATACTCAAACACTTACAGGAACACTTCATGGCTAGCGAAGGAGTTCTAACGGAAAGAACAAAGTTCGCCCAAATGAAACAGGAAGACCAAGAATCGGTGACAGCCTGGGAAGGACGAGTTAAACAACAAGGTAGGCGACTTGAGTACTGTGATAAATGTGAAGACCAGTTACTGAGAGATAAATTCATATCAGGGATCAACAACGAGAGGCTGCCCTGCCAAGATGACTCTCCAGTGGGTTTTAGAAGCATTTCCTGATGTGCACACAGGGTTGGGACAGTTCGGAAAGCCCGTTTCTTTTGATTTAGACCCGAAAGTCACCCCAGTCCATGATGCAATCCATCGGCAGCCAGTAGCAAGGCATGCCAAAATCAAAGAGCAGTTAGACAAGATGGAAAGTGAGGGAAAGATTTGCCGACAGTATGAGCCAACAGCTTGGTGAAGTAATATGACGATAAGAGAGACAAAGGACAAATTTAGAATCTGTTTAGACCCATCAAACACCATTAACAAGGCAATAAGAGTCCCCAAGCATCCAATTCCCCGCTTCGAGGACATCGTGCCACAACTGAACGGTGCAAAGTGTTTTTCAGTTGCAGATGCCATGTCTGGCTTCACCAACATACTTCTCGATCACGAATCAAGCCTGGCAACAACATTCCATACACCTTTTGGCAGATACCGGTGGCTTCGTCTGCCCTATGGAGTCTCAAGTGGACCCGAGGAGTATCAAGCGAGACAACAGGAAGCCCTAGCAGGATTGAAAGGTATCTGCAACATTGCTGACGATGTTCTTATTTATGGACGTGGTGAAACACGGGAGGAGGCTGAGAAAGATCATGATGAAAATCTTTACAATTTCCTGCTGCGAATGCAACAAGTGAAGCTCAAGCTGAACCCAGCCAAGTGGAGGTTCAAAACTCGAAAAGTGATTTTCATGGGATTCCAGCTCAGTCCTGAAGGTGTTAGCCCAGCTCCATCCATGGTCGAAGCAATCGTAAACATGCCCAAACCTGCAGACGCACATGCTGTTCAGCGTTATTTGGGCATGCTCAATTTCCTTGCCAGATTTTGTCCAAAATTGAGTGATGTGGTCAAGCCTTTAAGAGAGTTAACCCACAAAGATGTCACCTTCCAGTGGACAGACTCACATGACAAAGCTTTTGCCGAGTCTAAGGAACTCATTGCCCATGCCCCTGTTTTATGTTATTTTAATCCACAATTGCCTGTAACCCTTCAGGTGGATGCGTCAGGTGTTGGCGTGGGTGGAGCGCTCTTGCAAAATGATCAACCAGTGGCCTTTTACTCCAACACTCTAACAGAAACTGAACAGAGATACGCTGTCATGGAAAAGGAATGTCTTGCTATATGCTTGGCTTTTGCGAAATGGGACAGTCTGCTTTATGGAAAGTCAGATATCACAGTACAAACGGATCATCAGCCACTAGAGAGTATCTTCAAGAAACCTCTCAACAAGGCACCACGGCGACTGCAAGCCATGCGCATGAGACTCCAACGATGGTCATTTGAAGTCAAGTATAAGAAAGGGTCACAACAAGTCATAGCCGACACCCTGTCCAGGGCTCCTCTCCCCCAGCTTTCCACAGCAAATCTTTCCGGGGAACAGATATTTCGAGTGGAATTAGAAGCAATGGCTTTGGACAATTCTGGTATCTCCAAGGTTACTCAGGAAAAATTGCAGGAGCAGACTGCTATGGATCCAGTAATGCAAAAGCTATCTCTTCTCATAATAACGGGCTGGCCAACTACCAAAACAGGTGTGGATCCATTGGTGCGACCTTACTATACTTTCAAAGATGAACTCTCTGTGGCAGATGGCATAGTGTATAAAGGCCAGCAAGCAGTCATTCCAAGCTCAATGAGACCAGTTATGCTTGAGAAAATCCACAAAACGCATTTTGGAGTAGGGTCCTGCATTCGAAGAGCCAAAGTGTCCCTCTTCTGGCCAGGCATGACTTCAGATATCAAGAACAAGTGCATGTCATGCCCACTGTGTGCTCAGTATGCTAGTCAAGCACCAAAAGAACCCATGCTCAGCCATGATATTCCTGACAGCCCATGGTCCATGGTTAGCCAAGATATCCTCATGTGGGAAGGAAAGTGGCATCTGGTAACGACGTGCCATTACAGTGATTGGGTTGAAATCGATGTTCTGCCCAACACACTCACTTCAACAGTAGTGCAGCTGACCAAAGCCCACTTTGCAAGATTCAGGATACCTGAGCGCTTAATCATGGACAATGGTCCACAGTTCATCAGCACTGAGTACAAGCAGTTTGTTTCTGAATATGGATTTGAACATGTAACTTCATCCCCATACTGGCCACAAGGAAATGGTAAAGCTGAAGCGGCTGTGAAGATTGTCAAGGGCATGTATCAGAAGAACAAGGATATCAATTTAGCACTCCTCGATTACAGAAATACCCCTCAGCAGGGCCAGGCACATTCGCCTGCTCAAAGGCTCATATCCCGACGCACGAGGGGCATACTTCCAATGACACCCGTGCTTCTCCAACCTGAAGTCGCACATCCTGCTGCAGTCAAAACTGAAATTGGTGCCCGTCGAAACAGAGCAAAACAATATTATGACAGAAATCTGGGAGGAGAGCCACATGAAGAAATTCACCCTGGCCAGTGGGTTTATGCCAAACCCAACCCTAAGCACAAGCATTCTGCCTGGCCTCATGGCATTGTACAGAAGGTGTCCTCACCCAGGTCATACACTGTTGTTACTTCTAATGGGGGAGAGATGCGCAGAAATAGAACGCAGATCAGGCTGGCCGCAGCCCCACCACCTGATGCGAAGACCTATATGTCTCAGCAACCAAGTGCATCCAGTGAAGATGACCAGCCATTAAGGAAACCACTGCCCACCATAAGTGTGCCGATGACTCCTCTTCAGAATCAGCAGCAACCATCACAACAGCTCAGCAAGGACCCTCGTCAGACCCATAATCCAGTACCAGCAGTCCAGAATGGACATACAGACTTGCGGCTGCACAGAACCATACCACCACATCAAAGGCCAACTGGCGTTCGGGAACACCTCAGTTCACGGAAAGGTCAGTCAACAGTGAAGCAGAGAGCACTACCACACCAGCCAACGAAGTGAGGACTCGTTCTGGCAGAGTTGTGAAAGCACCAGACCGTCTGGATCTGTAAGAGACTTCATGGACTCCAAAGTGTGGAGTCAAAGAGACATTGAAAGAACTTGAACATTTGATGAACGATCTAGTTGAACATTGCCCTGAAACGTTCCCGTTTAAATTGTGGCAACACTATGTTGGAACAGTTAGGAGAAACTTGTTGACACCCCATTAATGCTTTTTTTTTTTTCCTCACTGTTGTGGTTATATTGTTTTGTTTTGTTTTTTTTTTCACAAAAGGGGGGATGTTACATCATCATGCATTGTCATTGTTATAGCTTGCCCCAGCATGCCTTGGGGGGGCGTAATAAACGTGGCGTCCATCTTTGATTGCGTTGTACTTTCCTTGTGACCCAACAGAAGAACTACAAATGTGTATCCTGAGATATGAAATGTAGTTCTATGGTTAAGATCTATACTCTTCACAGTATTTATAACTGGTGCAGATTAAACCCTTATGCAGTTAAGTTGTCAAAAATGGCTTTGCTTTGCTAAACCATTGGAATAAAACACAAACTTTTATTCTCAGCGAGCCACCAACGCTGGGGCGAATTATTTTTGTCCGGCTGACTCGGCTGTGAATGAAAATCAATTTTCTGAAAATCATTCAATTTTATCCTCTTGAAAAACGCATAAGGCTTGAAACTAACGTTTGCTATATAAGCGATATAAAGTTAAATTTGACCAAATTTATCAGGCATAGCCATTTATTTGTCGCCAATACATGCAATCTGTGATCGCTCGTGCGAAACGTCGCCTGACGTTGCTTCAAACTTTGAAATTTGACAAACAAACACACAACATTTGATATCCAATTAGAACATTTTTTTTGAGACGCGTTTCACTGCTTAGATGCAACCGACGTGGGGGATACTCCTTTTGTGTGCGTCAAAAGTCGAGTCGACTCAAGATTCGACAAGTTTCAAGTGATCTTTTTACAGATTGTGTCACACGTGGTAAATATATGCAAATTCAACAGGGCCGACAAATTGGCACCGCTTGTCTACACGTTATTTTGTGCGTGACGAAAAGCAGTTGGCACATCGTGGGAATTGTCTTGACTATAAATTGTTAAGGAAAAGCATCACCTACTCAAGGGCAGTACTCTGGCAAGAAAGATATTTTTCATTGTCGAAATGGTTCTGTGACAAAGTGTTTTTTCTTAGAAGAAAAAATATTTTGTTTTACTCTCAAAAGACTTCAATTTTCTATGCAGTATTTGTTTTATTCAAGGCTTGGATGTTTATTTCCCATTACAAGTGAACCATTTGATAATAATAATTATTTTGTTCGACAGTTTATTCAGTCGATCGATCGATGTAATCCGAACTCATCGGTTAATTTTATCCACCGTTCGAAGAATTTCGACAATCATTCAGCCGCTCGACTTTTGCCGTTTAAAAATTATCATTATCTGTGTTTCTGTTCGACCTCATCCGTGCAAAAATTTTAATTAGTCGTTCATACGTTCGACCTTATCCGTGCGAAAATTTTAATTAGCGTTCATACGTTCGACCTTATCCGTGCGAAAATTTTAATTAGCGTTCACACGTTCGACCTTATCCGTTTCACATGGCTTGTTAGGCGTTCATCATCCGTTCACTTGCCGTTTGCTAGCCATTGGAACGGCTAACCGTTCGGAATGTTTTCGCATGAGAGGTCACAATTAGTAAACTTGTTTTTATTGTTCTTTTCTCTCTAGCGTCTTGTAACATCTATAATTTATGTAAATTAACCAGAAAAAACATTGTTTAAAAAGAATCAGACTGTTTAATGCATTATATATATACAAATATATGTTTTAGGAAAATACAATTTCCTCATCTTTGAAACAAAACCTTCAACTGTGAACATAGTAACCACATGTCCTTGTAGAGGCCTATTTTTTATGTGTTGCTTTCTTACGCGGCCCAGTTGAAATTCACTGATAATGAGGGCGCCGCCAGAATTGTTGCTATTGTAAGTTCCAAACCTCATCTCCAGACTGTGGCTATGGATATTTTCAATCTTTGTCTCGCTAACAGCACCATTCTGGAAGCGCAATGGATCCCAAGGTCTCTTACTGAAAGAGCAGATCTTCTCAGCAGATTCATTGGTAAAGACGACTGGTCCATCAATCCTTCTGTGTTTCGACTTGTCAATGCTAAATGGGGCCCTCACACAATTGATCGCTTTCTGTGCTATTATAATGCACAGCTTCCAAGGTTCAACTCTAAATGTGCCTCCCCAGGTTGCAGCAGCATGGACGCCTTGGCTCAGGATTGGCGAGATGAGAACAATTGGATTTGCCCCCCTGTGTGCCTTCTGTTAGGGCTCTCTCGTCCTGCTCCGGTTACGGCACTTTGCTTGTTCTGCAGTGGCCTTCGGCCTATTTTTGGCCCTTTTTTTCACGACAGTTCCTCCCAGTTCAAGTCCTTTGTTAACGTGCTACTATGATGACATTTGTATGTCTCCAAACTAAGCCATTTTAAAGCAGAAAATTGCTGCTTACTTTTTTGAAATATATTTTTTCGTTACAGAGATATTAAAGTTTTTAAAATATGCAAATTAGCTAAGATTTGACGTCATAGACTCAACCAAATTTTAATCAAATAAATGAAGTAAAAATATCTCACCCAGTTTGTATCAGAAATATGATTATTTGCAACATGACTCTACTAGGTGAGTTGTGCAATATGCGATTAACGATTATGTTACCATGGCAACATGCTGGGCCCCAGACCTCTCCAATGTTAAGGGCTATTCTGGCCATTTTTGGCCGTCACTTTTGATATTTCTCAATGACTCTGGATCTACATGATTTTGCAAGCATATTTATGAGCTAGGTAGGTTATTTGGCCTGGTTTAATTTTTCTGAGCTAAAAAGCACTCAAATACCGAAAACAGATATGAGGGGACTGGAAAAGAGTGTGTTACAACTATAGGTGTGTCGACTGCAGAACTATTACTGTGCCAAGTTTTAACTGTCTCTGTAGAAAGCAGTCAGCATTCTCCTAATTTACATATTTTACCAATTTTTAAAGCCTGAATATCTCTGGAACTACTACAGATATTTGAAAACAGAAAACGACATTTTTAATCTCACATGAAGCACTGCACGATTCCCTTCAAAAAGCAAGGTGTCAATATTTGATCAAAGTAGCACTTTAAGGAAGCATTTGAGCTTCCTTGTATTGGAGACCTTTTGTTAGGAGGTCCTGGCCAGAATCAGATCTACAAAGTGCGTCTGTCGGTTTTCAGCGGTTGCCCGAAATAGCTTTGCGGATAGATTTTAGGTGAGCTTTCCCATTTTTGTTTACCCTGTCATTTTGCCTATTTCAGCAATGTTATTGTGCCTGCTTGGGCAGTGTATTTTTGCCTGATTTGGCAGCGTCTTTTTGGCATGCAGTTTGACGTCCGTTTCTTTGTGCAATTTGCTCTACTTGGCATCATCAGTTTGGCCCTATTTTGGCCAACATTTGTTTTATTCCATTTTCTATCTGCATCGTGATTTTAAAGTTTTACCCTTTCCTGCTTACTTTTATTGTATTTTTTATATGTTCTTCAATCCGGGGTTTGGTGTGCAGCAAATTCGTCGGCCGACCTATCCTTGCGCAAGCTTGTTCCAGACCTTCTCCATTTACAGTTTGAGTCCAAGGCTCCTTCCACCGTGCAAAAATACAGATCTGGTTGGACCAGATGGCTTGAATGGGCAGATTCTAAGATTGGCGTTCAAGTTATTCCAGCAAAGCCGTTGCACATTGCGCGCTTTATTGGTGAACATACTGCTATTTCTGTTTGTAATAATACAGGGATATCTTCCATAGAGTCAGTTGTTTACGGTATTAAGCGGGGTTATAGTCTAGCCAGTATCGCAGAATGCCCTACTAGTCGCCCCCTTGTTAAGTCATCCTTACAGGTTGCAAAAAGGAAGCTTGCTTGTCCTGTTCAACCCAGAGAGCCGTTATCCGTTGACACGTTTTAAGGATCTCTGATCATTATATTTCAAGTAGTTCACTTGCTGTTATTTGTTTCCTTTTCGTCCTCTTGGCTGGTTTTGGCAGGATTTTTCGTATAGACGAAATTCGCAATTTCTCAGTTAAAGATGACTCTATTTGCAGTGAGTACATGTCAGTTTTCATTCTGGTTAGGCGAATCCTTAAGTCCAAGTACTGTTTTCATGCTTCAAAAGGAGTTTCATACTCAACTCTTAGAGAAGAGTTTAGAAATTACGTTAAACCACTTGTAGACGACATTGCTCATTACAGCATACACATTGACTTTTTTTTGAATTGACTTTTTCATCATTTCACAGTCATTAAAGCCAAACATAAGGAAGGCTGAAATTCGATCTTCAATTGCTCCAGATCATAAAGCCATCTTTCCGAGTTTAGAAATTAATGATGCATTCCATTGAGGTCCAGGTACATGGAAATTCAATAATACTTTATTGGAGGATGAAAATTACATCGAACTAATCACGGAATGTGTTCCGAGAGTTTTAGTTAAGTATCAAGAAGTTGAGAGTCTTCAACTCTTATGGGAACTTATTAAGATCGAAATTCGCACTGAAACAATAATGTACTCAAAAGCTAAACGTAAGGAATCGAAAAATAGGGAGACTTATCTTCAGGAAAAGCTTGATGTTCTGGACAACCAATTGTGTCATGGAGGTGACCATTTCAACCAAGTATTGTTAGATGAGTATGAATCCATTGAGACTGAACTTAAGGATATATACGAAAAAAGAGGTAAGGAAGCTATGTTTCGTTCAAAAGCCCGCTGGATTGAAAAAGGTGAGAAACCGACCAGATATTTTTTCAACTTAGAAAAGTGCAACTTCGAGAAGAAGACTATAGCTCAGCTGAAACTCGAGAACGGCGAAATTATTTTGGACATGAAGCAAATCAATAAGGAAGTAGAGTCTTTTTATAGTGATCTTCTTGAAACAAAATTATCTAACTCTCATCTCACGGACTTCGGGGAGAACTTTAACACCTTTGTGGAAAACTTAGTTATTCCCAAATTGTCTGTAGATCAATCAATGGCTCTTGAAGTCGAGATTGAAGAGGTTTTGAAATCTTTTCAAAATAACAAATCCCCTGGTGAGGATGGCTTCTCTAAGGAATTTTATGAAAAATTTTTTGACTTAATCGGCATGCATCTCCTTAATTCATACAATGAAGCCTTTACTAAAGGTCAATTGTCAATATCTCAAAGATGCGGTATGATCTGTTTAATACCGAAAGACGACTGTTGTCTCATTGAGCTGTCTAATTGGTGACCATTAACTCTATTAAATGTTGATTATAAAATTTTGGCAAAAGTTATTGGTCAAAGAATTTAGTCAACCTTATCTTCGCTCATACACACTGATCAAACAGGCTTTGTTAAAGGTAGATTCATTGGCCAAAATGTTCGGCTTCTATTCATCGATTTTCGAAAGGCTTTTGACGCTATCGAGTGAAATTTTATTCATAAGTGTATTGAACTATACAACTTTGGCCCAAATATCAGGAAATGGATATCCATTCTTTATAACAATGTTGAAAGTGGCGTGCTGAATGCTGGATTTATGACCAATTATTTCCAAGTTTCTTGTGGCATCCGTCAAGGGTGCCCTCTGAGCCCTCCATTGTTTGTGCTATCGGTTGAATTGTTAGCCCTCAAAATACGCCAGGATCAACTCTGCAGGGGAATTGCTCTTCCGGATGGACAAAATGCCAAGATTTCACAGCGCTAATTCTTGAAGATACCATGTCTCTTAGAAAGGCTATGAATATAGTTCATTCTTTTGGAGCACTGTTTGCGTTGCAATTAAATAAAAAGAAAACTAAAGCCATGTGGATTGGCTCTTCAAACAAAAACAAGTCAATGCCATTAGAATTCGAGTGCCCAAAAGAACCTATTAAATTTCAGGGTACCTTCCTCTCCCACGACTATTTGCGTTCTTGTGGAAGAATAAGACTGATAAGGTAAAGAGACAGGTTCTGTTCCGTCCCTTATCTAAGGGCAGTTTAAATTTTCCCTGTTTTCAGACTGCCATTAAAGCGCTACGCCTCAGCTGGATAGGGAGACTTTGAAGCAATCCATGTGACACTTGGACAGCAATTCCCAACTTTCACTTTGAAAAACATGCAACTACAGTGTTGAGAAGTTAGATAAGAAAATTCCTTTATTTTACAGGTAACTACTTGAATACTTTCAAGAATTGCGTAGCAATTGCGAAGATCCACTACAGCACGAATTTATATTATGGAATAATAAAGATATAAACGTTGAAAACAAATCGGTGTTTTGGCGTGATAAAAATGTCCTGTTTGTGCATGATTTGCTGAACAATCAAGGTAATTATCTATCACCACAAGAATTCAGTAACAAATATAACATCAAGGTTAATTTTCTGCAATACTACCAAATCACCACAGCCATTCCAGCGTCTCTCAAAAGTTACGCCTTTACGCCTGCAATGGCAGTCTATGCATATGCGATCAACAACAACAACAACAAACAAAAATATATATGGGATGACAAAAGTTTGCTATACCTATGCAAAAATACTGATCATCCTGAGTGAAGTAGTCACAGAGAAGTAGTCGCAGTTCTGGTAGCCACAAAAAACAGCTGTACAAGCACAGACCACTGGGCCCACTGGCAGCCTAATAATGGCGAGACTTGCTGGATGTAGAAGAGCTCGCAGCCAAACCCGACTGCTAAAATGGTGATGTGTGCGAATTATCAGCAATTGATACTGGAGCAAATCCCTCCAACAATGCAGAAAATGGGAGACAAGGATGAGCATAAAGATTGAGAATGCTTTGAGCCACGTCGCCATATCCTCAATGCCACGACAGGGTTTCTTGGGTTGGGCAGTCAACACCACTCGACCATCCAAAAAAGCTGCGATTCTGGTATTTTGAGCTGCAAATTTGCCGATAGCAGATCGCTCAAATCAATAAATTTGCCCGCCATAATCTGATCTGTTAGGAGAATATGACCACTGGCATTCGAGGCATCACGAAGCGCTATGCCAAACACTTGAGCCACGCTCGACCAGTGGAGAGCACTGGAGACGTGAACGATGACACAAAGGACAGTACAACAATAGGAGAAACTGGCCTACCTGACACATGCGTCTGAGCAGCAGATGAAGCCAAAGAAGGCAACACAGGCAGTGAACCTGGCGCTTGAGGAACGCCCCCAAATGCACCAGTGACAGGAAACTATGGGGCCGATGATGGCTGCTGTATTTGGGCTCGCTCGGCCACCATAGCCACTTCCACCGTCTGCGAAATGAGGGCGACCAGCTCCGGTGAAACAGAAGGACTCTGTAGCGACCCAACTTGCCCAGTGGTGGAACTGGACGTCGAAACACCAACAAGCGGCGGCAACGTCGACTCGGCCATTGAAGCTTGAATGTCAGGATAGAAGAAAGATTGAGAACTGTTGTTTGTAGAGTGAGAAGTCATCTTGGAACCGGATAGCTAGAAGGCAGCAAACACGAAGATGGTGCTAGTAAATCGATGACTGATAAAGCAAATGCGAAAGGTAACACAAGCAAATGACGTGACCTCAACACGAGACCTATAAAATTACTGAGCCCCTGCAAAGCCTTGGGGCACCCCGGATTCACGCACGAGACCGCTGGCCAGCATTGCCTCGAGTTTAACCTCGGCTAAATTACATTTAGCCACATAAAATATCATGTAGCTTACATTTCAGCTGAAAGGAGTTTTCGCTCAACAGATAGCTCTCTTATATAGTTTGAAGACTGACCAGTACGAGGCCTTCAAGAAGCCACGCACGAACAAGCAGCCATATTGCTCGTTCATTGAAAGGAAAGCACATGTTTGTACAATACGCCCACAGTTTGGCTGTTAGATGAAACCACTGAAAACATGGGGGCCACTAAATGTGAATCTAAGCACATGGATTACAATTCATCTAGCAGGAATCTTACCTTTACTTTTTATCTTAATTACTTTCTATGGAAATTGAAAACTTTGACAAGACAAGGAGTATGTTTCTTGCTGAAATCAAACGCAAAGTTTTCGATTTAATTCCTCGGGCACTCGTTCAAAATATTGACTCAACACTAAAAGTTAGTCGCTTGTTGGCGACTAGCTATGAAATTCTGGTCACCAACACTCAATTTTCAGTTGCATTGGCGACCAGTGAGTCACAATTTTGGACCTTGTCAAGGCAGGCTTTTTTTGTCAGTAATCAGACTGATGCCCCTAATCTGCAGAGTGGGAGTCACGCAATACTGGGAAATTTGGAAACTATAAATCGCTGCTCATCATTATCTACTTGCGGCAAGCTCTACTATAGTATTGTCATGTGCCTGTCATGCGAGCGAAAGCAGTAATTATTTATTTTTGGAGCAAATGTAAAGTTAAACTGAGTGCAGCTTTAAGATCTGAGATTTTCTTGTTTTTAATTTGCACTTGTGTACACTGATGTTATGTGTGCATAATTTAACCCCTTATACTGTTTCTTAAACAGACAAATTGCACCAAAAACAGAGACTGTAATTTAATGCCAAAATTAATTCCGAACTCTATTTGTCTAGTTGGTTACTGTAGTGTATTGAGGACAGCGGTTGCATATGTAAGAATATACATCCGGGACAGAGAGAGAGCGGGAAAATAGAGTGTTGGAGCGTGTACTGTGTGTACTCCATTAAACCGTATGTTTTAAGCCTTTGTGGCTGTCTTTGTGGCTTAACAACACTACAAATTGGCGACGAGGATGTCGAATTCAGTGGAGAGAGCATTGCCGCCTCTAGATTTAACAGGATCTTCCTCTCAGGTCGCCGAACGGTGGCGACAGTGGAAACGTTCGTATCAGTATTACACCGATGGCAAAGGAATCACGAATCCTTCGAGAAAAAAGGCCCAATTGCTTCATTTGGCGGGCATGGAAGTGCAGGATATTTACGAGGATCTCCCAGACCCTGGACCGGTGAATGCGGACGAGGATAATGAATATATTGTGTGTCTGCGAAAACTGGATGCTCATTTTCGAGCGGAGGACAATGTGCCGTACGAGCGACATGTTTTTCGTCAACTTGCGCCGACACAAGGGGAGACCGCTGACAAGTTCATGGTTCGTTTACGTAAACAAGCTCGTCATTGCAATTTTGGAGGGGCTTTGGAGGAAAATTTGCGAGACCAATTGATCGAAAAGTTGCCTGATGTTGAGCTAAAGAAGAAATTACTTGAGGTCAATAATATTACTCTGGATGCTGCAATGGATAAAGTTCGAAAGTGGGAAGCCTCGCGTGAACAAGCAAGTCAAATGGTCACGCCAAAGCAAGAAGTTGGAACAGGTGCTAATGTGGTTGAGGAAAAGTTTGGGCACGGATCCAAAGGAAAAAGTGTTTGTTTTAATTGTGGTAAAGAAGGTCACTTTGCTCAAAGCAAGGGTTGTCCAGCTCGAGGTCGGAAGTGCAGTAAATGTGGGAAATATGGTCATTATGCTAGCTGTTGCAAAGGGGGAGGAAATCCGAAGTCTGGAAAACAAGACACCACCCAACAACAGGGAGGTAGACAACAGCGTCGTGGTAAAGGAAGACAGGCCAATGTTGTCGAGGATTTTGAGCAGTCAGGTGAGGATGACACATTTGCTTTTACTATAGAAGAACAGACATGTGCTTTGTCGAATTCTGCTGAGCCAGTGATCTCTGTGAACATTGGTGGAATCAGCAGAGAAGTGTTAATTGATTCTGGTTCTGCAAGTAACCTTATCAGTAAAGATACTGTACAGGAACTGAAACATCAGGGGCTAAATATTGAATTACAGCCCTGTACCAAGAGATTGTATGCCTATGGAGGTCAAGAGGTCAAAGTTGAGGGCCGGTTTCAAACTGAAATTTCAGTATCTAAATCAAAGATTGTGGCAGATTTCATTGTTGTTAAAACGGGGCGTTGTTTGCTGGGATGTTCAACTGCCACAGAGCTTGGAATCCTTCATGTGGATCCAGCGGGAACTATTGGGTCAGGGGACTGTAACACTGTTGATGATAATTTTGTGGGGCAACTCAAAACAAAATACCCCAGTGTGTTTCATGGCATTGGAAAATTCAAAGATTATCAGCTAAAGCTACATGTTGATCCAAGTGTAACTCCAGTGGTTCAAAAGATGCGAAGAGTGCCTTTCTCCCTTAAAGACAAGGTAACCATGAAGGTTAATGAACTCCTTGAAAAGGACATAATTGAGAAAGTCGAGGGGCCTACGGCGTGGGTGAGCCCGGTCGTTGTCGCACCAAAAGCGTCAGGGGACATAAGGTTATGCGTCGACATGCGAAGAGCTAACGAAGCAATTACCCGGGAGAGGCTGCCCATACCGACCATAGATGAAGTCCTCGAGAGCCTAAATGGGAGTGGCGTGTTCTCAAAATTAGATTTGCGGTGGGGTTTTCACCAAATCGAGTTGGATCCTGATTCAAGGGATATCACTGCTTTCGCCACCCATGACGGTATATTCCGGTACAAGCGTTTGAGCTTTGGTGTTAATGCCGCACCAGAGAAGTACCAGCATATTATCACCCAGTCAATGGCAGGTCTACAGGGAGTGGCAAATATAGCAGATGATCTTATTGTTCATGGTCGAGACACAGAGGAACATGATAAGAACTTACACAGTGTGCTGCAGCGTCTTAGTGAGAAGCAGTTAACTGTGAATGCAGAAAAATGCACCTTCAGGATGAACAGAGTTGTGTTCATGGGTCTTTTGCTTAGCAAGCATGGCGTCGGACCTACTGAGGAAAAAGTCAGAGCCGTTGCTGAAGCAAGTCAGCCACAGACACCTTCAGAAGTTCGTAGCTTCTTAGGACTTGTAGGATTTAGTGCCAGGTTTTTACCTGATTTCGCTACCACTGCTGATCCCCTCAGAAAACTTGCAAGAAAAGGAGAACCATTCGTGTGGAGCAAGGAACAGGAGCAGTCATTTCAGAAATTGAAGAGTCAAGTTGCAAGTGCACCAGTCCTGGCTTACTTTGATAAGGATGCGCCTACCCGTGTTATTGCTGACGCAAGTCCTGTTGGTCTTGGTGCTGTGCTGGTGCAAGAGAAGAATGGGGAAAGTCGTGCTGTTTGTTATGCCAGTCGAAGTTTGAGTCAAGTGGAGCGCCGTTATAGTCAGACAGAAAAAGAAGCACTAGCCTTAGTCTGGGCGTGTGAACGCTTCCACCTCTACTTGTATGGGCTCCCGCAGTTTGATCTCGTGACAGACCATGAAGCACTTAAAGTCATCTACTCGAGGAAGTCTAAACCTTCAGCCAGAATAGAGCGCTGGGTTCTGCGTCTGCAGCCGTACAACTATCAAGTTTGCTATGTGCCTTCAAGAAAGAATATCGCTGATGCACTTTCTCGACTGACAAAGATACCAGCCTCAGATCAGTACCTGAAAGATGATGGTTATGTACGCTTGGTAGCACTGCATGCTGTCCCTGCTGCATTGAGAATAAAAGAGATTGAACGGGTCTCGGCACAAGATTCAGAGTTGCAAGCAGTCAGAAATTGCCTCATAGAAGGAAATTGGGACAGTGCTCCTAAGTCGTATTTGCCAGTTCGCAATGAGTTGACCTTCATTGGTCATGTAATTCTTCGGGGAACAAGAATTGTTATACCCCAATCACTTCGCAAGAGAGTTGTCAGTTTGGCCCACGAAGGACACCAGGGAGTCGTAAAAACAAAGGAGAGACTTCGAACAAAGGTCTGGTGGCCTGCAATGGATCGTGATGCAGAGAGAAGATGCGCAGAGTGTTACGGATGTCAAGTGGTTACCAAGAACGTTCCACCACCACCAGTAAAACCGACACCATTACCCAACCAACCATGGGAAGAGGTAGCTGTGGATCTAATGGGTCCATTACCTTCTGGAGAATACCTGTTAGTTCTCGTCGATTATTACAGTCGGTGGATGGAAGTCGATGTCATCCGAACAACCTCCAGCAAAACCATTATTCATTGCCTGGATGCCCAATTTGCAAGACATGGGATACCTAAAGGTCTCCGTACCGACAATGGCTCAAATCTCGTGTCCAAAGAAGTAGAAGAGTATCTGAGAGAAATGGGGATTGAGCACCGTTACACGACACCCCTATGGCCAAGAGCTAACGGCGAAGTAGAAAGACAAAATAGGTCACTTCTGAAGTCCATGAGAGCAGCCCATGCAGAAGGCAAAAAATTGGAGAGAGGAGCTAAACCGGTTTCTTTTGGCATACAGGTCCACACCACATTCAACTACAGGAAAAAGCCCTGCTGAGTTACTGTTTAGAAGGAAGCTAACAACCAAAATGCCTGAGCTAGTTGATGTTGACGAGGAAAAGGAAGTTAGCGACCAAGCTGTCCGTGATCGGGACACCGAGAGAAAGCAGTCCAGCAAGGACTATGTTGACAAGAAGTTTCATGCCAGAGACCGAAATGTGAGAGAAGGAGACACTGTCCTGCTTGAGAAGAAGAAAGACAATAAGTTGTCACCTTGCTACGAAAAGGAGCCATATGAGGTGGTATCTCGTTATGGGGACCAAGTGATGTTGCAATCACAACAAGGTGTTCAGTACAAGCGCAACCTTCAGCATATTAAGCTCTTTAATAAGGCAGATCAGAAAGAACAGGAGACGCCTCTACAGGATGCTGAACCTCAGATTGCTCACCCTACAGCTGAGAAAGAACAGGAGATGTCGCTACAGGATGCTAAACCGCAGAATGCTAAGCCTGCAGCTGAGCAGCCATTGAGAAGGTCCACTCGAATTTCGAGCCGTCCGAAGGCTCTGAACGATTATGTTCTATACTTAAACTAGTGATATTTGCAGTCATATGATATTCGTTGTTGTGTTGAACAGGTGACATTGGAGCATTGTTTTATGAACTAAACAGCAAGGCCATGTTTATGGCTAGTGTGACTTGTGAACATTTGAGCATAAGAACATGAAATGAACTTTAGTTTTTGATTAAGTATCCAAGCGAAGAAAGAAAGGGATGTAGTGTATTGAGGACAGCGGTTGCATATGTAAGAATATACATCCGGGACAGAGAGAGAGCGGGAAAATAGAGTGTTGGAGCGTGTACTGTGTGTACTCCATTAAACCGTATGTTTTAAGCCTTTGTGGCTGTCTTTGTGGCTTAACAACACTACAGTTACTGTTGATTTGTCCAGTATAAAAACAAATGAATTTATCGAAATATTGAGCTAAATTTAGCTCTTTGCTCATTTGGAATGCTTATAATATGACACCATATAAGGTAAAAACTCGGCCTCTGCAATAATAAATTCATAATTAACCCAAAGATTACTGGGGTCAAAAAGTTCCGTGAAATAAAAGATTTAGCACATTATTGCACAGTAGTATTAGAATTAGACTTTATTGTTGTAAATGGAAATTTAAACATTTCAAATGAAATCTGTATTGTCTATGAGAAATATAAGCGTCAGGTGATTCGTGAATGTTGCCAAATTAATTGTTCACCTTAGCTGCCTGATTTATAACATTAAATGTTTATACTCGCCTTAAACTGGACAATCCTCCAGATCTTTATGCCGACTTTCTTTCCACATCCTTTCCAAGCTTTCTCTGTCATTGCCGAGCTTTTCTTGACCTGACAACACAAATACAGTGAAAATATTACATCAAAGGATGTGCTAATGTTCCTATACTTACTCGCATAGCCAGTGATTTAACGTACCTAGTAAGGTACAGGAGAAATTCCATGCTTTCATTTTTTGGTCACACATTTCTAACTTTGTTAATTTATGACTTTTGACTTAGGAGCAGCGAAGTTACTAAATACAACTTCTGCTGTATGTGCCATGTACGGTGGTTTCGTTCAGCAGGACCACAGGTTCAACTTGAAACGTTTCACAAAATAGACAGCAACATGATTGAAACAAACTGGTTCAGGTAATTATATGCTGTCGAACACCTAAAAATTCACCACTTGCCAACTGACCGCAGCCATTTTAAAACAGAAAGCTTACATTTTTCTCCGTGTCTGAACCGAACAATGCCAAGTTTGTGTCCTTCCAATCAAGTTTTTTAGCCTTAACAAGTCCGGCCATTTCTCCACTTCGGACTGGTACTTTCACGAAAACTGTACTAGCACAACTAAAGGAGTTCCCACAGCAGCAAAATGCCAACCTATCTAAGAACTATTTTCATGCCCAGCAATTGGTCGATGGCATGCTGATGTTGATCATTAACATAACACGACAGTCACGCAAGTCTCCTTCTTTTACGATTGACAACAATATGTTAATGTGACGCAAATATTATATAGTAACATAACACGAAAGTTAAGCAAGTCTTCCTCTTTTACAATTGACAACAATATATTTGATGACTTTGATGTGACGCAAATGAAATCAAAGAAATACTGTTCAGTTCACAACAACCGAGTGCTAAATTGTAGCCTCCTGGCGCAGACATCTCACTAGTAGGGCTCGTCACGCGCTCTGATTTATCAAAATTGAAACAGAGTATATACTTTCCCATAAAGCTGCTTTAGAGACCGAGGGTATTTCAATGCAAAGTTCAAACTCCACAAAATAGGTTTTAACTCTATTCTTTACACAAACACTAAACTCCACACATGTGTGCCGTCTGTAAACCAGTTGTAAATTTGGGGTGTCACGAAAACTCAGACCTCACAAGTTAATAACACAAGTTAATAACACTTTACAGACCGCCTTAAAAACTGCGCTCAAAAAGTGTACTTAGACGTCACGAATGTTTTCGACACCATCTCCCGGAAACGAAAACTCTTGCCAAAAAAGTCGTTTCCTTTTTGCAAGATTTCGCATTTAATAGTAATTACTCTTAATCATATAGTTGCGTTTATAGTATTTACATAAATTTAAATTTCACTAGTAAAGATTTTCGAAACAAGCTTGATTGATTTTACTAGTAAAGTTTTTAACAAAGTTTGTAAATATGCGAATTCCCGTAAATAGGGGGCTCTCAGCAATGTATTGTTAGGGATGTAGCGTAAGTAATTTTGAATCGTATTGTGTTTTATTTTAATGAAATGAATAAATGAATAAAAAAGGGCACTCATAGGAGGAAATACTGTGTTTATTGCCGTGTGAATCACCAAAGCAAAAATGAATCCACAAATATAGCCTACAGTGAATAATTTACACGCTGATGTACTCTGTAGGAACAGCGCCAATAAGCTCATAAAGAACACTTCATTCCTCCGAGAGGTTGATGCAGAACAGCGCCGGTAAAACAACATTGCCTTCATCTTGACATGGAAGCAATATAGAGGATAGGGTGATGTGCTCAAAACATTTTAACATCGACCTACCGGATCGGAGGTTGTCTTCGTATGTTGCGTAACGAACAGTTACAACGGTTAAACGATTAGACCGGATATTGGTAGGTAAATTTAATCATTAACCGGAATATGCTATCCAGTCTCGTTTGCTGTTTGAAAATGGCGGTAAAGTTTGATTTCTCTAGCTATTTCCAAAGTTAAGGCTATGACAGTAAGAACATTATGGTTATGACAGTTTTGAAAAGGTTCGAATCATGAATTCGCGATCGCGATCACGAATTGAAAATTTGCATTATTCAAAGCTCTGTTGTTTTAGGCCCCGTCCACATGTACCGTTTTCATTTGTGGACCTTGTGCTATCGAGTGATCAGGCGAAGTATCTGAACAGGCCTCATTTGAAGTCGAAGTAATGTTGTTGCTTATAGCGGCAAACTCGCTTATGCCTTCACCTGAAGCTTGGATTCTTTCGGCATCTTTATTTCCTTGATCTTCGCCTTCGGCATCGCGCCGTTCCGCACGGTGGAAGGTGCATGTCGACGGAAGACTGCGCGAAAAGCAGGAACGATTTCGAAAGGGAAGATCCTGCGCAAACCAAATTGCAATCCGCTTCGCATTATTACTGAACAGTCCATCGAGTTTCAAACACCTTTGTACCTAAACTTTGTAGACTACGAAAAAGCGTTCCATAGCATCGACCACCAAGTGGTATGGACACTATGGGCTGCCAGAGAACTTCATCAGAATGATTCAACTTCAGAGACTTAAGATGCCAAGTAATTCACGGGGAACCCTTGCAGAGCCTTTCACAGTGATAACAGGCGTGGGGCAGGGCTGCTTACTACCTCTTCTGCTATTGTTAGTGGTTTTAGACTGGGTGGCTAAAACGGGGCCGGCATTCAACAGACCTAGGGGAATTCGGTGGACGAAGATCCAGAGACAAAAGAACCTGATGGGTGCCACGAGGTGAAGTGCATATGTGTGAATTGGTCGGTCGGTTTGTAGTGTGTGGCGAATTCATGTTTTGTAGGGGGTGGGTCATGTAATTTTCAACCGTCATTTAGAGATGGATCAGTCAGTTTTGTGCCTAAAGAAAGGGATGGGCCATGTGTTCTTTATCCACCACACTTCCAAGTTGCTTCCCCCACCCCTCTCCCTATACTTTTTGACCGGTCCCTTATTGCTCACAATGGTGATAAATTAAACTTTCCCATTCTGATTAACGCTCTAGATAGGAACGATCTCCTCGGTATTTTCCTGTCTATCAGAGTTTTCCTTGTGGATTCTTTGAGGCTTATTTTAACGAAAATGAAGCAGAAAGATACCCCTTTGCATTCGTGCAAGGTAAATCGTTGTCGGATTCTTTACGAGTTTTTACTGAAAGAAAAGTTTGACGAAAGTGATGCGCCAGAGGATGCTGTCGCCCCGTCGCATATTTTGTTTTAGTCTCACTTTTAATTCCCAAAGAAAGACATTTTCCTTAGATATTACCCAATTATCTTGATAGTATATATAGTTAACTACATTTATAGGCCCCAAAAACTTCATCCTGAAATAATAACGCTCTCAAAGAATTTGTTCAATTTTGCCAACATCGAGGCGGCTCCCTTGAGCGATTTCCGAAAAAATCTCCTGGCACGAAGACATAGTCAACGAAAAGGAACCCCCATAGCAACATCATAATGTTGCTATGACAACTCTGACGTCAAGCTGGTCATGAGCGACTAAAAATATCCAGTCGAGCCATCTTAAATCTTGAAACAAGACCTTCGTATGGAACGCGAAGCCGCGCTCCTAAAATTTGACTGAATTGTCGCGGCTTAGAAAGTTAATTATTATCGGCTTTTGCTCGTAAAACACTCAGCAAGGAAGCTGTAAAAGCTTTGAACAGGTATATACGTTAATTTGGAACTGCGTGACTCTAAAGACGCCTATGATATGATCTTTGAGACTCTCGATGGGTATTTCCGACGAAGTCGAAGACGCGGCGATCGCTACTGATGAAACGACGATCTTGGAGATTGAAGCGACGATTTTCAAATTATTGCATTCAGAAAAAATATTGGCAAGTCAGACCTAAAATATTTGAACATGAAAATTATAAATCATTTGATCCACAATCAAACCTGAAATGATCTTAAAGATCCGTGTGTGCAAAACAATTCTTGACATAAAAGCGACGATTTCGTTGAAAAGGCGACGATTTGATGAAAAAAGCGCGACGAAATCGACGTACGCGCGTACCCATAGAGAGGCTCATCTTTCAGGAATGTTACAACCTCGACAAACAGTCCGTAAGTGCCGATGTGATGACACACGGGCTTGTATTCGTTTTAATGGCGGCATTCGAGAAAAGCAGTGGTTAAAGCAACAATCAAACATACTCTTCGTGTAAAGGCTTGAACTCGGGATGCGTTGGTCGATGTTCGAATGCACGATCCACCATTTTGATGGCGATTAATAATCTTTGGCTTGCAAATAATTTAATGACTGTCGCTTCTGGGGAAGTAAACTTTCACAATCCGAGGTTTACGCAATCCACGGCTAATTTTAGAACGGAGGGGGTAAGTTTCTAAAGAAACTGTGGTGCTGCGTCGGTGGGGCGTTAGCCCTTCGTCGCTCCGACGAAGGGCTAACGCTCGAAACGTCAGCTCTTGAATCTCTTTACGGTGGCCAATTGACATTATCAACCCAGTTGATAAAACCAAATTATATAATTTTAGAACGGTTGGGATTTTTCCTAGCATTGACATAAACGCTGCAAGTTCTGGCACGCTCTTCAGTGTTTACCTTAGCAAATATTTAATTTTCCTTCAAATCTCTGAACTCGCTTCGATGAAACAGAAACGAATTCACTTCAATTGCCTAAACCCACAAGAAATACTCGCAAAATTGCAAATTAATGACTGTCGCTTCTGGCGAGGTAAACTTGCAAACTTACGAAGCGTAAGTGAAAGCTGCAACGTCAGCGCATTCAATGGCTGACGTAATTCCTTTTTTTAGTGTATTTAATATTCCCTTCGAATCGAACGCTTCGATAAAACCAAACGAAAATATATTTTATAACGAAAACAATATCCGTAACATTTTCCTTACATTAATGTTTTCAACAGCTTTTGGCGAATAAACATCACAGGTTGCGTGATTCAAAGTCCCGATCACGATTCGGCCGAGTGAAAGTTTGGGTCTGGTCAACAACAAGGAAACAAGACGCTTATAATATATAGAGCTTATAACCGCGCTATAGAGTTATGGGATTCATTAAGATCTTTGGAAGGTACATGATGAAGAATGCCTACTTGCCAAAAATCAGCATCTTATTTGAACTTAGGGGTGAGATATTGGTCCTTTCATGCTTCAGCGACTCCATACAAATCCTTGTAATTTTGTCTTGGTTCTAAACGTTTAGAACAAAGACAAAATTACAAGGATTTGTATGGAGTCACTGAAGCATGAAAGTAGTAAAGGACGCTCATATGCAGAGTAGCCAATCAGAATCGAGTATTTCGCCAACGTGATCGCTCTCGACCAATCAGATTGCAGGATTCCATTCAAGATGGCGCCGTTAATTTTCGGCCAATAAGAATCGAGCACGGGGATAATTAAATTCAAGATGGTGGCTTGGGAAATGTCACACAATGTTCTAGGGTCGGGCTAGGTCACGTGGGTCGCGTGGGGTTCTATTGTAGCGAATAATAAAGACCAAAAATATAAAAGTGAAAAATGAATTTATTACCTATATTTAACACAAGGGGTCCGGGAACCTCTGCGGGATCCGAGTGATCTCGAGCCCGACAAGAAGTCTTGCTGTTTGACTATGTACAAGAATAGGAAAAGTGAGCGGAGAGAAAGAAGATTCTAAAGATCCATCTCGTCAGTGTTCATTTCACCAATGTCTTTTTCATGGGTGAGACAACAATACCCGTACGGGTAAGACATCAAGATGTTGGGATCAATGATCCTCTTGTCGAACACCAACC
The DNA here is from genome assembly GCA_947652115.1 of Blastomussa wellsi. Classification (NCBI taxonomy): domain Eukaryota; kingdom Metazoa; phylum Cnidaria; class Anthozoa; order Scleractinia; family Plerogyridae; genus Blastomussa; species Blastomussa wellsi. The sequence continues at coordinate 10,462,727 of OX393567.1, forward strand.
CGTACTGTTTGGTGCGTGGATCCACCTTGAGGCGTTTGGTGGCACGATCGCGGGTGAAGAAGTTTGGGTTGGTCATAGCGATGTTTCGGCGTTTCTGAAAGGGATCAGTGATCTCGCTCAACACGTTTAGCTTCATGGTCTCGAAGTTCAAGACTTGTGAGCCACGGAAATTGAGTGTGAAGCCCCGCACTTTCCATTTTACCACACCGTCAGCTGTACGGTGCCCGTAGTTCTTGGGACCAGCCCTCACAAACTCAAGACCATAGTCGTCTGGATGGTCAGGTAGATCGTCGAACTCGTCTGTCATGTCGCCCAGGAAGTCACCGAGCTCTATTTCGGGGTCATCAGCCAACGGTAAATGACATAATGGGTGTCAAAGTACATTACCTGTTTCTGCAACTTCTCAAGGTACGAATGCAACTTCAAACGAGCCCAACCGTGTGGTGAAGGCAGCAATAAATATTTTGCGCTTGCCGTTGTCGATCTGGTTGGCCGCGATGTCTTTGCAAAGGATTTCCAATTTCTCGTCCGTGCAGATCCGAATGGCACGAATTTCCCACAACGGATTGGAAAGAGCGTCAAGAGAGCAGCAGGTTTAGAAATGTCTACGGTGGTGGTCTTGTCTGGATTTTTGCCAAACGTTCCCCAGAAACTGTTCAACATGAGCTTGGTAGTGGCTGGGTTCTTGATGATCCTGGTTGGGTCGAGAGCAATAACTTCACGTTCCTGGTACTGTCGTACATAGCGGCCTTTGGTTTCATCAGTAGTGGCCCAGCGTGGGTAGCGGGCAGATTCCTGTTTGATTTTAAGCCACTTGTTTACGTAGTTGGCAAAGAGACCACGCTGTGATTCTTCAAAGTGCCACACCTCGTGGATTTTGACGATCACGTATCCAAGTTCGACTGCTTTCTCCAATTCTGGGGTGCACCACGTGCCACGAAGCACACGCTCAGCAGCATCATGCTTGCAATAGTAAGAGCGCTCAACCATGGGTTTAGCCATCTCGGTCTCCATGCACGCGCGACAAAGGGCAAAGACCAACTTGAAGTGACGCACCGGTAATATGGGATGGTAGAGGTTGTCTGGTGGAAGCACGTCCACTTTGGCGATACTAAAGTACTGTGAGATGCCTGTGTGGTCAACGTCTGTCAGGATCTTGGGGTGACCACAGGATAGAGGGTGGACAACCGTGCCACAAGCAGCCCATGAACTCGTTCACGGTCTTGGTGGTAGGATCGTAACCGTCCACGAGGTACGAGCGGGTTGTGGTGCGGAGGGTCTGTTCTCCTCCGTCCTTGGAATGCCTGATAATGGCGATGGTTTGTGGAGGGAGAAGCTTCTTACGCCAGAATCGATGGCGCGCCGAGGCGATGGTTATGCATTTCTCCATTGGGTTGAAGTCTGCATGCTTCTCAAATTCTTGCTGGAACTTTTCGCACCCCGCTTTGAGAAGTTTAACATCGGAGATGCAATAAGCTTCCATTTCTTTCCTCATGTTGAAGACGTAGTTATTCTTGACCTTGTCAGCATACCACTTTT
>OX393567.1:10474265-10552808 GCA_947652115.1 Blastomussa wellsi
AACTATGTTTGCGAGTGAAGAGAATGAATCGATGTTCCACTTATATGTGAATCGTGACCAATAAACGTTTAGAACGTCTGACCAGTCAGTGCAGTTCATGAGCAAACAGGGTCATTGACCCTTGTACCCGACGCCGTGAAACCAGTTCCAATCTGGTTTTCCGGCCTTTTTTACCCAAATATGGTCAATGGACCTTGTACCGACGCTGTCAAACCAGTTTGGCAAAACAAGTTTTTTCAAGTAAACAATGACATCATTTCTGACCAATCAGCACATTTTATGACCAAATAGGGTCATTTAACTTTGTACTATACGCCGTCATTCCTGTTTTCTGACCAATCAGCGTTCAATGCATTTTCACATATAAATCGTTTACGTTCTTCGTTCACTCACTTCAGTTTAGACAAGATGAGTTAAGTACCAAGCACGAGTTATTACACGAACAGTAACAAAATCTGTCACATAGTGAATGGAAGCTGTAAAAATCTTAAACTCACCCCCACAGATAAAATGGAAGCGAACGAGTACACGACCGTTTACTTGTTTGTTTGCTTGTTTACTTGTTACAATTCTACCAAAATGACGTGGATGGAAGAAGACTGAAGCATTGAAACCAACGATCGGGTGAGACTCAACAAAAAATTCCGACCATTTAAGAAAGGGTATCTGCCAGGTTGGACGGAGGAAGTGTTTACGGTACGACAGAGTGTACCGGGAGTCGTTCCCACGTACAAGTTGGAAGAATTCGACGGGACACCCCTGAAAGGTACCTTTTACAGTCACGAATTACAAAACGTGAACGTGGAAGACGACGATTTGTTTCGAGTGGAAAAAATCTTGAAACGCAAAGGCAATAAAGTCCTGGTACGTTGGAAAGACTGGTCAGACAAGTACGACAGTTGGATCAAGAAGAGTGCTTTAGAAAAGATTAGAAGATGAATCACGTTGCCAAGTCATAGCAACCGCGCGGAGTTTCCGCAGAACCAACCCAATCATTTAAAGATTCGATTACCCAATCCTATTCGGTTGCAAGGATCGGGTTGGAAAGTGGGACTGAGTAGCATCTCGCTACCCGCTATGGATTGGATCATGAAATATCCCTCTGGCACGCTCAAGTTTGGTAGAGCCCACTACGATCCTAAAGATCTCAAGACGGTGGTGATCACCTTTTTCGAGCAACGTCGCATTTTGAATTACGGTGGACCTCATCTCGGTAGCTCCTATACAGCACCCGATAAAAAGAGAATGTACGTGAAGTTTCGTTGGGATGGAGATGATCTGCTGACGGATAACAAGGCCACACAAGTACGTGCAATTTACTCAACAGCAATGAAGATCAATAAAATGTTGACGTTAAAGATGAGATGGCTGAAAGAGAGGAACCCTGGAAATTATGACTTGGGACCGAATATACATCAAGAGTTTTTTACCGACACGCTACCTGATTTAGAAAAGATAACACACGATTTGAAAAACGACAGGGGCGAACCTCTGTTTTGGCTCATAGGAGAACAATTTCTTCATGTTATTTTGAACCGCTCCACGTTCAATATATTTCCTTACGCAAGGACCTATTGGACACAATTGAGACGCAAGTGTCACAGACAACAAGTGGACTAACCGAATTTGGTCAAGGTAAAACAATCCTCACCCTTCATTTCAAGCGATCATGAAAGGCGGAAGTTTGACACGATTCAGACCCGACCCACAAGATGGAGGTGGATTCCTTCACGAACTGAAGAAAACAAGTGTTATGGGAGGGCTGGAGGGGTTCAAAAACGGTCGCGGAGTTCTAGATCGCATTCAAAAGGCGAAAGAGGGTGCAAAACGAAGTGCTAAACAAACGGTGAAACGTAAAGCTTACGAAGTCATAGATAGCTTACGAAGTCAAGCGAAAACTCAGCGACATCTTCGACGAATGAATCCTATCTACTCAAGAAGTTCGAGACTTGTCAAATCTAGTAGAGGGCTAGCAACGCATTGTACCAACGGACTAATCAGGAAAAGTAAAAAAAAAAAAGCGGATGGATTAGTCCGTTTTGGCTAAGAGTGGGATCACATTTTTAGCGAGAAGACAAAGGAGAAGAAAAAGACGAAAATGACGGATACCATGGTAGACAGTGGGACATTGCATCCGCGTTCAAAACCAGTCCTGAATTCTCACCTGAACCTATTCACCGTTCCACCCACTGATCTCAGCATATCCAGCTATCGCATCGTTCCCATTTAGACCTACACGACAGGCATCAACCTTGTGGAATTCCAAGTGGTCTCTCAAGAAGATTATGTGGATCTCAGTCGAAGTTTCTTTCCCAAGCCATCATTTTGAATTTAATTATCCCCGTGAATGAAATCCTGCAATCTGATTGGTCGAGAGCGATCACGTGGGTGAAATACTCGATTCTGATTGGCTACTCCGCATATGAGCGTCCCTTACTACTCATGAAAGGGTCAATATCTCACCCCAAATTGAAATAAGATACCGATTTCTGGCATGTAGGCATCCAGTAAATCCCATAATTTCATAAATTTAGTTTTTGTAACGTCATCACTTCGGTACTCTATTAAAATTTAACGGACTATTTGTTTAAAAAACTAAATTATCTGCTTTTTTCCTCCCAAAAACACTCAGCAAGCTATGATCGTGTATATACAGCAGAACCCCGGTAACTCGAGCTCTGAAGGGAAACAAAAAACTGTTCGAGTTAGCGGGGTTTCGAGATATCGGAGTCGATTGAAATATTCAATTTTCCAGGTTAATAATTGATTTTCACCACTTCGGTATACAATACAGTGCAAATTAAACTTATTTCACGAGAAACTAATACATTTTGTAACAACTGTAAGATTATGCATTCTTACGATAATGCAATACTGTGAATGCAACTTTGTTTTTTAATATGACATTAACTGCTATTGTATATATCTAGATTCAAATTTTAGAGCCGTTATTTTCCTTGTATTAAGTACTGGCCCTGAAGAAGACTAGCTCTGCTAGTTGAAATATTGGCCTATACATTTTCCCCTCTTGCCGTAATGCCAGCCTTACAATCAATTTGGTTTTATACTTTCATAACACTTAGAGTGACGTCTAGTACGAGCATTTCTTTATCAAGAGATCCGGCACTAACAAGCCAAGTAGTTTGTTCTTCGTTGCGTGGTCTCCTGCATCCAAACGTTATATATTAGCTTATTCAATACGCTCAATTTATGTTCTCTTTTGCGTCGGGGTCGTTCTATTATCCGTAAAGTTCTCATTTCTTTGGCACAAAAAATGAATGCAGCGTCTGCTGTCGTATAGCCTCCTACGCAGGCGTTATTAGGGGATTGCGTTACCACTCGTCCCCACTAACGCCTGCTTAACCGCGACCAACATTCCTTTCCCATTGTCTCTCGCCAGAAAACCAACCATATAAAATTTCCCGCGAATCCGTTCTTCGCCGGCGCTGTTGGATACAATACTCTGGTGTATTTCGATGGTTGAAACACCAAAATATTATTTATTGTGAATACAAGAGGTAAGCGTGCGAGTCTGATTCTGTCATAAGTTGGAAGGGTTAATATTTTGGGAAAGATGATCTCTCTCCCATGAACACAACAGTGGATCAGAAATATTTATTTCAACGCTATAAAATGCTACAACAGACTTCGCCAACTCGAAAACGCAAAGCGGAATTAATTTAGAAATCATCAAAGAGGTCCACATCCGTGGTATTTACGAGCGAACAAATCGAAGGGATTCACCGCGCTGAATCATTCATTCGAAAAACTTGCCACAGAACGATTTAAAGCGTCCAGCGCTGCTGGATTAAAAGGCTGGCTTGAAAATATGTTCAACTTCTCCTTTCGATAGTTCATTGGCCCTTTGATTTGAGGCCTCAATTTGCTTAAAATTGGGTTTGAACAACCGACGATTATGAACGGCGAACACGTTTGAAATAATATATTTTCCGAACACCAAAATCGCTACGCAGTCGTTTAGAGTCTGAAACGTGGAAACTTTGACCCATAGGCTACCTTTTCATTTGGCTGAACTTCAGTAATTCGTTGCTGGATTGTACGTATTTTTGCGGAGCTGTGAGGAAAAATATGAACTGAAAATCAACGAGACTGTCGAACACACTGAAGGCAAAGCTTCATAACAAACGACTTACCGTAGCCAGTTGATAAATTAAGGAGTGCACCTCTCTTACCTTAAGTAAAAAAGTTTCCCTTCGCAAATTCAGAACTTGCTTTCATCTAAAATGAATTTACCAGAGAAATCTCTGATTTGGAGCAAAATCAATCGTCCCTGGCATCGCGGCGGGAGAAGCGTCGTGGGGATTTTAGTTGGTAAAATCTGATTGGCTAAGCGGCGGTCAAGGTGAAGGTCGGCTTTCCGGATTTTAGTAGGTAAAATCTGATTGGCGAAGCGGCGGAAAGGAATGTTGGCCTCGGTTAAGCAGACGTTAGTGGGGACGAGTGTAACGCAATCCCCTAATAACGGCTAGGGAGCTCCTGAAGATTCTTTCTGCTAATGCGTCTATTTGCTGTATATGGCTTCTGATTTCCTCTGCACCCTCATTCACGAACAGACTGTATGAAGTCAGCACATCAATTGGGATCTTACTTCGCTTGTAGTGGGTTTCTTAGGGCATTCTTCTACGAGCTCAACGAAATCTATGTCTATCCGGTATACCCTGCGAGCCCCTTATCTAGGAAGATCGAAGGGACCTCTGCTCGCAGGGTATATCCGGTATGACTAAATATGAACGGTAAACTGTCCAATACGTTATCTGTTCGTTACACTAATTAAAATCAAATTGCTCCAGTCATTGTTCCAGTGTTAGAAAAGAAAAGCTAATGGGATATCTCAATGGGTATCCGTGGCGAGGTATTAGAACCAGAAATTCGAGTTATCGGGGTAAATTTTTATCAAGGGAAACGAAATTAAGTTTGAGTTAGCGGGGTTTTCGAGTTATCCGAGTTCGAGTTAGCCGAGTAAAAATGAAAAGTTGGGTCAAATCCAAGGGAATTGAGACTCAGTTCGAGTTAGCGGGGAAGTTCGGGTTATCCGCGTTCGAGTTACCAGGGTTCTTCTGTACGTGAATTTGGTACTTCGCGTCGGACATTGCGTGACTCCAAGTTTCCGTGGATGCCGACATGATGGTACTTATTTAGTTTACTGAGCAGCATGAATTACACGAATGAAAAACATAGATTAATTTGACAATAGAAGCTCGCGAAATAAAGTCTCAGGCCTGTGCTGTGTCCAGTTCGCGAGTTATTTGCCGAAATGTTCCACGCAAATTTACAAAGCTTAGTATGGAGACGCCATATTTGTGTCCTTCCGAGGGGCACAAATATGGCCGCCGTGATGCACGCGAAACCATCTGGAATTCAATTGTGCTATAATAGCGACTACCTTTGGCTCATGAGCTATTATGCTTACACATAAACATCACTTATTATATCTGAGATGTTCAAACATCTGAAAATCGAAAGGATATGTCACATAAGGCCGAGAACTCAAATATTCAAGATGCTCTGTTTTCAAAACGAAGGGTACTATCGAGCTGAAAATGTGCGAAAAGATATAGTTTTAGTCAACCTTACACCTAGTGGCAACGAAAATTTAACAGGCCTAGCGAATTTTGATTTCAGAATTTTATGACGTCACTTGAAAACCAAGAATTTATCTGGCGTTTTAACTTTCGCGCGCTGGATAGTAAATTAGTTCATTAATTAATTGATTGGCTTTCAATTAGTGGGTCACCTCTTAGCTCTTACAGATTGGGGACCACCCTTCAGGTGAGACAAAAGAACAGACAATGGACCCTTGCCAAACAATAAGGCTGCAACACTATCCCTGCCACTGAAATTTAAAGGAAAATTAGAGTATAATTTTAATAATACAAAGGGCTAACTACGTGTAGATGGTCATACGATGTCGTGTTTGTTTGTTTGTTTCAGTATGCTTGCAGTATAAACTGCTTGCAGCTTATTGAACTTCTATAATTAAACGACACCGGTTATATCATTCTCGTCCTCAAACCCCAAAAACGAGAGCTCGGTGATGAGAATGCGGATGCATTTAAAAACTGCAAAATCCAGAGCTTAAAACAAACTAAAACGACTTCATTGGTAATGCATCGTCAACTTCAATTTGGATCATCTTTAAAAGCCTATAACAGCGTCATTATAATGCACTATCAATTTCAATTTTATGGCATATTAACGACCCCGGACGGCATCTGGATAAAGTACTGCCACATAAAATAATCATGAGGCATTATTTCGCGTCATTTCTAATTTTGTAGGCCACAAATACACTTAAAACTCTCCGGCTTTCGTAACGTCGTCTTTGCCGGCAAGCACTATCCTGATGACGCCGCGTGGCGTTAAACAGCGAATGGTTCAGGCACCTGGTGGTTTATACTACGCTTCACAGTGACTTCATAAAGGCGTTTCAGTTTAGTTCTTTACCACGATCGCAGTACTCTTAAAAGTTTCCCTTTAAAAGTATAGAAAGATCCGCTCCGTTCTTCCAGAAATGACAGCATACATATATTTAATTCAGCTTCCATGATTACGGTCGCCGTTAGTTAATATTCTGCTGTGGCATTTGTTTCTTGACAGCGAAGGAGGGTGTAAAAACGTTACAAATAAACACGCAGTGACGGATTTTTAGTAAGACTTTTGCACTTCACTGCTCTTCTTGTGTTAATTTTTTTGTATATTTAATTTCTCCATGTCATTCAGAATTCTAATTGTGAGCTTTTGAAGGGAGATGCTGTGTAAACCTCATGGGTGCGCCAAATAAACCTCGCATGAAAATAGTTCTTTTAATTATTGTGCAGTGAAAAATAGTTATTTTAATTATTTTGCAGTGAAAATAGCAAACGTGGTTGTTTTAAATGTGTTGAAAGCCGTTAAATATTTTTTGGCACTTTAAAAAAGAAAACGGGAAGGTCTCACTGTTGATTTGAACTTCCTCAGAATAAATAAAAACAACGGACGAGCTGGTGATTAACATATTAAAGTTGCAGGTGGTATGAAAGAATTGCTGGTGTCTTCCTCAAGTTTAGCAGTCAGGTGAAAAGCAGAAATACGTTTAAATATTACCTCAGTACAGGCCGCCCTGTATAGCCCCAAAATTTGGATATTTCTGGAAAACGAAAGCGTACAATGATCATGGTTTGCAAAGGATATATACTTCTTAATAATCATTGATCTGAATTCAAGACAGTCAATATAAGAGTCTCAAAGTATATTGCAGTTTCAAAATTATTCCTGCCCTCATTACTTACTTGCTTTTCCGTGTCACTTCCGAAAAATTCCAAGTTTGTATCTTTCCAAAGAAGCTTTTTTGGTTTTACAAGGCCTGCCATTGTCACTGCACTAAGATTACCTCCTGGCTGTTGGATTGTATGACTCGAGGATTGTGTACTTTAATACAAACAATAATTTTCCAGGTTAATTTGAATAAGATGCGATCCAAATATAGCTGATCACCCTCTTTCCGATTGGTTCCGCATTAATTAATGAATAAATTATACCCGCCGGATGCCTCTGCACCCATTCTCGACCATTCTCCTTTGCGCACGGCCGGAGGCTCTGGGGTGCACCTGGGCACGTCACAGAATAAATTACTATCCAGTGGATTGCATATTTTTGCCAACAAAACCAGATCAGGAGTTGTGCCTCTCGGTATCAGTGATCACTCCCTTGTTTATTCAATTCGTAAAATGCATTATACCAATCCAGGGGGTGTCAAGATTATCCTGACTACTCGGAAGTCTCAAACAAGGAGGAGTTTCTAAAAGACGTAAACCAACAGCAATTGGATGATATTAGTCAGTACTCTGACCCAAACGAAATGTGGAAAACTTGGAAGAATCAGCTACTCAGCGGCTTACCTGCCTCGTCCCTAGGCGCCGGTCGGTCGGGTTGATGGTGAGGTTGCACTCCGCGGCCATGAGTCCCACAACGCCACGCGAACCGCGCAAAATCAATCCCAAAACGCAAAGCGCACCTAGTATGAGCAAGGAGCGACGCCTGGGGACGACGCAGGCGGCTTACCGGGACTAGAAAATTTACATTGGATGCATGCTTGTTATAGAGGGGGGACGAGCATGGGACTGGAAATAAATATTTTAGACCAATTGAATCGGAAAATTAAGCCAGTCACCGCAAAAGGCATTCAAACAGTATGTGTATGTTTATTAAATAGACCAATTCCGATATATTAATATTCTAACATGTCTCCGAGGCTTAGGGGAATAAAAGAAAAGATTTTGCATCGAGGCTTACGGATGAATAAATAATTTCTTTTGTTTTATTCCCCTAAGCCTCGGCACCATGTTAGAATTTAATATATAGGAATTGGTCTATTTGTGTTATCGTGTTAAATGAAAATACATATCACACTTTTGAAAATCTTATATTTAAGAAACCTTTGCATGGTTGGAGGGAAGGTATCCTCTTTAGTGTGGTAGGAATAACTTTTCAACCCAATCGAACCAAATCGATTCTAGGCATTCGTACCCAGTCCTCTGCTCGTTTAGAAAATGGCATAGGGAATAGGGACAACCTCACACCTTTCTCAAGTAAGTCTAATTGCATTCCACATAGTCCTGCCAGCGTGCAAGGAAACGTTACATTGGTTAGAAACCAGACGTAAACTGCAGCACTCCCGTTGGCCTAAATAGCTCTCCGGTTAGCCTACTATCACTCTGGTTAGCCTACTAGACTTCTGGTTAGCCTAAATAGCTCTACAGTTAGCCTACTTACACTCTGGTTAGCCTAAATAGCTCTGCAGTTAGCCTACTTTCACTCTGGTTAGTCTAAATAGCTCTGCAATTAGCCTACTTGCACTCTGGTTAGCCTAAATAGCTCTGCAGTTAGCCTACTTTCACTCTGGTTAGCCTAAATAGCTCTGCAGTTAGCCTACTTTCACTCTGGTTAGCCTAAATAGCTCTGCAGTTAGCCTACTTTCACTCTGGTTAGCCTAAATAGCTCTGCAGTTAGCCTACTTTCACTCTGGTTAGCCTAAATAGCTCTGCAGTTAGCCTACTTTCACTCTGGTTAGCCTAAATAGCTCTGCAGTTAGCCTACTTTCACTCTGGTTAGCCTAAATAGCTCTGCAGTTAGCCTACTTTCACTCTGGTTAGCCTAAATAGCTCTGCAGTTAGCCTACTTTCACTCTGGTTAGCCTAAATAGCTCTGCAGTTAGCCTACTTTCACTCTGGTTAGCCTAAATAGCTCTCCAGTTAGCCTACTAGCCCTCTGGTTAGCCTACTGAGCACTCCGGTTAGCCTAAATAGCTCTCCGGTTAGCCTACAGTACGTTAACTTAGGTTGCTTGCGGTTGGCCTGTATATTTGGGTTACGATATCTAGCTAAAAAATTCAGAATTCTGGCAGCTGGTCGTGGGTAGCCGAAAAAAGTTGCCAAGGGTGATGCCAACCTCATGTACGAAAAATAAGAAGTCTCACCACACGAATTGTCACTCCCATGGTGAGCTCTGGCATGACACCGTGGAAAAACGTGCCGCGCATCTGCATGAGGTCACGATTTCTCGAGCTGGTCATCGTCCGCAAGGGAGCCCAAACGTGCGAACTTAATAATAGCAAAAATTGGAACCAAAATTATGAAGGTGGAGATTGAGAGGTGAAAAACAAAAAACGTTGTACCGCGGTGTTAATAGCACTTGCTCCCAGAACACCGAATGACTGCGCTGGGCTGCACACACACACAGGCGCAGGTACAGTGGTATAAACAACACACACACAAGTTAACAGCAAGTTTTTATTTTAGACCTTAGTTTTACCTAAGTGTGACGGACGGATACAGCCTGGATGGTTGTGATTATTAGAAGACTACCTTAACTACGTACTTGACTGTAATAACGGACCGTTGAAGATTTAGGTTAAATCCGAGCATAGCTGATATTAAAAAGGATAAATTATATACTAGAAAAAAATGCAAAAGCCCAGGGTATCTCCGTCACTTATGTTTACGACAAATAACTCCTTACTTTTAACCCACGATTACATATTTAAGTTCTTAAAACCACCAAACACAAGAAAGTTATGATCGAACAGTGTTCGTCTGGTTGCCATTCACCTCTTGAAACCATGCTGAAAACAGAATTGGCGTCAAATAGTTATTTTGCTTTGGAAATGCTATACTATTAAACCGATGACTAACTTGTGCGTGAGCTCTTGGAAATCACATTTCCCCTTCAATGTTTTGAACGAATGACAAGTTAAGGATCAATACTCAAGGAAGGTTACTTTCAAAGACGAGCCCGAAGACTCCAAAAAATTGACAGGAGGTTACAGAACCAAAAGTGGATGTTAAAATGGTCACCTGATAAGAAAAAGATGCGTTATAAATAATCCTTATCGCATCTGGACAAAAGTAAAATATGCCAATTAAAGGCACAAATATGCAGAGTGTGGGAAAACACGTTTGTATGAAAAGCTATTAAAGGGACGCAGTCAGCTGGTGCACATGCGCATTTGATACCATTTCATAGCTAATTTGCATATCACTTTTGGAGACGCGATCCATACTGTTTTTACCAAATATGCAAAATAATAACGGAGCTCCGGCCACCCGAAGGGCGCGTGCAAAATACGTCCGCACGTACGACATCGCCCCAAATATCAATATGGCGGCTATAGTTCAGAGAGTTTGGCCTCGTTAACATTTTTGAAGGTTACCATAAGCTTATATCTTTGCCATGTTATGGTCAATTGACAGCTGTCAAAAGAAAGCATCTGCTGGCCAGTATCATGACCAGATCGCGGGCTCAGATTTAGAACTCGTCGTGTTTTTAAAATTGACCGTTGACCAGGTATTGTTTTTCATTGATCGCGGGCTCAGTTCCTATTGTTTTCCTTCTGGAAGCATTGTTAATTTTTTATGCTCTTTCTCAGCGGAAATTCGGCAATTGGGGTTGACGTTTTTAATTATTCTCATTTATTTGAGCTGTGGAATTTTTCTTTAGTTGTTACCCACGCTAGCTCTTTTAATGAACGCACCTTCAGCACGCAATTTCAGAAATTATTAAGAACCAGCAAAAACACGGAGCTCCGCTTTTAGGCTTTGCTAAATCTATATATTATCATAGAATAAGCAAAAGTAAACTCAAAAACAAGTTTTCAGTCAGCAATTGAAAATCGAGTGAACCACTGGGAAGATTAAAGCGGGTTTCTAGATGTAATCGACGAGTAACTTTGATTTCAGGTGGAGGTAAACGTTTCTCAAAGTGAGAAAACTAGCGTCCAGGGTCAGGCGGGCCCAAAGCTGACTGTGTCTCTTTAAGTTGCTCCAGTTGCTAAAATCGCAGTCTTGAACCACTTTCTGAGCTCAGTAAGCAGAAAAAAGGGGGTCAACTGAGAATCGCGTTCGGAATGGACAGCAATGACGTGGATGTATTCTTCTTACCTTGCTAGTAGTTTTAAAACAGCGCATCAAACTCTCGTGATTTTTGGCCTTCTCTCACAGCAGTCACTGGTACCAGTGGATGTTTGGTTGTCAGCAAGTAGTTCTAGGCGAGACAACAGTTAAAACAAACAAGATAATTTTGATACCATATATTTGACCTTTACAGGCTAATAACCTTACAACTACTTAGTGAAAATGAGAGTGATGGCAAATTTTCAGCTCGGTAAATTTAATGTGAAAGATTAATTAATCAACATGACACGAGCGTGGGACAAAGAAAAATTCTGAGTCTCCTACAGGAATCGAACCCATGACCTGCCGAACACCGGGCGGGCGCTCTATCCACTGAGCTACGACAAACGTATGGAGAGCGAGGACATTTTTACTGAGTTCTTATGTGACACACGTCCCGCATACTGCTAGGATCAGCAATGTCGCTATCATCATGAGTTGTGGAAATGAAAGTGATGGCAAATTTTCAGCTCGGTAAATTTAATGTGAAAGATTAATTAATCTTTATAAATCTTTATAAAGATTAATTTCATACTCAGTGAAAGTTTTCGGTTTTTACATATTTTTGTCAAATCGACAAAAAATATTTCTGCAAATTTTTAAAAATCCTGACAATAGGTGCTACGTTATTTTTTCATAAATTTGAAGTGGCTCTGCAAAAATTGACAGAATTTTTTAAATGTTTGTAAAAATGTTCCTTTTTTCGATCTAACAAAATTATGTAAAAAAAACTTTCACGAGTAGTTTTTAAGTTATTAGCCTGCAAAGGTTAAATATATGGCATCGTTGACCTCTTTTTAACGTTGCCATGGCAACAGAGTTTGTCTCCATTTTGACCTGACTCTGTTTACTGATAAATACTTTACATGTTTTTCATTTGCATGGACGGCCTAGCTGTAATAGAATGCCAAAGACGGGTAGCTTTAAAGTATTGCCAGCCACCTTAATTGCTCCAGAGCGAGCAGCAGTTATAACCAGAATGTATCAGAAATCTATTCAAATGATGTTGATTGGTCTGTGAAATATTTGATTATTGATGAATTTTCTGTTATTGGTTAAAAGATGTTTACCTGGATAAACAGGCGATGTAAACAAGCAACTGGTCTAACAACCCAACCTTTCAGTGGAATACTTTCAGTAATATTAGTTGGAAATATAGCACAACGGCCTCCCATCACTGATCAAGTTTTATACCACAATAAACCAAAACGTGACTTGGCTGTCGAGGGTTACTGTTTGAAACAGCTGTTAAATTTCAAGTAAATGAAAGAGCCAAGGGAAATGATGTAGATCACAAGAAAAATTTAGGCAACTGAAAATGAGAGCTAGAAACGGTGATTCATCATTACAAGATTGGAAAGTTTTTTTAGAAAGAAATCCACTAAAGTTGATAACTTCGCACATTTCAAAAACTGTGCAGTGAGATTATCATTTGGAAATGAGAAAGTTGCAACAGATAACTACAACTAGCTATAGTTATCACTACAACTGCCACCGCTAGCTGAGAGATCTATGATTTTGTAGGTGTCATTTATTTATTTGTTTATCTAGTTACGGAAATACAATTTCAAACTGAACTTGTAACTTTTATTGGAATACAGTTTTCTTGTTGACGGCACTTGAATTGCTATCAAATGCACAGGAAATTATGAAACGGTAATGTTTAGGAGTCAACAACAACATTCGTGAATTTAAAACGCTGTAACGCTGTTGCACAAACTGACAAATTATGGACTGCTTTCCACGTACTAGTGATTATTGAACAAGTCTATCGATCGTGGTTGCAGATCGAGTCTGTCATGAGTCTGTAGATCCTGATGTTTAATGTGATTTGCGTCTAACAAATCGATCACGTTTAGATCGATTCTGTCGATCCTAGTTTTGTGATTGTGTCTGACAAATCGCCTTAAAATCAGGCTAAACTATATTTCTGTGATTGGGTAATAAAGCGACTGGGCCAAACCCTGCGGGGGCAATAAATTGTGTCACCTAAATCAACCAATAATGATTAATGCACAGCATAATAACAGCAAGGCAACTTTTAATTGCTGAAGACATTGGCGGATTAGAACCTACATTATATTTGGCAAAAAATGCTAGAGTAATGGTGACACGTAACCTTTGGACTGAAGTAGGTCTTTGTAATGGTGCGATAGGAACAGTTCTTGATGTCATTTATGCTGAAGGACACCAGCCCACCTGTGTTACCCATTGCAATCATTGTTAGATTTGATGAAAAAGATTATTCAGGACCAGGGTTTAGTGCCCATATTCCAAATTGTCCCTGTTTACCCAGTTCCAAATTGTTCCAACACATTGGAACAAACCTGGAGCATCAGCAATTTCCAATAAAGCTTGCTTGGTCCATTACCATTCACAAATCCCAAGGTCTTACACTGAATGATATTTGGGTTCATTTGGGTCCATCTGAGAAAGCAGCAGGCCTAACCTATGTGGCCCTAACGAGAGTACAGACACTTTCCAATCTGATCATTGAACGTATGCCTTATGAGAGATTAAAATGAAGTGATTCTGAATTGGCCTAGCCGCACTTCCACAACATAATTTTTAAAGTATGTTGACAACCGAGGTGGCCTCCTTCTATAAGCCTGGTGGTTTCCTGGAGGTCTCCTCGCCCTACTATTCCACTTCAACTGTAACTATATAATTCCTATTCAATGTGGCGAATAAATGATGATGATGAACATCCCTAAAAACAATCTTTCAATTACAAGTACAGAGTATTTAAAGAAACTAGGTTAAACAAATCGAATGAAATAACTATCAGAATTAACCAAAGCTACAAAGAGGGTAGAATACGAAATCCCCTCTTCCCCTGTGTCACCCTCTTCCTCCAACACAACAAGCAAGTTTTTTCCTTATTTCCTTTATAAAATTTAGATACATTCTAATCAATTGGGAATACCATATAACTTGAACTATAATTGAATCATTATTTTCAAAAGGTTTGTATTATGTTTTTCACCATAACAGTCAGTCATTTAAAACAATCTTATTATTGGAGGACAACAAATTCTTTAACGTGTTTAACAAGTAAGTAAGTTTATTAAAAAACTCTCTGGCAGTAAAACTGAGTTATCCTGATAGCTTACTAGCTTATATACTAAGGTATAAATGTATATATATAATAATAATAATTGAAAGTCAATTAAAGTATCCAAATGTGAAAAAGTTCTCTGCTCTCTTTGTCCTACAGATTGTGTTGTTACAGAAAATTCCATAAAATCAAACCAAGTCGAGCCCAAACGCAAAAATAAAGTGCTATTTCTTAGTTCATCACCTGTAGGTTAAACTAAGTAATTATAAACAAATTATGTTGCCATCAAAATGTTGTTACCATTTTAACACCTTTTCCTTTCCTAATAGTCCAAAAGGTAACTCAAGTACAGGAGAGTGTAATATAAATTAGGCGTTTCGGTTTCAGCTTTTCTATTTCAGGAGAACATAAGATTTTCAAAAGTTCCCTTGTTCTTATATATAATTTCAACAGACAAATCAAGCAGTTAATTTCTGCAGAGACATAATATGGAAGTACTATCATTGTGATTATATTCACTGATCATTCAATAGCATTATTCAAGTAACAACAGTTTCAGTAACCTCCACCCAACAATCTTTAGTTTGCATTGAATCATTTCACGTCCTAAAGACAGAAATTATGTAAAAAATAATTATTGCAACCAAATACGAAATTCCCCAATAACAGAACAGTGGGGACACTCAATGTTATAAACATTAGAAGTTTTAATTTCAGTTAATAAGCTCTTCTATATCAGCACAAAAATTTCTGTTTCAGTTTATGAGTTCCAAGTACATTATTTTTAATACTATTCAATAGACCCGTCACAATAAACCATTTCAAAACCATTTCACATACTGGCAACGTAATGCATTGTCTACTGTTAAATATTGCATGACATCAATCGCCAAACAGACTACAGTTTGTTGCCAAAACACTAACAACAAACCAACCCTATTTCTCATGAGTTATGTATAATTCGTCCTTGGTATTCAACACAACACTGACATTAACTGAGCTTAGTCGATCTGTATGGGAGAATCTTGACCTCGGTCGTGCGTTCGGTCTGTACTCACCACCTCGGTCAAGATTCTCCCACACAGACCTCCCGCTCGGTTAATAAGAGCTAATTATTATTCAACAAATTGTCACGTTGCCTATATATGGTCATTATGCTCTCAATATCCGTCAACTGCATCTGACAGATAATTTGGGGTATACGATACGTAACGATTTGGTAAAAATCAGACAATATTCCGCAAGATTGAGCAGGATAATTGTTTTATTATTCAACAAAGTGTCAACGAAGAGCATTTTACAGCTAGAAAAGTTGCCGTTGTGGCGCTTTGCGAGACTTCTACCGAATTATCGTTACTTGACGTATACTGCAGAATATCTGTCAGCTGCAGTTGACGAATATTGAGAGCATAATGACCATATTTCGACAGTGTTACAATTTGTTGAACAACAATGGTCAGATCCATAAGGGAAGGAACGAATAAGAAAGCTACAAAATCATTATCCAGAGGTCAGAAATTTACTAGCTGTTATATTGGTCTAAAAGATAGTAGTGTCTGGGATTTTCGCAGATTTTAGGGCAATTTTAAGTTTAAGAATTCATAAAAAACGAATGGATATAAGAAAAATCCCAGGCACCCTTCTACAGAATAATATCTATAGATGAAATTCCACATAAAAGTTTAAGTGTTCGTGTAAACATGTTCTCAAATGAGCCTAATGAAGCACACAACATGCTTGTGTTTCTTACTATAGGCTGTATTATCAAAACAAATTAAAAAATAGTGTAATATTCAGTAAGTCTTCAGAAAATATATTTATATTTTTCTTGGGATTAGCAATGCTAAATATGGCTATTTCTTTGCTGTCTGTAGAATTCTGTTTCATTTCAAGAAAACTTGGAGGAAGTTTTTTTTCTAATCGTTACACATGATTGAATTTTGAGGTTTTCTGGCAAGGTTCGTAAATACCTTTAGCCTGTTTTTCGATCAGAAATGAACGCCGACTCACTGCCAGCAGTGTTCAAGATATCGCTTACTGTCTTTGATTGCTATTCTAAACTTTGCTATTCTAAAATGAACCTGAATCGGGCCAAAAACACATTTACGCCTGTGAACATCAACTTTATTGTTATATTATTGATAACAAGGGGGCTCCAGCCATCATCCCTTACTTAACTTTGACCAGGACCACACATACTTATATTTACATGAAGGTCATTCTACACTTAGTTTTATTTCAAAAAAAAGAAAGAAAATATTTTACTCCAAACATTGGGAATCAAACCCGGGAAAATTCAACTCAGGATACACTCACTTACCACTATAATGGATAGTCAGGGCTGAAGAAGCGGACGAGCGAGGAGAAAAAAGCGCAATTGAATAAAATTATGTACATATTAAGTGCACTATACAAATTCCATTATCATATCACATCAAAACGATGGGGGCGAAAGTAATAAGCAAATTTTGGTTTTGCAATACTACGCTCAGTCATTGGTTTAAAAATCTTACACCCCTTTTTTAACCAATCAGGAGTAAAACCAATCGTGACTCGCGCATGCAATGTTTTCCCGCACTTCGTGTCAGCTACATGTAATTTCTTTGAGTTTTGTTTGGTTCACTGGATTGTCTCTGTCCTTTGTGATTGGTCAAAGTAATGAGTTTGGCTTTGATTTTAAGACACCCGATTGAAAATTGCTCAATCACACATTTTGTCCTTACCCATGGCTGGTTAATGTTGATTTACATGTATCTCCACCTACTTACATGAGCATATTGTAAGGCTTTGCGCCGTTCATCAATACTAGCCTTACTTCCCACCCAAACAAAGCAGTCTTTGCCAGTGTCCACCACAAACACTGTAAAGAAACAACAAACAACAAATCAACACAAGAGGTGACTCAAACAAGAGACATGGATGCACCAATACACAGGAAGATGACAGGGCCTTTCAAATTAGAGTGACAGATAAGTCTCACATCCCAATTATGGTTACACAAACCACATTCTACAATTTATATTAAAACTGGTTGTTCGCACCGTCAGAACTATCCAGCACATCCTTGGAGAACTTGGGCGTGTCAAACAATTCCAGTTGTCCACTGCTATCACTTAGTTTCTTGATTGTAGGTTCAAAATCTTCATCAACAGGGTCCTACCAAGAGAAACAAACACTCCTTTTTACTATATATAAAACTAGAAATAGTTGACAATACAGCTGCCCCACTGTTAAAGGGAACGTCGACTCTTGAAACAAGTTCACGTGAAGTAGCCTAAAAAAATGTTACCGAACATTAGGGAGATATAACATTTCACAATGATAAAAAACGGAAAAGATGACCGCTTTTAAAATTGGACTTTGTGAGGGTTTTTGTAGTGGCCTAGGCACATTTTCAAAATTTGCTTTCCTACCTCAGGCCATTGAAATGAAAGCTCATACAAACTATAGCATGTTTTGGTCACCTTTGTTTTTTCACGCATAAATGGCGTGGGGGGGGGGGGAGGACGTACTCACTTAAATTTTTATATAGCCCTGACCCTATTATTTTAAGGATAAAGTAAACAGAATTTGATACCCTACTTATGGACAAAACCCGAAAAATGACAACCTTTTGAAGGAAAATGTGTAAAAGGGTCAACTTTTTGTAGTTCTGCAACGTTTTCAGTTTGACAGACCGTTTCTTTTTCATTTTGCGAGTTGTTTATGCACTGCAAATTGCAAAATAGCCAAATGATACAATTTAGGTACCTATCTAAGGATTACACCGTGAAGAATGCCAAAAGAAGCAAAATGATACCCTATTTAAGGAACGAGAACCTAGAAAAACCATACCCTATCCCGCGGCACATACCTATATAGCCCATATATGTGAGTATTCCCCCCGGGATTGGCGCCAGATTTGTAGTGAGTTCAAAGAAAGTTCTTGCTTTCAAATCACATAGAAAGATTGGATATTCATCGCTTTTGGAACTTGAGGGGAAAATATCAAGGAACGTCTGGCTTAAAACTACTTTTAGTGAGCACTTTTGAAGTGGGCTCAAATTTTCAAAATTTGCTTTCCTACATTGTCTATCTTTTAGTAATTTATAAATAGACAGTTGAAATGAAAATCACATGTATGGCTGGACTCCAAGGTCAGGTTTTAAACTTTATTTCAGCTTTTCAAAGAAAAAAGGTAGATATTTTCTACCAAATTATAAATCCATACAAAGTCTCATACATGTACAAACTCGACTTATAGTACGCTTTGGTCACCTGTGTGCGTTCCAGATTGAATTGCAATTTGGAAATGTTGGTTTTTGAGGAGAAGGGGAAACCAGAGTAACCTGAGGAAAACCTCTCAGAACCAAGGCCAAGACCCAACAAACTCAACCCACACATGACGTCGGCATCCGGGAATCGAAGCCAGGCCACATTGTGGGACGCGAGCACTCTCATCACTGCACCAACCCTGCTCTCCAAGAAAATTTAAAATGGAATAAGCTAAGAGCACCGTATTCTCATCTCCTAATTTGTACAGCATATTTATTCTCTTCATGGTCGACTGACTAAGGAAAAAGGGGGACTGCTCGTAGTCATGGAAAAGTTCTTAGAAAAAGGGAAATTTGATTGGCGGGCTAAGATCGAATTTGACAACAACCTAGATGCAATTAACACCTTAACTCTGACTCCTACACAGGCCAATACCAACCTGGAGGAAGCATGGTCCTTTTGCCAAAAAATTGTGAAGTCATTGCCTTTTATACTGATAATCACTTAAACTGGGCAATGATCTTTCAAAGCAAGCCTAAAATAGCAAGCATGATGTGCTGAATATAGGTGCAGCCAGTGACTCAATCATACAATAGCTTACAAAAAATCATGTGACATGGACAGTTTTTGAATAACCACTTTTCCTGACATTTTGGTGGATACTGAAAAGCCACAAAAGAAGGAGAAAGGAAAAAAATGAAACAACACAACAACAACAAGCCTACATTTGCCTTTTGCACATCACCAAGAAAAAATATAAGCTATTTGCCTCAAAGTGAAAGAGGAGTCAGGGTCTTTTTTTTCTAAATCTCAAGAGTCAATGGACCTGGTAAACTGGAACACCTTTTATAGCTTGCTTTTGTCAAGAAATTTTCTTTTGATATATTTCGATTTGTTGGATTGTACATCTGGGACATGATTAGTCTTTGACGTTGATTGACATTCAGCACATTATTTTTTATATATAATTAAGTGAACTTGCATTCATTCTAGAGTCCCATGTACAATCGATAGGCAACAAAGTCAATATTAAATTTAAAATGAAATTACAAAACATTTATATTCAAAGCTTTCTTCAAAAATGTGGCAACATGTAGCATAACTTTGAATGTTCTATGAACACAAAGCCTACACATGTTGAAACAACGATAAAGAAAACAAAAGGATTTCAGGTTTTTGCTCAATTTGCAGCATGATCAACAAAAGCTAAGCTCACCTCTGAGTCAACCTCTCCAGAACGAAGTTTAAGTTTTGATGGGATATAACCATCTAAGATACAACATTTAAAGTCAATACAAATGTACAACATGAAATGAAATCAATGCAACTAAATAAAATGAATCAAAAGTGCCATTAACGTTCCTGTGTACATGAAGTGGGTATACCCTGCAGGGCTCCAGTCAGCCACTTACTCACTGATAGTGGCTTCACCAAAAACACAAAAATCCCTCTGGCACTGCAGGGTAGGGGTAGGTATGGACATTTCATGAAACAACACATTTATCAACAAAACCAAAGCTGTTATCCTAAAAAGAATCCACCGTGAGGAAAAAGATGGCGAGTGGTACATTTACCTATAATGCTTTGCGTGCGAAAACCCTAAAAGAGTGTATAAGAAAACGAAGAAAAGTTCTAAGTAATTCAAACTCGGCAAGACCAATGTTGTTAGTAGAAGGAATGACTTCCATTAAACTCTCTAACTCTTTTCTGATTGGCCGAAAGCCTACAGTGAATTTTCGAAATCAGTGCCTGTGACGTCATAACTGCAAGGACACTAAAGGTCACGGGTAATAATGTCATGTATAACCATGGTGCATGAGGGTAATCATGTCAAGTTTGCGCGCTTTTTGTTGCTTGCCGTCAGTGAAGAAGCAAAATGACTTCTAGGTTTGCTTCGTTGACCGAGTAAGACTTCGAAATAATAGTTGAAGACAAGGACTCACAGAACACAAAAAGGTCAACGAAGGTGGCAAAGGAGCTGTTTACTGATTACCTGAAAGAAAAACTGGGAGAAACCGAGGAAAAGGAAGAGTTGGCACAAACTTTGAAAACCTTTTATGTCAAAGTGAGCAAGAAAGATGGTTCGTCTTACTCCATGTTTTATGTATAATAAAACAATTATTAGATTCGGTTTTTGTGATATCCAGAATAATCAAGGTCTCGGTAAGGGCTATCAGCCTCAGACTTCGGCGTCAGCTGATACCCCTTACCTCGACCTTGATTATTCTGGATATCACAAAAACCTCATCCAATAATTATTAATAAGTACTTCATATAAGCAACGGGAAATATATCCTTTCAACAACAGCCTTGGTTCACTAGAATTTCTTTACCGGTTTGAAAAGTTCTTTTACCTGGAAGAGCCCTGACCTTGCTATATGCCCTGTAGGCCTTGTTTGGTTCGCAAGGTATTGTGGTAAAATGTACAGCCGCCATATTTTTGCTTACGATGGATTATTTTTTGAAATAACATACACAATTTAATTTAATGTAATTTAACAAATAAAGAAGCCTAAGCCATGTCTTATACGACGGGCACTTGAGAACACAAGGGAAATGTAGAAAACACAAGCCGCATTTCTCGAGTGTTCTCAAATGTTGGAGTGTTTTATGACAGTATAATATACGGCTTAGGCTTCTTCATTTGCTTTATGATATAGATTTTATATGCCGCGAGTAAAAACAACAAAACAGGCACGATCGATAAACTGAAGCAATTTAATTTCGCTTCTTCTAGTTTCCTCTCAAACTTAGAAGCTTCTTCAACAATCTCTGCAGCTTGACTCAGAATTTTGCCCGGAATTTCTTCATACAAAAATAATGTTCTCCCCATCTCTTGTGACTTTTCACTGGAGTAAAGCTGATGACAAACATTACCACGCTTTTTCTATGTTTTATACTCTGATAAAACATGGGTTTTGACCAATCAGAGCACGCACAGAAACCTATCTATATTATATAGAAATTATGTGAATGGACTTTAACCAATCGATGTGGATGAAACCTCTTGTAAATGTGACCGCCTTCCTAAACTAAAAGCATAAACAATCACTAGCCTACAAAAGGCTAGGTTCCATTGTAATTGAACTTTGAACTGATTGTCACTGTCATAAAAATTAAAACTTACCAAAGGCCTCTGATTTTGCCCCTCCTCTCTCACTCTACAGCAGGTCAAAATTACAAAACAAAATATAAATAAAATAAACTAGCTTTATCTATATTTGTTCTATTTATTTTGAAATCAATAAAAAAGGGCTAACGAGCGAAATAGTTTTTTTTGTTGATAAGGGGAATGGCTGTTTAGAGAATATTTTATGTATAAATGGATCCAAACATAGTCGTCTAGAATAGCATGCAGAAGATTTAATAAATAGAAGACCCCACTAGTGGTTGAGTGCCTCCAGAAAAAATTCATTTCCTTCCCCACTTGACAAATCATGCTCCACCATATCCCCTGATCAGGACTGACCTTCAGGCGATTAACATACTGTGCGGCTTTGAATCTTTCATCCTTGTCACACTGGCTGCCATTCAACTGGAAACAAACAGTAATTCTATTACACAATCAACATGCATGGGTGTACAATATGTATTTTACTTGTTAGCTATGGGCAAGGATTATGGACATGCATCCTAGCTAGTATCTCTGGTGTCAGTGGGTTGCATGTAAGA
Source organism: Blastomussa wellsi (assembly GCA_947652115.1). Classification (NCBI taxonomy): domain Eukaryota; kingdom Metazoa; phylum Cnidaria; class Anthozoa; order Scleractinia; family Plerogyridae; genus Blastomussa; species Blastomussa wellsi. The sequence continues at coordinate 10,496,697 of OX393567.1, forward strand.
AGTCTGAACATAATAGCTAGTGAGACAATCTCAAATAGTTCAGAGGGTTATCCACAACTGAACAACACGTAAGGCCATGGCAAACGAGGACACATTGTTGCGGGCACATTGTTGCTCCTTTCGAACAAATAGAGAAACATTTTTTAATGTTCTAAAGGTGACAAACATCCTCGTCTCCAGGGCCCCATGTTTTCTTTTAATGACATAACGAGTGGCCCTGGTAACGGTAATTTTTGATTGGCTGATAAAAACTGCATGTGTAATAAAATAAAAAATTATAAGCTTCTACACATTGGGTTTTACTTTCGGATTCCATCCTGAGGGTGAAATTTACAACATTGGCGAGCTTTTCCTTTGGGTTGTGTGGAGCGAAGAAACATGGCTGCAATGCCGACAAAATCAGTTTTTAAATTTCCAAGAAATCAGTGTGTTGCTTGCAACAGAGTAATCAAGGGTCAATGTCATCCAGTTTTGGTGTTTGACAAGGCAGCAGGTGAAGACGACATAGCAGACAAGTTTGAAAATATTACTGGAATAACACTAAAGGAGAATGATACTTCTCCGAAAAAAGATCTGCATTCCTATCCACGTTAAATTTCAAATTTTTGTGTGTCAATTCAAGAAAGGGGCAAGAATCAATGCTCCAAGAAAGAGTTAAACGGGAAGAAATCCCGGAGAAAGTCCAAATGCGAAAAAGAATTATTGTTTACATGCAAGGGACATCCGTTGTCTGTATTCAAACAAATTAACTTGACAATTTTCTTACGAGATTTACTAAATTCAATTATCGAGATACATGCGTCTTTTCGAAACGATTTAGTCCTTTTGTCAATCACAATTGGAGTACTCAGTAACTTTAAGTTTCTTTTTCTCTTGACTCTTCCATATAATTTGTCTCTCCACACAGCTAAAAGCAAACCAAGATGTTCTCTTGAAGGCCAGTGAAGTTGAAAAGATAGCGCCTGTTTTTCAGACTGCAGTTCTACCTGGCAATATAGCCTAAGAAATAATTAGCATCCTGCCACTGAAATATGCTCTAGAACTGCTTTACCTAAAAGACATACAGGAGCAAGTAAAAGATTGTGCAGGGTAAAAGAGATTTTCTGTTGAAATGCCCCACCCAGGACATTTCTGGATTGTCAAAATAGATACTAAAAGTCAATAAAATATTGCTAGGAAGGCCATTAAAATGGTCAAAAGTCCCCACTACGGGATGATAACTACTGTCAAATCCCCACTTATGCCCAGTCTCCCCTCACCAGCTTAACATAGGTGTATTACGAGTACACTCAAAATCATACAATGAACTAGTTTCTTTTAAATGGGCTAATAATATAACACTATTTTAATTAGTGTTGGAAATTAGCTATTGGCAAGTGTCAAAACTTCTTGGATGAGTAAAAGTCTTGAACTTTTTTGTTGCATTTATTGAAGTCACTCACCCAGTGGTGAGTGCTGTCAAAATTAAGTTTCCATCCCTATATAAACTTTGTAAATATAACAAATATGCTACAAGCAACACCATAATACCATTTGGTAAGATTCCTCATAATGATATCATGATCATGTTATTTAGCTGACCTCTCAGAGACCCTATGCAAGACATGTCATTCTCTTTTAATTCCTCCTGTTTCACACTGTTTACAATTGTCGCAGCAGTCATGTCACCGGTCTGACTCTTGTGTTAATGATGTTCCAAAATAACCTCCCGCCTGCAAGCTTGTGTTGTTACATACTGTCACATGACATCTTGGAGAGCTTTCTTGCCCCTGCTTATGTCATATGAATTGTAATACAGCACAGACTCTGCCTGCTTCCCATTTCTGCCTTCACATCCATTTGTATGGTCACCAATGTGTATGGTACACCAATGTGAATAACTCTTTCAACATTTGAAACATCAATACCCACTCCAAAGCCAACTGTTACAAACAACGCTTTGGCCACAGAACTACCAGAAATCAAACCCTTAACAAGACTGGTCGATATTCTTCAGGGTACTGGGCATGGTACTGTGCAAATAATCAGTGAGAAAAGAGTGGTGGTGAGCCAAGTGGATAATATTGGTATTTCCCATGTTCTTGCTCAAGGAAACGGTAGCACTCTCCACATGTTTCAAGAGATTGCAATAAACAATTGCTATGGGTGTTGCAATGAACTTTTCTTAAGCTCTAGAGCAAGGGGCTTTATTATATTAAATGACTTGTCATCCCCCTTGTTGCCCCTTCTTAAGGGTACTGAACAGGTTCGCGGGTCAAATTTGTTCAAAATTGTGATTTTTATTGTACATAAACGTCAGAAATCCAAAATCTTTTTTCACTCCGGAGTTATTGTGAATTTCCTTTTTTGAGCGACTCATTACGTTACACTTTAAAGGTGTCGAGCTGTCAACAATACTAAGACCAAAGGTGGGAAATTGGCTTCCAACAGAGGGAATTTCCTTTGCTTGTGTCACTCACTTCTGTCCTTGCGGTACAGTTTTGGCTGGAGCTTTTGAGTGGAGAGAGAAAAGAAAAGAAAGAAAGCAAGAAATTTAAAGTCCTCGGGTTCCAAAGGCTGATCGGTGGTAACGTAAAAAGTAACCAGGGAATTTTTGCAAAATGTAGAAATGCTGGCGGAAAGCGACAAATTGTCACAATGACTGAACAAGACACTAAATATTGCTGCTAATTCGGATGCTTCCCTGGGATTCCGCAAGCAGAAAAAACAAAAAACGTCAAAGAATTCCATTTAACCAGGTGAAGGTTTGGAGGATTCAGAAAAGGTGGATTCTAGGCGTTCTTTATCAAACAAATCTGTTGAAATATCACACGACAACAGCGTTGAATTCATACTGGCTATTTTCAAGGGACACAAGACTGAAGAGCCGATAAACTAAACAATACACTACTGCTATCCAGTGACTCTTAATCCACGAATGTTAGAAGGTTCTTCCTGTGTGCACAGGTACACAAACAGAGAAAAGGAAAAGCAATCATAACAAAGAAATAATTTATAGATGCGTGTTACATACCCTGCTTCCCGCATTTCGGAGAGCACCCTTTCCAGATCGGCGGCTTGCTTGCGATTTTCGTTCGCCTTTTATGAAGCCCTTGTACTCTTTGATGATCGTTTTCCTCTTACTGGGCTGGAAAATTTTTCAGTGTTTTCTCTATTGCCGTCAAAACTTGCAAGAAATTACCACATTATAATTCTGCCTCAGAATTGTCGGCAAAATATACTTTGATCTTGAAATAATATCTACCACCACTTCCCCACGATTTTCGCGAGATTGAACCGGATTGGCCATTAAGGCGATAAACCGGAAAACCACTCCCCATGGGAGTTTACAAAACTCTCTTTGCCAACCAAATGTTTTGTGAAGTTTGTCATCTTTGAGCGACTAGTTTGCATATGAGAATTCATCATATAAGAATGAAATTTCGCTCAATGGTACATGAATCCCTCTTCTCCAAAAGAGTGTCGGGCTTTAGCTTATTTGTTTTTCGTTTCGAAGATATAAGTCCAAATGCTGTGTCAATCCGAGAAAAGTATGTGAACGAACTTTGAATTATAATAACTTTTTTTGAGAGCTGACGTAACGATTCCCGAAACACTTTTAAAGCCAAACATGTGCTGAGTTATATGCAGTCATTGTTTACTTCGAAGGGCCAAAATCCAACGCGAGTTTGCACACTTATAAACATTGCTCTATTTGCACTTAATTGACTGCAGCTTCTCTCATATTTAATTTCACCAGACATTCTAGGTTCTATAATCTTTAAAATGATGTATATGCTTAGGCACTTCCCGCAAATTACGCGCACGCGAGGATCTTCTTGCACAAAGCACTGGCGAACCTGTTCAGTAACCTTAAAACATGGTAATAAAAATTTTCTCTGTTAGGGTTGACTTTAATAATAACATCTCTCATATTAAGGCTTGTCTTAATTTCATTACGATACAAAGCAGTAGCTGTCAAGGCAATTATTGGGGTCTATGGGAGAAAGTTCCTAATATGCTTAGCTTTGTATAGGCAGGTCAAAGGTCTTTCCTGAAAGTTAAAAAAAATATTAACCTCTTACTAACCGAGCGCGAGAGCCATACTGGGGAATATTGGCCCAAGGTCGTGGCAGTACGGACTGAGCACAGTGAGGTCCGTACAAAAACGATCAAAGGCCAATATTCCCCAGTACAGCTCGAGCAAGCTAGGTTAGTAAGTAGTTTATTTTATGGCACTCGGGTCATGCATGGAATTTTCCGCCTTATTAAACGTGTTTTGATGCTGCTAGCAACTCTGAAAGTACAAGCTACCACAATTTTGAAAACATTTTTTTTAAATTAGAGAATTTATATACGTTTTCTTTCCGCAGTTCTAGTTGCAAATTTTAAATTCTCCAACTTAAGAAAAATTTGTACTGTTTCTATGGAAACTGTCCATATGGCAAAATTCTGACCAAGAAAGAACCAATCAGAATGCTCGGATTTTCCTTGTCATATAATAAATATGCATATATATCTTGTCACTTAAATAATTTAATTAATAAATAATTACAACGATCTGTTTGGGGAACTGTAACATGTCCTATAAAATAATTAAATGCCAATCAAAGATTATTGCCGACTATGTGAGTATGCAGACATGACAATGGACTGTTCACAGTCGATTATTTTTTCTATTTTTCCTTGATCGGCGAACGCCGTGAATGAATCGCGAGAGAACTGGACTCCGGCGCAAAACGCGAGGCATGAAGGGATAGGGGGCGGGGAGCAAAAAATAGACGGACTGTGGGCATCTTTGAGAAAAAGTAAATTCCTTGTTTCTCCAGAAACGGAAAATTCCCATTGGTTGAAAGGCGACAAAGTGTCATCTCCTTGACAACAGCCAATCATGATTGATTCCTGGTGCATCTTGCAGTTTGTAGCAGTTGTCATTACTCAAAATCTGTTGTGATATTGTGATGGACCGGCTCATAGATTTCACAGTCACAATACTGAATTAAAAAGTGGAAAGTGCCGATACACGAAATAAGTCAAAATATTCCCCCTCCCTGACTAAAATCAGAGTGTATTAAAACAAATGTGCCTTATACGTTGTGTTCTACAGCAAGGAAGAGCGCAAGATGTTCTTGTGTGGTTCCATGTGCAGTATATTGTCATGTAAACTAATCTTCTGCGCATGCGTTGGGAGCAAATTGCTTTGTTCTAGAAGTGGTAGAAAGGATAGTACCATAAGGCGGGTATGGTGTTTTCTGAAAAATAATTACTTTTCGATATTCAAGAAACAGTAGCACAGCTATCAGTGTTTTATGTGCTACAGTGCACACTGGTTCCTACTCCCCCCCCCCACCACCTACAAGACTACTCAATTAATTAATATTAATTAATTAAACAAACATTAAAGTTTACACATTAGTGCTTTAGTGACTTTGTGGATTAGAAGACGACGACCCACAAAACAACATCCCAATAGTGCACTCTGCACTAAAAACGAGCTTTTAAAAAATCCTACTTGGCCGGCAATGAAGAAAAGCAGTGGTTGGAATAACTAGTACTCAACATGAAATCTTGAGGCGATGGGACCTTTTGAAGTGAATTTATGGATGTGTTCTTTCGGGACTGACATGATTCAAGGTCGCAAAGACAAAGACCACATGGTCCCATGGGATATGGGAAACTTAAAAAAACGTGTCGATTTGTGACTACAAATAAAAAAAGAAAAAGAAACTCGACGAGAACTTCAATGTGGTCTGCCTTACAGGCGTCCTGCGTAATTATCCAGACTTTGTATAATTTATAACAAATTATAATTACAATATTTAGAGGTATTCACATCAGCTCTAACCCTAGAAAAACCCTTGGAGAGAGACACAAACAACAAACAAAGAAGATCTTCTGTTGAAAAATCCTAAACGTCCTCTTATGCACTACTGCACTACTGCTTCTTGAATATCACAAGGTATATGTATGTTTCAGAAAACATCATACCCTCCTTGTGGTACTATCCTTTAAAGAGCAAAGAGATTTGCTCCCAATACATGCGCATGCGCAGAAGATTAGTTTGCATTGCTATACTGAACACTACAAGATGGAAGATAAAGTACATAAATACGGGATCGCACAAGAATGTTGGGAGGGGGTATGTTAACTTATTTCAGGTATCGACACTTTACCCATTTAGTCCAAAGTTCAGTATTGTGACTGTGTATCTTTTGCGTCAAATAACCCAAGCTTGTGTAAAGAGAGTTTTTCTGCAGTTTGAAACTGCAGTGGTAATGTACTTGTCAGGGTTCAAATAAAGAGAACAAAAGTATTACTAATCTCCAGCGGCTTGTCTATTTCTCCCTTTAATGGACACGAAGAATAGCCCAAAAACGTTCAAAGTTTAAAGTTCAAGCTTTCCGCCTACTTTGTGGCTTCACGGTAAACTTTTTAAATTTAAAGGTATTGTTGCACACTGCCTGGTGCCTCCAGAACTTAATTTACCGCTTAAGCCTCTGCCAGTGTTTAATCTTTGGCAAAAATGGGTAGTCCACGGAAAAAGAAGAGTGAAAACATTGATGTTTGGACAATATTTTTTCGAGTTTGAAGCAAGTAAGCTTCCCAAATACTGCAGACTCCGTGGCGCCTTCCGAAACCGCAAATAAATTTAATTAGTGTCTGAGGCATTTTGCTTTCACCAGTGTGGGAAACTCTCGCTCAAGCGAAGCTGTTTACCTTCAATACTTTTGCTTGAAATGTTTCCTAGATAAGTTCATTGTATTTAATTATATGTAAATATAATTTTAATTTTAAGTGTCTTTTACAAAAGATAGGAAAGGCGACAACAGGACGTACTATTTCGTGGCTATTCGATAATTAAATTAGTTGTTGATGAAAAATTATAAGCAAAGTCAATACAGGCTGGGAGTGTTTGGGGAGGGGGGGGGAGGGGGAAGGCAGACCTGAATGAGTACTGTCACCTATGTTGGTGACCACCCTAAAGGCCGTGGCAAATGAAGAAACGTTTTTCGGGCAAAATTGTTTCCCTGTTTGCCAGAGAACACAAAAAAATGTTTCTGTTTTTTGTTTCAGAAACATTTTGTGTTTGCAAAAAATGTTTCCCAGTTTGCTCGAAAGGAGCAACAATGTGTCCTCGCCGTTGCCACGACCTTATAAGTGTTGTACATGTTCAGTTGTAGAAAACACTCTGCACTATCTGAGATTGTCTCACTACTTCCTTTTTGGAGGGTGGGGTGTTCAGTTTAAAATCTCACAGAGTTGTGAAGTTGATATTACAACTGTAAGTAAACTGAGAGGTTCTACATTACAATTTTAAAAAATTCACACATTCACTGTGTGGAACCGTGTCAAATGGTTAATGTAGAGAAAAATTATAGCTAACATACCTGGTAAATTTCTAAGCCATTATCAATGACGTAGACATTGTCAGGAGTAATACTTTCTTTAACATATGCCACCTCAGTCATTATAACCTTGTTTCTCCCCTATAAATATTACAAATAAATAAAAATTGTTCAATCTACTTTTAGTAAGTAAAAACTTAGTGTCCTAATACTACTTGCTACACTAATTTTACTTATGGTAAACCTCCAGCCAGTTGGAATTTTTAAGCTTATGTTTATTTGAAATATTTTTATTTCAAAAATTAACGTGGAGACCTACCTTGATTTTTTGCATACCATTAATATTCAGTATGCTGATTCAAATAGGAAACTTTGAACAAAAAATATCCAGTGGAATATCTTGTAGCTTACAAAAAGCTTTTTTAGTATAATTAAATTTCCACAAGATAATTATTTTTTTAATATTGGCCGACAAAATACAGAACCAAGGAAATTTTAAAATAACTAAATAAAAATGGCAGGTAAGATAATTGGAAAGAAACAGAAATATGGGGAGTCGTTTGTCACTGTCGAGGTGTTGCCATGGTAACCACTAAGACGTCATAGCCATTCTTAAAAGTCCCTGTCTATTGTCACTTTCATTCCAAGATACGCGAACTCTGTTACCTCTTCAATGTCTGTGCCATTTACGGAAATTGGCTCTGTTGTTGAGCAGAATGAAAGGGAAAGGGAGTACAAACGAATTTAATCTTGAATAAAAATTTATTTTCTATAATTAATTACAATACCACAAAAAACACTGATAACGACTAATAGTCAAGAAAACCTTAGAATTAAAGTGCCTATGAAGCGAAATTTTTCTCTACATAATTTAAAAAATTACTATTTGAAACAAGCAATTCCAAAGTTTGAAAGCACTAGTGTGCTTAAAGTGCTTAAAGTTACGCTTTTTTGCCTTTAAAAATGGCAGAGAGACTGGGTCCAAATTTATTGCGAGATAATAGCGTGTGACGTCAGTTTGTTTGGAAGAATTTGTTTACGCCCCAGCAACGCAATATCGTCCACCTCTACGCTTTACTTTCTCACCGTCTGTCATATTTGCTTGCACTGCTTGCAAACAAACTGACGTCAGATTTGAGGTCACGTGTTATTTTGGCTGCGCGGTTCAATTTGCCATTTTTCAGGCAAAAAGCGCAACTTTGAGGGCTTGTAAAATCAACAATTTTTATCATAGCGCTTTCAAACTTTGAAATTGTGTGTTTCAAATAACAAATTTTTCAATTATGAAGAAAAAATTTCGCTTCATAGGCACTTTAACAACAGATTTTAGTAAATTCTCAACCTTGGTTATTGCATTTCCAGCTTTCTGTTGGCTCACAAAACCTCGGTTAATAGCGAATAACAGAGGTTTTGCCTTATATGGAAAATGGACGGGTCATGTGCTTACAATTTTGCTCGCCAGGAGAAGAAATACTTACAAAAGATGACTTAGTCATTAAATATAAAAAGCATTTTCCATTAACGCAAACAGGTAAACTCTACGAGGAACCATGGAGCTCGATGCGAAACATTTAGTCGAAAATGTCAAAATTATACAACAAAAAGGAGTGAATATAAACACTGCGTTTACAGGAAGATCCAAAACTGATCAACACAGAAAGTGAAAACAGAGTATCAGCATAAATAAGGCTAGCAATTCAGTAAAGTTTGTTACCTTATATCTGGACTAGGCTTGTCAGTTCTAGCGGGGCCAAGCTTCCAAAGGAGCACAATGAATGTGGCAGACGAAGCGGCAATTTCTTTCCAATGGTATATAATTTTTGCAAACAACATCGGCTTCCAACAGTGAAATTATCTTCAAAGATCAATCTCTCTCTCTCTCTCTCTCCCTTTTCATCCTTGTAGCAATTCAGTGTTTTCTGCCTTGGGTCACAAATCGCCGTCTGGGCCCTAACACGCATGCGTGCCTTCTTATTGTCTCTGCGCATGCGCATGATTAGATAGCACGCACAGATGCACATGGTGGATTTATATCAAGCGTTGTCCTTGAAAGGAAGCACGAATACTATGATTTCTTCTCCACTCAAGCCACATACAAAAGAACCTCAAGAACCATGCTATATCAAATGAGCTATCCAATGTTAATCATGTAAAGAAGTATTTGCATAAGCGTTATCGTGTATTTAGTACATTGAATATTGGTTTTTGTGATAACCTGAGACATGCTCAAGTGAAAGATCAGTGTTTGTGGTCTGCAAACTGAATGTGTGAAGTCTTTGAGAGTTCAATTTCTGTCAAAATTTAATTTAATTTGCACCGATTTCACATTTGCACAGTTAACACAAACGTTTCAGCTATCCTGAGACTGACATCACAGTAGTTATATATCCCTTCATAACAAATTAACGTACCTTGATTAATTTGCATGTCAGAACCATATAATAATATACTTATAATAACATATAATATACAGATTTTGCAGATGTTTTCGAAAATCACTCGGACTCTCGAAGGGACTTTCAAAATTGTTCACTTCTTCTTCTCTTCAACTTTTCACGTACAAAATGGACGATTTAATGGAGTATGTGATCTCTCAAACACAAGATATTGATCCTCGTCAATTAGCTTGACAGATTTTATTATGCATTGCTACGCCACATGCAGAGACCTGTCAAATTACGAAAGGAAACAGAGCCTCACAAAACCGGTTGCATGGTATCTTATTTCGAAATAGCATGGAAGTGAGGTTCGTAATTGCTGCGACCAGAGGTTTTTTTCGCACGAAACAATTGCAGCTTCACCTCACAATGATAGCGCCTTCGCTACAAAAAAACCCTCTGGCACCCAGGGTATGTTTTCTCCAAGTAGACAGAGAGTCAGACAAGAGTCAGGCCCATGCAGTGAATTATTGTCAATTTAAATTGATTTCAGACATAGAAAAGAAGCCTGGTCCTACCCCAATGCACGTCGACTCTAGCAAAACAATAGCAGCACCAAAAAGCCAAGGTAATGAGTTAGTATTTGGACAAAATGCAGGGTAACAATGTGTAAAAATGAGTTTGTGTTCTTTGATTTACAATTCCAGACAAACGATTAGTTCTGGTCATGATCTCATCAACATAATGAATATTGGAAATCAACGGTATTCAAATTTGTCTCAGTTAGCAAGACAGTCGTATTTAATGCAGACAGAATTGCCAACAATGTTAAATGTGTTTGAGGCTGTCTATTAACTAGAATACAGGATAAAATATGCTGGAGCTGTAAAACAATCAACAAAAGACAACGGAGATTTCACCATGTCAAAATTCTGACGTTCACAGCTTGATATGCCAGAAAAGAAGCGTCTTGTTTGGAATCAGTCTTGATCAACCGCGAGATCGGTAGACAGCTGTAAACATTAAGCTCGGTTTGTACAAGTTGCAATGTTCAGCTTCGCAATATTTCGGATCATCCCGTTAACTAACATTGTTTGTCCAGATGTTCCACGATAAAGACAACTTTAGAAAAGATTGTGCCAGGAATATTTACAAAGAAGTTGTTTTTATCTCACTCGCTTTCTTCGTGAATTTCATTCAACTTACAGAGCGAACAACACACCACTGATTTTGCTGCCTTTTCATACAATCGGCCAATCGCTTTGTTTAGGTCAAACTGAAATGTCCGCATTATTAATAATAAAAAAATAGACTGAACAAGTGTGCTCTTTTAAAATTCTTATGACAATAACTGAGGTTGAGAATTTACTAAAACAATTATTCCATTCGCCCTTGTTGGACATGAGGTGATTATAACCAACTTGCGCTACGAGCTTGTTGCTTATTTATCACCTCATATCCAACGCGGGCTCATGGAATAATTGTTAAATAACTTGAAACAATTACCCAAACAATATTATATTCTACTGTAAATTTCAATTTGCATTTCATTCACTCAAAAATAAATTATTTTCTATTGTTTTTACTGTATTTCCCTTTTTTACACTGATTACTGTATATATTTTTTGTTTGCTCTTTTTATCTTCTACTTGTCAAAGATTGCAGACTGGCAATCAAAAGCTCAAAATTTAACAATTTTTAACCAGAGATTCCTTTTTTTAAATTTTGTAATATAATTGTTTTGTTTCAGTTTAAGTGGCATGCCAGAAAACTACAGAACAAAAATGTTTTGAATGCCCACAGAATGTTTAGGTGTAAAATAGTTTTCAGAAAAGGTCTCCAAAATTGGGCAGCCTAATTGAAAAATATTTGAAGGATAACAAACACAATAGCCTCCATGTCATTTTTATTTAATTTGTGGGAACTTGATAATAATTAATAATAATAATTACCTTATCATCAAATTTCAGCAAGCGTGGTTTGTAATCTTTAGGTTCAACTCTCCTGAAGCCGGAGTCAGCTCTGCGCAAGGAAGAAAGCATGTACACTTGTATTAGTGCATTAAAATGGTGACCTGGTCGACGCTTAAGGACACCAGCCTGCAATGCAAAGGTTATACCACCCCTCATAAATTGTGGGGTGAAAACGCACAAGGGCACTGACCAATCTTGGAGAACAGTGACTTGATCAAGTTGGTAAAGAAGATGTGGGTCATGGGTTGCAGAGTCAGGGTTGTCACTAAAATTATGAGAAGCCGTCTGTTTGTAGTAAAGTAGGTGGCTGTGTTGCTTTTCATACGTGATGCGTGTGTTCAAGGACACAAAGCGCCTCTTACCTGGGGGATCTAGGGGCATGCTACCCCCGAAAATTTTGGAGATGCACACATTTCCTGTAATCTGGAGCATGTTTTCTAGGTAAATTTTCATACCTACATTGAGGAAGAATTCAGTTAAAATTCAACTTGAATTCACTTGTTTGTGTGACAAATTGAACTTATATCACGGTTGCAATACACCAAATGTTTCTACAGTTTGTCGCCATTATATTGATCACTTGTCAATAACTTGTGTTTTTTGTTTATAGATGTTTATACAGTAACTGTGAGTAAAACTACTAATTTTATTTTTTAAGTTTATTGTCATGAGGGAAGTGTTGAAAATAATTGAAGGGCTGCATGCAAGAACGTCCCTGTAACAATATTGTAATAGCGGCCTGGTTACCCAAGTGCTTGCTTCAGAAAGCGACCACCAGTTGAATGTATTGACTTTTTGAGTTTTGAGCTATGGAATTACAGAGCCTTCACAAAGCTGTTCTGGTTGTTATTTTAAGTCTCAAAGATCTTTACATGGTGCCAGAAGTGGGGTTGCCTTAGATTTACACACAAATGATTTGCGTAAACTTGTGAACACAATGAACTGAACCCAAATAAGACTAGACGCATGACTGCGTGCACTCGGGCTCCTCTTTTTCACTGAAACTTGATTTTTATGTATAAATATAGATTAATTACAAAACCGCAATAACCCAAGATTCCTCAGTAGAAAAGTGACTCCTGAGAGATGCAAAGCTAGAGAAAGTCGTGAGGTCGGCCGAACTCACTCAAATCCAGCTAAAGCAAATAAAAGCAGACAAGGCAACCAATGAATCAATTAGTACCATAAACACAGAGAAACCTCCTGACAAACACTTACCAGTAGCAAATTCCCTATGATAGATTGCAAATTCTGTGGCAGAAGACATCCACGGAACAAGAACCTTTGCCCAGTATTTTGTTCAATGTGTGGTCTTGCAAACCATTTTGCAAAAAAGTGCAGAACAAAGGAAACAACAAGACCAACTAAGGGCCTGATTACATGAACCGGGCTGGCCCGCTTCGCCGGGTTGGGTTGGTTTGTCGGCCAGCCGGGCTGGCCCGGTTGTCATGTAATCACGAAATTGTTTTTTGTTGCGTTTAACAGACGTGCCGAGATCTTGGGAAACTGAAACAAGCCCGGCTAACCGGGCCAGTCCGGCTCATGTAATCAGGCCCTAAAACAGACAAACGACTCCACATGGTCACTCACAAAATCGGATCACTGAACACCAAGGGTAATGATGAAGTTGCAAGTCAATTGTTTGTGATGATGATGGTAAACGACAATGCTTATGTCAAGTTCAAGCTCAACTGTGGAGCAACTTTTTTTTACCACTGAAGGTCTATGCAAGAGTTATGGGAGAGCCTGATGACTTCTATATTGAGAAAAGCAAGGCCAAGTTAACCTTGTACAATGGAGCAGTTATGTACCCAGTGGGGAAGTGCAAACTCAAGTGCATAAGAAATGGTTCATCCCACGCATTGAGTTCCAAGTCGTTGACAGAGATGTGACACCAAAGGTTGAATTTCTTAAAAGTGCTGGTGAAAGACTCCATCATGTGGATATAATATACACCATCAATGCCGAAGACAGTCATCGATGACAACATCTTGACAGAGTATGCAGATGTTTTTTAAGGCCTTGGATGCCTCCCAGACCCTTACCACATAGAGATCAACCCAACAGCACAACCATTGATACACCCACCCTGCAAGGTACCTATTACCCTGAGAGCCATAAGAGTGGAATTGGAAAGAATGGTAGAGGAGGACATCCTGGCCCCAGTGAGTGAAGTAACAGATTGGGTATCAAGTATGGTTACAGTGGTCAAACCCAACAAGCTCAGAAAATGTATCGATCCTAAACATCTAAACAGAGCCATCACGTGGCCTCACTACCCTCTCCCTTCCATTGAAGAAGTTGCCACCAGTCTTAGCAAAGCAACGGTGTTCTCCGTACTTGACACTACAAGTGGGTTCTGGCAGGTGCTGTAAGATGATGCCTCCAGCAGACTCACCACCTTGAATACCCCCTTTGGTTGATACTGCTGGCTGCACATGGCCTTTGGCATCTCCTCATCACCCGAGGAATTCGAGAAGAGGATGAATGATACCTTTGGAGATATCAAAGGCACTGCAGTGATTGCTGGTGACCTTTTGGTGTATGAGAAGGTGACAACATGGAGACCGCCACCTCAGATCATGATAAGAACCAGAGGATCGTACTTGAAAGACACCACCTGAGACTTACTGAAGTACCTTACATTGGTCATTTGCTTATAGCCAATGGACTGAAACCAGACCCTACGAAAGTAGAGGCAATCCTGATGATGCCAAAACCCACTGATGTACAGTCAGAAAAGAGGTTCCTGAGAATGGCAAATTACCTATCAAAGTTCTTGCCACATTTGTCCACAGAAATGGAACCACTGAGGCGACTAGAAGATAAGCATGTTGAATGGCACTGGAATGAAGTCCACGAAAGACCCTTCACAGACGTGAAGGGACTCAACACTGATCATCCCTTGCTACACTACTATGATGTCTCAAAGAGGTCACCCTACAGTGCAGCACACTGCAATCAGGCCTTGGATCTGCTCCATTGCAGGAAGGCCAGCCAGTAGCTTTCGCATCAAGGGCACAAACAGCCATAGAGAAAAATTATGCTCAGATTATGCTTAGATTGCTTAAATGCTCTGACAGAACAGACTCTTCAGTTTACTTAGTTTGATGACAAAAGGAAAAGCTAAAAAAGTGACAAGTTACAGAGGCCACTGCGATGTTGTAAAACACTTTAAATCCATTCATTGATTCCATCAGCACTATAGCAAAGATTTCCATTTCTTTAACTGCATGACAAACTTCGAATATCATGGAAAAATATTTATATGTGACACACATTTAAACAAAAAGATTTACATTTTTGCACCTTCCACTCCCCAGCAACAACAACAACAACAACTTTATTATGAATATTTGATTTCATTAATTACACTGTCCCACAGGTAGCAAAAGCTAATCTAGGCAGGACAGAAGAACAACTGAGGGTTAGGTTTTATATAAGTACTATTACATAGATAAATTTTAAATTAATACTATTACATAATGACAAAATTGGGCAGACGATAAAGTTAGAATTTTGGGACGAAAAATCAGTTGAAACTTAAAATACATGAAAATTTTATTTAGCCAGTCCAACTTTTTGTACGATGGTAGGTGTTTCAATATAATCATTTTCTTTTACTAATATATGTAGCAGAAGTCGGCGAATTTCTCTTTTGAATTCCTTCTTGGGTAGATTACCTAAGCTACATGGTATCTCATTCCATAGTTTTACGCCAAATCTGGAAAATGAACGCTTATGTATCTCTAACCTAGTGCTTTGTACGTAGAAATTCCCAGAGGAGGATGATCGCGTATTGTACGAATGTCAGCTGGAGGTTTTTTGAAATAATTTCAAGATATTTAGAGGAGCGTTGTTAACATCAATATCATACATTAAGCTAGAAACATGCTCATAATACAGAAACGACAGAATATAGAGAATAGCAGAGAATAGCATGATCGCGTCTTCTAATAGTAGACATGCAGCCTCAAAATGGCCAAAAACAAATCACTCAATCGGGTGTATTTCCACCATGCTTACCAGCCTAAACATTCATTTTCACTCTGATTTGTTTAGTACTACATAACATGTTTACTTTTGGTCCTAGTTTCCTAGTCATGCTGTAACACAATAATCACAACTTGCGATCATATTTTATAAAACTTGGCCATACTCTGGGTGATATTTTATACCAATTATGGTTACCAATTAAAGGTGACAATGCATTAAAGATTATTATGGGCTATCCCTTTGACAAGGACAGGTTTACAGGTCAAATTTAAGAGAATTTTCCAAAGTCTACAAGCACCTCTTTATTTCCAAGCGTTCAATACGTCAACATTTGGCAAAAGGGCCACAACTTGTGACCGTCTCATTTCCTTTTTGAAAAGGTGTGCAAAAAATTTTTCTAACCGCTTTCTTTGCACTTCTGAAGTGGAAAGACGAACAAAAGACTTGCTTCTCTGACAAAGAAACCAGTAAAAACATTCAAATTTGTTCTGAAACAGTGATTCACTAATGAGCATATTAATGGCCTCACTGTTTAGCTAAAACTGAACACTATATCTCTTAAAACGAAGCAAGGACCAGCGAAAGTAAACATAGAACAGTGTTCTTACACATACAAAACATACGCACGCAATGCATGCGAGAGTTATTTTTTTCAGTTTTGATATGGACGTATTGGGTATTTTTTTTTGGTCAGCAAAACTAGCCCGATAAAAAATTTAGTGTTGGGCCTTTTGCTGATGGCGTGTGCATTTTAAGTAAATGAGCGCAATGCAAAATACGTTTGACTAGCGAATTCATTCACAACGAAACTTTCCTGTCGACCATGAATAATATATCTGTAAAAACTGCAGTAATCAGAAATTGTTTGATAAAAATGGAATGTGTAACGCACAAATTTCATGAAACAAGTCGATATTCAGGTAATTCGTTGTCGACACAGTCGTGTTATATAGCTGCAATAAGAAAGATAGATACTTTCATTCTTCAAATGAACCACTTCGAAAATATTTCGTTTCCGTAAGTATTTGGTGTGATGCTTTGGCGAGAGCAGTTGCTTTTTAGCGGCCGGCTTTTTGTTTTGTCACAATATTACGCTCTAGCTTGAAAAAAATTTTGTATTTATTCATATTTGCTTGCTCTGTGGAATTCGAGTTACGGCCTATTGCTTAAATGTTTAGACGCTGTTTTGAAATACTCATCAAATCATGGAAATAGTTCACAAAAGGTTAGAATATTGTCGTCTTGTTGTTGTGTTTGGCGATAAAAGAGCAAATTGAAACTGGCGCATGCAATCATTCAAGACATAAATACGGATGATTGACGTCCAGCAAAACTTAATTTTCAAACAAGAAAAAATAGTTGGAGGGCGTGTGTGATCGGTAACCGCTGTTACAAAGCTATTTCTACCTGAAAATGAAAAACTCAGAGAATCAAAGGACAGTGCAGAAGCAACACCAAACGTGATTCTTGACAGTGGTAACATGATACTTTTGTTTATTTGTAATATGATACTTTTGTTTTTCTTTGAAATGTTGAAACATGATACTTTGTTTTCTGCATCGCTGATTTTCAACAAAAAGCGTCATATTTTGTGATTTATGAAACACACATCAAAGTATTTTTTCGAAAGACAATAAACGGATCAAATGGAAAAAATATATCTTTCCAAAGGGTTTTTAAAACGTAGTACAGTTAGTACATTGTTCTCTGGTTGTTACGAAATTTATGCCGACAATCCTGGTGAAAGATTTTGCATATTTAATTACAAACGGTTCATGAAATATTTACCAGAGCTGGTACGTCTGCAATGAAAGCTGTTTCTCCGGAATTACTGCACCCTGCGTTCTTGAGTATGTGGCCTACCTACCTTCAAATTCTTAAATGCCGTATGACATCTACTATGTCCTGAAGCAAAGTCTCTGATCATGTCTGATCTCTCAGCTCTACTGATTTCAAACAACTCATCTCCGAGAAATAGGAAGCTGCGTACATCCGCAACTTCAAATTTAACCAAAATTAAAGCTATCGTTATTTCAGTCAGAAACATTTTAAAATTCAACATGGCTCTTATTCACCACTAACCGCAATCAAAAAACAATCCCTCAACCCAAAGCCGCCAAAACAGACTGCTCGCAGCATGTAAATTTCACATCCTCGTACCTTCTTCACCACCATGAAAGTTTCCGAACAGTTTTCCGCTTAAAACCCACACACAACGTTGTACACCAGAGCTACATAAACACCGAGTGCTGGAAATAGAGACATCATGCCAACACCGCCCAATAAGGCCAAGTTTATATGAAAATAAAGATGGCCGTCCCTTGAATCCGAAACAAACATTGATACAAAATTAAACAATACATACAAGCGGCAATTTCATTGGTTATTGATCAATAATATCCTAATTCTGATTGGTGTGAAATACATCGCTCGTCCACCCATCCATCCATCCATCCACTGAATAGCGACATACGTCGGTACGCCGACTAAGAGTTTTTTTTTTTTGAAAAAAATAACTCAACAAACCAAAGGGTGCCTGAATTTCTTTCCTTGTTTTGGTCATGTCTTCAGGCGTACATCTTAAGTTAAGGATGGTGACTTCCAATTCATGTTTGCTTGAACTGCAGTAGCATTCTCAGTTGAAACATTTCTCTTCTCATTCCAACCATCCGACAAATTAATTTTTAGGAATTTGTTTGCTCAATAGCGTTGTTACCTGAAATGACATTGAATTGAGTGAAGTCAAATAAGTTTAAACTGAGCTTGATACTTTTAGTACATAGGCCCCCATTCGCAGAGAGTATCAGGTCAATTTCACATTCAAAAGAAGATTTGATAGTGTTTCCGTCTGTTAGAGTGGTTTAAAAGTTTACCAGGCATAATTTGCAAAAGTACCATCAACATGCTTTCCTTGTTGGAAATCAGCACCTTAAAGTGCTAATGAAGTAAAGAAAGAGTCCTGTTCCATTTACTCCCATAGTTACTTCAATGTATTTATAGGCCAAAAAAAATATAATGAAAAATCACGGCCTCATCTTGATAATGTTTTAATTCGTGCAAACTCTCTCTTCGAGGGCGACAAAAATCTGAACCCGAAACCAGCGGTCATGAGAGTTATGACGTCACCGGGTGGACCCACGCAATAAGCATTTTTTGAAGTTTCTCTTGAAAAAATTTGCACGATTATGGCTCATTGAAGCTCTGGTATTTGCGGTCAACAATCCTTTTCTCAATCAACGAGCGAAGATAGCGAGGAGGAGAGGGTATCCAAAGATTCTGACCAAATTTTGGTGGTAGGTGGGCCTGTTGAGCCTGACCAAGATGAGCCATTTGTGCTAGACAGTAGTGACTCCGAGGAGAATAACTCCGAGGAAGATGAAGATGGAACTGCACAAAATAGGGTTAGGTGGTGCGCTCTAGTCGAGGACCTATGTTCCATTTAGGAACGAAGAGGATTAACTAACTAACTAAGATGAAGATGGAGGCTCACTACGATGGCGACAATTTACATTTACATTTGGTCATTTTTACTTAAAATCTTTTTGTGCTACGATGGCATATAAATCATTTTTCGAGGAAGATTTGATGTTATTCACTTGTATTGATTTCATGCACCACATTGTATTGAATTGAACTTTCGATTACTTCGCAGGTAAATTCTCTTATTTTTTTCCATCACAAGGTGTTCCTGCAATTGCTGCAACAGGGAGTTACACAAAGGCATCGAAGCTCATTGCATCACGGAACATCCCAACTTTGTAGCGCTTACAGATGAGCTTATCACAGAAGCAGGAGATGGCATGGACAAAGGTTTGGGACATGGCGTTTCTTCGAAGAGGCTGCAGTCAATGGACTATGAAGGAACATCTGAAGTCGA
This sequence comes from Blastomussa wellsi, assembly GCA_947652115.1. Lineage (NCBI taxonomy): Eukaryota > Metazoa > Cnidaria > Anthozoa > Scleractinia > Plerogyridae > Blastomussa > Blastomussa wellsi. Next base: position 10,516,246 of record OX393567.1, read on the forward strand.
CGTGCAATTTACTTCAAAACTAGAAACCCCAGAAGTACAGGCAGTTGAAGAACACTCAACAAGGCCTGTAGAAGATGTTGCATAGGATGTTGTAAACTTTTTCCTTTTGAGGCGCAGTAAAGAGGCAGGGGTTGCACTTTAATAGTTATATCTATCACAAATCTAAAGTTTAAATAAATTAAAGGTGAAACATCTCAAAAAGCCTGACATCCAGACAATTTTCTTTGTGCATCTGAAGCATGAATTTACAGACTTCTAGATCTCTTTAGTTAATGTAAATGTTACATAAAATTAAATCCAAGTTTCACTTCTTACAGTTCAGTTGAAAATCGGAGACAAGGCACCTTGTGCACTGAGTGGTAGACTTCTGGTGCTAAAACAAAATTAGTGAAAATTTTGCATGAACATCTTGTTTTGCAACGTCTGCATCTTTATAAGAAAACACTTTACAACAAAAAACAATGATCAGTGGGTTCATCAAAACTCACGTCTTGGTTTGCAGTTCCGGATTAAAAACTAAATTAGCACTGCTGTGCCACCAATAAGTAATTCAAGTAATTCACGTTGTAAGACATGGAATCAAACAACATTGCTTGCAAAGATCTACGCATTTGTCTACAAAGAGAAGGAGGTGCAACAAATTTTTTGCAGGATATTAAGTGCTAGTTTTCGGTGAAGAAATGACCAATGAAGAATTGAAAGCAATTGTTTGTAATATGTCAAACTGGAACAATGGTTGTCTTTTGCCAGTGCCAAGACGTCCCAACAAATTTTAATTCAATTAATTATTACTTTCTTTATTAATCGTAGGCACATGGTGCACAGGATTCTTCTCTAGGCCAGGTTTATTAGCTGCGCAGCCATAGGCCTGGGTGGCTCTTTCTCTGCGCAGACTTCATTTGTTTTGCCGGTGACCAGGGTATCATTAAGCTTGAAGAACGCCTACTAATCATGTCAGTCCTGCAGGATGTCTTGTGGGTGTAATTGCGATGCCAGGCGATTTCATGGTTTGGGCACAATCTTGGACTGGCTGGCTGGCTGGCACAAGTAACCTCGATCTCACGTGTGTGCTTCAAAATTTCGATTTTGTCAAACTTTTTTCACAGAAGCCTGCCTACTGCTGGTGTGTTTTCTAGGAAACAGACACTGCAATTCGCCCAACAAACACATCACATAAAAAAGCTGCTCTTCATTGGAGATTCAACTTCTATTGGCGTATAGAGATGCGACGTTCTACTGTTCAAATCAGCTTTATTATCCAAGATGAACCTTGTAGTGAAGATTATGCAACTCCTCATTCGAATGTATAACAGCAGATTACGATCGGTGCCATGACAGTCTACATTTGCTGGGTGACAAAGAAATGATATTGTCATTCTCGTCTTGAGCCTTTGCACGTGTCTTTCGGGAAAAATTCGTACGCACACCAGTTTCAATAAAATCCTAACAAGCATCCCATCCCAAATGACTGCTTTGCATTCGCACCGTTTTAAGGAGAGACGTTAAATAAAAACCTTGACAAACTATTTTCTGTAGGCTTGATAAATGAAGATTACTGTACCATATTTATTGAAAGAAAAAAGATATATGCCTGGAAAATATAGCGATCGTTTTGTGAAAAGTATGGCTTGAAACATTCAGTTCCTGTGCAGTCGGAGGTGATCTAGAGGAACAGACAAACACTGAGCATTATCCAATGTTAGCCACTCATATAAACAGAACAGTTCGCTTTCTTGGGTGCTGAAAATGCTAATCCTTTGGTCCATCTCAAGAGCTCTCATTGGATAATCATATGAAAAATGTGAAAATAAATATCAAGTGTTCATGGTTTGAGTGTCCGCACTGTAACACCCTTACCGTGTCGGCAAATTTTGATTGCTTGCCTGGTTTGTTTTCTACTCCCAGTTAAACTTCGATGTTTGAAAAAAAATCCTTACTCTTCCTTCATTTGTTTATAACTCCAGAAAGAACGGGAAGAAACAAAAATGCTGACATGGTTTTTGAGCCACATTATATGGGAACATTCTCGCCAAATTTGAGCTAAAACGGTTGAAAACTCTATGCACACGAACTTAAAACGTGCACCCAATTTCTTGAAAATATATTTTTGAGAAAAAGAGCAAAACAGTTCAGAGATGTTCTTCCGGTTTAATGAGATTAAAACAACAAGGCGTGAAAATAATTACCTGCTTTTTACAAGCAAACAGTTCAACTTACTTTATAACAATAGTGCACAAATGCTGATGACAAGATGTCGCACGGGAATTTAATGCTACAATTGTACCAGGTATTACTGTAGGATTGGAAGTGTTTCATCCCAGTTTCCGGAGTTCATTCCTCTGACTGGTAAACTGTATTATGAATATGCCAAACAAATGTTAGCAATTCCTAAACAAACAAACTTGTGCTGTTTACAATAGCACCCTTTGTCGCAAGCGGCAAGTTTGTCAGCCCAATCCTTGTCAAAACAGTTTCCTTGTTTTCTTTTTAAAGATCTCTTTGGTACAAAAGGGCAGCTTTCATATTGCTTTTACGAACGTTTTACGAACGTTCCCTTATTCTAGCAGTAAGCACAAACACTATTTGTGTCAGTATTTTAGCTGCTATATATCTCCTGGTATAATCTAGCAAAATATCTTAGCTTCTCCTGGATTGGCCCATACATTTGTTAGCTCCATTCATTGCTAACAAGTTCGCAATGTTGCATCCATTTAGTTCATAGTACAGCTGTACCTATTGGTCGAACTTCGAGACACTGTCTTGCTATATAAATCTCAATACACTGTAAGAGGGCATTATCCTGGCAGCTTGCATGAGAGTGCACAGTTTGTAACAATTTAGATTTAAAATTTCCCACCCTTCCTCCCTTGGAGACGGGCTTTTATTTGTTCTTTGTCTACATAGCATCTTCCCCCAAGCTTTGGCATTGCTTGTGTCTTGCCATCTTATATCCTGGCCTTCATCTTGTCCGATCCAGCCTGTGCTGTGCTGGGGAGATAAGAAAGGCTCTGCCAATACTCTTGTTCTATTCCCACGTTAGTGGGGGAATAAGTGAGGCTTTTTGTTCGTGCACCTATCCTGAAGTCGGGTCACACCTGCCACAGGGCTGTGCCCCCCTCTATTACGCCATATTGTTGTTTGCGTATTTTGTTGTGTTACCTTTTACCTGGTTACGTTACATCTACTGTTAGTTTGAATAACGGAATAGTGACATTAACAACAGCACTAAGATGTTGTAGCTTGGTCTGGCCATGTCGAAATTGCATGTTGAAACAAGGAAGGTATGTAACATGCTAATAATGTGTTGACAGATTTGTCACAATGACTTGTCAACATCCATTAAGACATTAGTGAAGAAAACACTATTTTGTCCATAACTTCTCATAGAAACAATATTTTTGCGAATTTGCAGGTCGACTGGGTGGCTTATTTTTCTCATTTTTGTTTTTGCCTTGTGTTTTCATGTTATCACCTCCCAATGTTTACTCAACACATGTTTTTTTATACTCCTGAGGGGGTACAGGCATGACGTCATCCTGTTCCAGGTACGAAAACTTGCACCACTTTGCTTATGTCATTTTTTCTCAAACTTTTGTCGGTGGCCATTTTGAATAAATTAACTTGAGGGGTTTTTGGGCCCTATTGCATTACTCGCTGTCCGAGTTGAAGCTAATTTCACTGAGCGATACAGATTTGCATGTCAGATTACAGTACATTTCTTTGAAACTGCGCTTAATTTGTCCCCTCTATTTTCATATCTTAACATTGCTTAATTATGTATACTGTACAGATATTCAAAACACAGGAAAATGTTGTACTGAGAGGAATTGGCTAAGAAATTTGAACTTAACTTTATCAACGTCATCATATCATCTATCGGACAATGTCAGCAACAGAACCATCACAGAATGAAGTCAGGTGTTGTTTTGTGATACATGTATTTGTTTCCTAGTTTTGGCTGAGTTGTCCCTCTGGCAACCAGCTGGCTCTAAAATTTACTGAAAAATGGTTGCCCAGTAAACTTTTTGGACCGCTGATTTCAAGCCCTTTATTCACGGTGCCGATAACCTCAAGTGCATTAGTCTTGAAATGTCACTAAAAGGTTTGTGATCATGACCCAAATGAATACCTCCACAAGTGAATAAACTACTTAATATTCAAAATGACAATCAAAGCAGAAAATAAATACCTTTAGACTTAACAACTTTTACACCAACGACAATGACTGCGAACCACTGCCATGAGTGAGAGTGCTGCCCTTGATATTGTGGGCATGCCAATATACAGACAAAAAGACACGCATAATCTTGATTTGCGACAGGATTAGTAAGGTTGGCCTCCCAGCAGCAAATATTTTTTTTGGTTCAATGAAATAAATCTGAGGAGTTATTTGGGTTAACATTTTTTCCTGGCATACTTTCTTCACGGTTCCATAAACTTATAATAGCTAAGCTCCTTGTAGACAACAGTCACTGATTGACTGCCTACTGTTTACGGAATTTAAGGGAAAGTATATAGAATGCATGCATAAGGTATTCTTGGCTTGCATGTGACGTCATCAAATTCTAAAATCTATCAAAGGCTCCTGAGAGCAACCTCATGGTATTATGTAACATTTCTAGCATTTTGCAGTTGTATGTCTTCATTTTTGAATAAATCACTCGTGTCCACAAGATATTTTGCTGCATCTAATAATTTCTAAGGTCTAACATTTTAAGTTTTATTGGAATGGTCTGTGATTCATTGATGGACCTCGGGAGGCAATGAACAGTTGCATTTACATCACTTGGTACATTGACCACCTCCAGGTAGTTCACAGATTTGCATAAAAGTATGCGTGGTGACATTAGCTGCTCTTCTAATGAAGTCAAATTCAATACATCAGGCTCGTCAGGAAAACCCATTTTGTTGGCTTTAGAGCAGCTGGGTAACTTGCCTTTATTCTGATTTCAATCCCAAGTTATGCAAATCCATTCAGAGTTCAGGGCTCGAAATTGCGACTCACTGGTCGCCAATGCGACCAAAAATTGAGCACTGGCGACTAAATTTTCAGAACTGGTCGCCAGCTGACGACTTGCAGTTTGTCTGATAACTAAAGAAAGCCATAACACAACCGTCTTGATCATTCAGATCTGGTAGCTAGTATACAACTCACTGTTCCATCCCCACTAAAACGATGTCTGAATATTACAAGAAAATCGTAAAAACTGCATGTATACTTCTAATCGTCGACATTGCATTTACGGCATGCCATATTGTTTCAGCGGCTTCCTCCAAAACTAGTCAGAGACTGGTACGAGCAATGTGGTAGTGTAGGGGCCTGGGCCAAGGATGGCATTTTTTGTTGGCAGCAAAAGGCGTTAAGTCGAAAATAAAAAACTGCGTGTTGAAGAAGTAGCAAAGGGAAAATACGAAAGGACCTGTGTTTGTCTCACCATGTAAACGATGGACTTGAAACGTTTAGTGACAAGTCGAAGCTCCCGTAAGCTGCCGCCCTCGGGAAGCAAAAAAGGTGTCCTCAAATGGAGCTGGCCGCTTATGGGAATGTGTAAATACAGAGTTTGTATGAGCTAGAGTTCAAACAGGGTTTTGTCGAGGTGGCCGTAAGTAGAGCTGTCCACTTACGAGAGTGTCCATTAGGAGATCTTTGACTGTATGAAGAAAACCATCACCTTCAGACCAGAGACTTATTACCAGAGAACAATGGTAGCTCTATACCTAAGTGTTATTTGTGCTGTTTCCAATCATTTTAGTTCTTCAGTTGTGACTTTTCTTGCATGCAAAGGAAGGTTTAAAATAGTGTCCTTGTGTAAGTTATACACAAAATAAGTTGGCGACCAAAATTTACGATCTGGCGACCAAACTTTTCCCTTTTCCCGACGAATTAAAACACTTGGCAACAGCTTGAATTACCATTGCATCAGCCCATGTTCCCTGACATGACAATTTCTTTCTAAATAATCTTGCCAGGATTGCTCAGTGTGGGTGATGTAAAAGGCACTGGATTAATTAAACTGATTTGTAGGCCCAGGATTTCACTGCACATCTCCGCTCAATAATACAATTCTTCTGGATAAATGACACGTTTTCCTGTGGAACTGCCTCAACTTTAAAAAATGTTACCTTCGGGATACATGTAACAAAGGTGACTTTTTATGCTTTGTTGTCCTTGTACAAACAATAAACAAACTTTGCCTACTGTAACACTTCTTCGAAGAAACCCATCAAGTTTGACCTTGAGTATCGCTCAAAGAAATGAAAACGATGATATCCATATATCATGGCCTTCAGCATAGATGATTTTCGGACATTTCTTATTGTATAATTTTACTACATTTCTAGTCTTTTTCCTATTATCGAGTCTGGTAACCATTCACATGCTGCAAGTTTTATACACAATGCAATACGATAGCAGAAGACCTTAAATTGCCCCAGCAGATAAAGCATCCATTCAATATACTGAATATACAGCATTCTTCCAGCTGATCGATTTGTCATCATCCAAAATGATGTCCCAACGATCGGTTGCTTATTTGTTTGATATTGTCTTATGTCATAGTCACTTTTACAAATCTGAAGCCAAGTTCTTTGCTGTCGAGTATTCTTTGTCACATTTCCTTTCCGTGTTGAACGACACTCCGGACACCATTTTGGATTTATATCAGACTCGTACCCAGTCGCTATTTACGTAAAATTGCCACCTTTGCCCTGCCCCCCAATTATATGCATAGAAGACAACACAGAACTTTGAGAACAAAAGTAAACCTGGTAGGGGAGGAAGGGGAAAAGTGTTTAATCCAGGTTTAATGCATAAATTAATCGTCTAACAGAATGGAGTGAGTGAGTGCGTCAGTTTGAGGTTCACTCCTAAACCTCATAGCATGACTTACGTCATACCATGAGGTAAAAATTAGAAAGGCACTAAAGTTTTTATCCTCATCAGGCAGAAGAGGTGCCAATTTTATATCTGTTTACAACTTTTGAACAGCTCATTAGCATACTTTGGAAACCAGCAGTGCGTGACATAACCTTATGATCGTGTTTCTCAAAAAATATATAATTATCTAAGGATTTTTAGCTATTTGAGAAGCAAAAGCATTAGGAAAAGTGTTTATGTAAATGTTTGTATGTTCAGTACAGATAATCAGTCCCTCAGATAACCAAAGTAAGTTCCAGATTTTTACACCATTTCCGAGCCACCACATTGGTGTACCAAAGTTGTACAACAACATGGCAGCTCCATACTGGCCTCTATCAATTTGTACGCAACATTGCGATGAATATCTGAAGTTTGGAATAATGCACTGACCTAAAACTTCGAGAGGTGACTTCTTTAATTATCTTCTATAATATCGCATTTTCTTGACTTCATCCGATTTAATTTTCTATTGCATGACAGTGCAACCCAAGAATATGTACATATAATTTAAGAACTTATAAACTCAAAACTTACATACCCTCCTTTCATGAGTTCAATTGTCTTGAAGTAGTTTTTAAACATTGCTGATTCATGGTGCATGACTTCACGATGCTGAACAGGTTTGTCATTGAGCTACAACAGAAGAAACTCATAACAATCAATTGGATTTCCAAGGTGAGTTCAGGGAATAAAATATGAGTCCCAATAGAGTCTCTTTGCATGACGTCACAGCAGCCATGTTGGAGGAGTGCAACAAAGAAATGGCAGCCATGTTGGAGGAATGAACGAGTCTTTTGGGAATTGAACTCTATTTTCATGCAAATTCTTCCTTTTGTTTCAGTAAAAGAATATTTTTGAGTGTGCTATTACTAATAATATCCTAAGATATTATTTTGCATATTTTGCATATTTGGTAAAAACAGTATGGATTGCGCCTCCAAAAGTGATATGCAAATTAGCTATGAAATGGTATCTAATGCGTATGAACACCAGCTGACTGTGTCCATTTAAGGCTGGTGAATGATAACTTCTTTTCTGGGAGCCCAAGACATTCTTGGCCTTGCATAAGAAATTGCTCTCCAAGAACAGAATAAAAACGTTAAGACAAAGAAAAAATACGAAATTTCATCTGCACCAGCAAGATTCTTGGCGGGAACCAGGATCCTGTCAAGACTCTTAAACTATTGACTATGAGCAGTCCCTGTTTTCTTAGTCCGCCAAGCGCAAAGCGAAAAATGGCTGCGGGATCCTGGTAGACGTGCCCACGCGACGAGGCACGGAAAAAAGGGACAACCGACTTAGCCACGGCATTTGAATTGTACGTTGATCTCACAATGCAAAAAGATGATTGGCTAACTCTTCGAGTGTTGACAAGAACATGTCAACACACAAGTCTATCCTTGTGTGCCAGTTTACAATGGATGGCATCTTGCAGGAGAATGCTTATCTCTGTTTCCAAAAATAAAAGCATTGAAACTGCAACAAACACAGACGTTGAAAGCACTTCTCGTCATGACATTCTTACATTACTTGCTAGGCCAGTTTGCAGTGTTAGTGATTTCACCACTTAACAGCATCATTCAAGAACACGTCGCTGAGCTAACCGAACTTGGTTGTCCTTCCATTGAAATCATAATCATCGAAATGGTGGTTGTAGCCAAATATCACAGAGTGGAGGAGACATGGTAAATAATATTTTTCCTCTATCAGGGAACATTGTACTGAACTTGATGAATCTCCTGCTGATACAAAGCCAGATCAGAAACCCCATATAAGCTCAGCTGCGTTTATCTTTGTTACACATTAAGCGTATACATGCCTTGAGGCAGACGGGCTTTTCTCGCAAGTGAAACCAAGTTCAACCACCAAATCCGCCAATGGACATTTTTCGACTTCCGCTCATTATAGATTTTCAAACAAATTCTCAGTTGAAACCCTTAGTCTCCGTAAAAACTTCTAACATTACATCTGCAAACGCTACAAAGATCGCTGCAAGGCCGGTCTTCCCTTCGCCATTTGTCTTGGGAGTTTCACTGATCGAAGACATCCCTTTCGCTGTATTCTTTTTGTCCCATTTTTCTCCTGACAAAAACTGTTGAAACTCCCTGGGTAGGGATGACAAGGAAAATTGACAGGACGTCAAGATAAGGATTAAATCATTGGGCGCGGTTAATTAGATTTGAAATTAACACCAAAAAATCACTTGGTCATGAAAGGTCAAACGCTGTGGCTTAGTTGGTAGTCCCTTTTTTTCGTGCCTTGCCCCGTGGGCGCATTTCCAAGGTTTCGCTGGCCATTTTTTCTCTTTGCACTCAACTGACTAAGAAGCTGCCAAAAGAAGAATATCCAAAATTTTAAAAATCCCTGATACACTTTTGTTCCTCAATGCTTTATGAATATTTTGGCCAAATTTCGTTAAAATCCGTCAATTCTACATACCCTACATGTATTAATTCGTTTAAAGAGATGACATTCTTGCCAAAAACAAAAGCGAGCTGTTGCCATTCAAAGGTTTGTAAACACATCTCGCCTTTACTGAGATATCTGTCAACAGAATGTGCTGCCAGAAATCAGATGGCGAGCAAAATGATTTTCGCAGGAATTCTAGGACAATATTATCGTGTGGTAGTCACGTTCTTCTTGTTCACTTGTCTTTAATGCATGGTACCATATTCAAAGACATGTATATTTGGTTTAGGCTAGACGGTGATGTCTTTAAATTGATTTGTGAGAACTGACTTTGCAAAGTAAAACTGTAAGCGAATAACAGTAACGCGGTCCTCATAAGCAGAGCTCCCAGGGGAACCGACACGCTATGAGGATCATGACACCTTACAGTTTTATTAACTTTTATTTAAAAAACCTTTTTTCTATTGTACCGTAGTTATTTACCTATAAGCCGAGCTATTTTTTCAGAAATTTTGGCTTAGATCTACCGAAAAAAGTCCAAACAAGGGGGCTTGGCTTGTAGCCGAGAGTTTGATAGATTTTTTTTTTATCTCAGTGGTCAAAATCAAATGAAATATCGCGAAAATTCCGACATCGGCTTGTAGTCAAGTTCGCAAATATTGAAATACTATAAGACACAATAAAAAGAGACACAAAGTGAAATTGTTGGTCATTTAACTTTTATAGATTTGGTGGCTCCTAAAGGAGCCGTTTTTTGTGTTTGTGAAGCTTTCAACTGACAAGTTTAACAAATTAAAACACATGTAAATAAATAAAATTGAAGCGACTACATTTTTGATTCAAAGCGCTAAGCTTTTACGTGCTTTGACAGTTCTTTGACAGGCATTGTTAATTTGTTATGACAACATTTCAATCTGACCAATAGGAAGCGTTGGTTCCCACGCATTGAAAACAAACTCACGTGCGTGTTTCTGTGTCGGCTCGTGTCTCGAATTATTTGGTTTGATTTTAACACAAAAGTTGATCAAACACTCTTTCTTTTTTCAAACAATTACTCACCTTGATCCCTTTATTCGGTAAACCACTCCAGGATCTGCTGGCCCATCTCCGGGAATTTTGGAGTGAAGCGACCTAACGTCGTACGCTTCGCCGACATCTTTAGTTCGCCGTTGAAAAGTTTCGCCTGATCTTTTCGCCAGCGACGGGCCACGGACTCACTGAGTCCATATTCTCGAGCGATCTCTGAGTTGTTTTCGACAGCCTCGGCTTCAGCAACAACTTTAAGTTTGAAGGACATGTTGTATGATGCATGGCGTGATTCCCGCCAAGATTATGGCCACCGGGATTTCATTCCCACCGAGAATCTTGCTGGGATCCCACCGGGATTCCCACCAAGAATGCAAATCCCAGCGGCCATAATCTTGGAGGTATCCTGCCAGGAATCCTGCCAAGATCCCGGTTCCAATTTTACAAGGGTTCTCTTTGGAAATTTGACTTAAGATTTGGAACAATTGATATAATTATTTGGGTGATTATATAGTTTTGATATCCAAAGATCAAGATTAGAACAACTCTTATTTGGACTAGCTACTGGTTATAACTTTGACAGAATTAAACTCACAAAAGTGTCAAGTTCAACTGTCTTGTAAGCTGCTGTGCCATACTCATCTTGGCTAGATTCTTTTCCAATCCAGAAGTGGACGTCATACAAAAGCTTCAAACAAAATAATATATTGTCAGTAATATTACAAACTCAATTCAGTGGTGGGTTTAAATAAATTTAAAGAATTAACCACTGGTATTTACAAACACTGTGGAAGTTAACTTTTATGAAATGACTTGAAATATATTTTCAGTGGAAAAAAGTAATATCCCTTAAGGTGGCTCACAATAGTTTCCAACACATTCCAGCTCTTTCATCGGTTAGCAAGGATTTTGGATGCCAAGACAACAATGTCAGCTCTAAATCATTGAAAATGTGGGATCTTATAGGGACTATAGACAGTTGAAGATTTTGCTTCGCTTCATTGCTCTTCAGCTTCAACTTGTTTTCTTTACCACTGAAGAATCTAGGCATCTGCTGTAGACACCTAGTTCTTGAATTCGTTACTAGTTCCTCAGTTCAAATTGCATCCCAAGGCAGTCGCGGGCCGTATGCTTTTCTAGCACTGGGCTGTATGGCCTTTTCCAGCCCTGCTTCATGAAGGCATACGGCCATCACTTTTATTCATATGGTTTTCCAAGAAAAAAGTGAGCGGGGTCACAAGGGTCATATGATAATGTACAATTATGTATTTGAAAGGTTGAAACAAAAAGCAAGTTTCTTCAACAGAACTTTCTTTTCCAATTGTTGCATGATGCTGCATATAAATGGCAGCCATGGGAGCTTGCAGCTGCTTAATTGTAACCAGGTCATGAGAGGTCAATTTCAAAATACAGTAGTTCTAAGCCAAGTGGCCTTGAAAGCAGACAGATTGTGCCTGTTTCTTATGGTTTCTTAGGTTTCGAGATGGTCCAAATATTTTCAATTTTCAAACACTTTTCTTCAGCAACAGCTGAGCGAGAATTAAAAATAATCATAATACCTCACAAAGCATGCTTTAACTTTGAAGTTAATATACCTCATCACTTTCCTTCTCCTTGTAGGTGTTCAGAATTATGTAAGAATCTCCTTCATAGAATTTGCCATAGTCCACTTTTGGCCAGTCAGTCACCTGAAATTTAAAATAATTCATGTTGACTTTAAAGGGGCAGTATCACGCTATTTTCAGTAACACAACGAAAATCCAAGGCTAGGACGCTTTTTGTTTAATACAAGCTGCATGAAAATGATAAAAAATCTTTTGAAAGACTATCGTAATGTATAGAAACTGTTTTTAGAAAATAGCTCAAGGAAAATACGAGCGCTGATTAGTCAATAACTCGATAGAAACACAAAGAAGTTGTCGTTTTTCATTATTTTCCTTGGGCTATTTTCTAAAAGAAATAGAAAGCATTTTCTTCGTGTTTCTATCGAGTTACAGAAACACTCATGAAAGTTTGGGAGAACTTGAAAAAGCTGTGGAAACACTCGCCTGTGGCTCGTGTTCCCACAGCATTTCTCGTTCTCCCAAACCTCCACTCGTGTTTCTATAACTCGATAGAAACAAGGAAAATGTTTTCTATTTCTTAGAGGTTTTGTGGGCGGATGGCCAAGATCGAGATTGGTGCCAACTTTTCAGCATTGCACCTCATATGAAATCAGTACTAACATATTTTGCCTCATCCTTCTGTTGTCAATTCACTTGTTGTTAAGAAATTAGTGATTTAGAAACGATTTGAGACGTTATAAGTTTGCATTTAGCTAATTCTGACAAAAAACCATAATAAACTCTGTGATACTTCCCCTTTAAGTGGTTTTGTTGCCTTTATCCATCCAACAGCTGACAGCTTTAATTTCTGGTTTGCACCCCCACTGCCCCCCCTCCAGACTTTCACTGGTTAATGACCCATTCCCCAACCCTCTCCCAGGAATTTTCAGTATTTTTGCTGTCTTGTAGGGCTGCAGAACACAATATCGGCAGAAGAGAATGGATTGTGTGCAACATTGCAGAAATCAGAACCAATCAAAGCAAAGAACTGACAGCATCTGAGAATAAATCAATGCTAGCTTTTACATTTATTTAGCATTTGGCTTTGGAAAATAATAACAATTTTGCAGACACTGGGTTGATGCTGAGAGGAAGATGTTGCTGCAAGAAACTGCATTATAGATATTTTTCATGTGACATACATCCCAGCCATTTTCAAAAAAAAAATATAGAAAAAATGGGAGTGCAGGGGTAAAAATATAGGAGATTTATAGGATTTTTGGGCAAAATATAGGAGCTTTGTAGGAGGACTTTCAGACCCACACAGATTTCACGATAGCTGAAAAACAATTTAATGGATGTCTCATGATCATACATACCATGCTTAATACTGAAACGTACTTTGCAATTTGCTCATCAATAAGACTATTATTTTACAAATGTTAAAAGAGGGGGAAACTATTCTGTGAGCCTGTGAGCCTGAGCCCTTGTTTGCAAGCCGCGAGCCTCTTTTGCAAGTCTTGAAAGTTTTCAGCCAAAAAAAATGCCCATTCACGTCTATCTTGGTGCTGTACAACACGAATCGAAAATGAAGGACCAAAATCTTTTGGCTTCCAAAGTTTTCAAATCTGTCTGTTGATCTACAAACATGCCCATGTGTAAACCAAGTTGTGATGATGCAAGGGGTTCGTTTCTACAAAACTGTTTGTATAGAACTAAGTAATAGAAAAAATCTCCTGTAATTAACCAAATATTAATATTAAGATCAAACGGCAGAGTGGAAGAAAGCTCTGTTTCCATTTTTAGTCACCGAAGCGGTTGATGTGAAATATCAATATATATATATATATATTGCTGACATTTATTCATTTGTTGATCTGTATATTAATTCAGTCTTCCATCCTGTTTTGAATGTAATTTAATAGTTAATAAAGAGCGAGTTTCCTCATAGCACAAGTCAAGTTAGAGTCACAAGTCAAGTTCAAGTCAATATTTTTTTTCGCCTTTTCTGTCTTTCAATAATATCCTTTGCCTGTATTAAATTGGTATTTCAACAAATGTTGAAGAAGTAACAAGAAACGACAACAAAACCAGAAAATCGTTAATTTGATTGCGGGTTTTGGGAAGATTACACAAAAAAGTGTAAATTAAGAAGCCATTAGAAGGACAAATGTCACTGATATATTCATTGAAAATTACACAGACAAAAAGGAAAAAAATCAAAGGAAAAGCAACAATGAGGTTATTCCTGTCTGCCACCCATCCCAATACTAACCTGCCCAACAGGGCATAACTTCAGTAAACAATCATGAACTTGTGCTTCCTTGTCGTATCAGTGACAGCATGGTTTATATGAATCTTCGTTTAATTTGGCACTCTACGCTTTTCTAGACAAGCTTTTATTTCCTAATTTACTTGTCTCTTAGTCTTTAATAGTCTTTTGTCTCGTCTGGAACCAATACCACAAGGAAGCACCAGTTCCATTCTGATCGACGAACTTAAGCCCCGTTGAACATAGTGAGTATTTGGATGGGTGGCAGAAAGTAATTCATTTTTACTCGTGAATGGAATGAAACGAGTATAGTGGTTCCAAATATGCTAATTTCACTCGCTCACTCATTTCCCGTAAACTTTTTTTTTAATGCCGCTGACTAGTGCACAATTTGTATCGTTCAAGTACTATCGCCATGTATCGCGGGCTCTAATTCCAAGGGAGAGACCCTGGGAACGAGGTTGTGTTTTGAACTCGGCTGGCTATTTGGACGATCTACGGTGACTTTTTAAATTTTGAGCTTACTCTATTCCTTTAGCGAATCGTTCTGCAAATTTACTCGTGAACTTGCATATGCTTTGAGGCCGTGGAAAGTCTTCATGGTTCTTGCTTCGCAATCTACATAACATCGTTTGTTTTGCGGCCGGAGAAGTCTTCATGGTTCTTGTTTACTTCAGCGAATCGTTCTGCGAATTTAATTGTCGACTTCAGCTAGCATCATACGTTTTGAGGCCGTGGAAAGTCTTCATGGTTCTTGCTTCCCAACCTACATAACATCGTTTGTTTTGCGGCCGGGGAACACTTCATGTCAGCTAATCGTTTCGTGAATTTACTCGTGGAATCCAGCTAGCCTGCGATGAAGACCCCTCGCATCGCTTGTTTTGAGTCGGGGAAAGTCTTCATGGTTCTTGACCACCAAGACAAAAAAAGGTATCTTTTCTTGACTATGAATCCAGCCATTTATTTAAGCAACTATAAAAATTGCATCGGTAACATTGCACGGTTTTCAGGTAGACCCCACTTGTAAATCAACTTTTCAACGTCCTTGGTCCTCACCATTTACACTCTTTCATTCACGAGTTCAGTGGCTCACAGCCACTTTGATTGTTTCTTTTCTTCTTCTTCGTTTTCCAACAATATATCAGTGAAATTAAGGAACAGAGGGGGTAAGTTTCTAAAGAAACTGTGGTGCTGCGTAAGGAACCCCTCCTTAAACAGTGATAATTAAGGCCGTTCCTGTATTTTTAGGGTGAAGTTATTTTCTTTTGTTTTCAATAAATACAGTTTAAGGTGGCTCAAAACAGTTTCAAGCACTTTCAAAGACTTAGAATTTGATGGGTCATTATAACCACTAAATAAATAAATGAATTCGATGTTGATAAATGTGCCAATGTTTGAATTAAATCTCCAGACGTTTCGGGCAATGGCCCTTCATCAGTGGAATGTTCGCCGTCATTATAACCACTCTTTATCAGTTGATGCTACAATCATGGTATCAAAAAACTGTCCAATCATTGGTGAACACGTTGTTATCATTTTCGCGACATAATAGGTTAGAAACCATATGACCATAGAAACCATATGACCTGCTAAAAACACCCTTAAATTTAGCTTTAACTGCTAATAACTCAAAAACGAGCTCGGTGACCCCCATTTTTTATTAACGAATTTTGATAAGCATGATAAGATGCAACTTTTTGCAAAGTTTAAAAAAATTCTGTGTAGGGGGTTCAGAGCCACCTTAACTTTTCGAAAAAAAATCGTACGCTGTTAAACAGGGCTTCTGAAATTTCACGTGGTCATGGTGCCGCGAAATTCAGATATATTCACGAAATCCCGCAAAATTGACAAAAACACGCAAAATACCACAAAATTCGCTAGAAATCCTACCAAATACATGTCGGTACAACATATTTGAAAGTTATCTTGGTTATTGGGACTGTTTACTTGCTGTAAACTTGCAAATTTATCTTGAAATTTCATCACTGCCATGAGAAAACAACGTACCAAAACTACCAGGCATTCTTAGCTTAATGTTGTGAAAAACTGGGAACTGGCCAAAGAAGACTTTTCATTGCCACTATATGGCGTGTGAAAGGAAACTGCTGTCTCTAGAAATGCAGGCACAACATTGTTTAATCATACATGCAGGACACGATGGAAGACATGAGAATGTTTTGACTTCACAAATGGATTTGAACCTTCGATCATGAACAATTCTTACATTGTAAACTGCAAAGCAACGTGCGAGGACAGAAAAGAAATTATTGCATTGCTATTTTCAGCTCTAAACTGCACCTGAAAAAGGAGGTTAACCGACTAAGTATTTCAGTAAAGCTTATGTTTTTCTTGTCACTCGAAACAAGTTCAGTTCCTTTTAGAGTAGCGCTTAATTGCAGGAATGGCTCCGGGCTCGGAATGCACTGGGAACGAGTTTGGTTAGCTAAATTAGACTACAAAATCACCCTTGGTTAGCCTATTATAACACTGCGGTTAGCCTACTAAGCAATCCGGTAAGCCTACTGAGCACTGCGGTTAGCCTATTAAGCAATCCGGTTAGCCTACTTTTGCATTCCGGTTAGCCTACTAAGCACTGCGGTTATGCGGTTAGCTCTCAAGAATGGTAAGGGTAACACGATAAAATCTAAAAATTTTCGGTGTTCAGCAGCCGGGCCTCGGTAGTGTAGTGGTTAGTAGGAATAGCTCGTGCTCTGGGTGACTCGGGATCGATTCCACCTCTGTGCTTTTATAATTGACTTTGTTTTTTTCTCTTTATTAGACGAAAAAATCAAAGTCTAAAAAAATCTAAGTATCCCGGAGCCATTCCTGCATTTAACGCCATGTCCTTTTAGAACTGTGTTGGTTGAAATTGTGTGTTTTCTTTCTTGCCCTGAAGGTGACATCCTTCCAATATTTTTTTCTGGACTCTTTCTACTTTGCTTTCCTGCAAAATTCCCACGAAATCAGCTGTTTTCTCCATGAATTTGTCTCTGCAAATTCTGCAAAATTTGCCTTTTTTCCGGCGAATCATCAGAAGCCCTGGTTAAAGGGTCTTTGTCGCTTTTCTGCGCAGGTGTGATGATTTGATTTCTGGCATGGCGGACAAAAAATGAAAGTCACAAGACTTGCAAAAGCTATAGAAATTGAGGTAAGGTATTATTTGCTCATTTGTGGAAGTTTTAAACAGTACATTGCTTGTATTTTCATATAAACAATGTGATGTTCTCAAAGGGTGATATCACAAAGCAGTTTGGGACGAAAGCTAAAACAAAGGGAGGAGGAAAGACAAAGAGGTGTTTGCACATGCATGAAAACTCCAAAACAAACAATTATTACAGAAGGTCACGGTGATCCGTGGTAGCGTGCAGTGTGCAACCTTGCCAAATTTCTATTGGCAATTTTTCACTTTCTGTGCAAATTAAGGCTACACATGCGTACTATGCGTATATCTCTCTTTATTTAGCAGGTCACCAGTCAACAAAAGATCATTTAAGGACAAAATAAAGCAGAGCATGGATGTTGTTGTTTGTCATAAATATTAACCCTTAAACCTTTGAAGACGCATACAAATGCGCTTCCAAATACGGTGTACAATTTGACCCAAAAACAGGGCCAAAAGGCACCTCTCTACCCCAGTCCTGTTTGTTCATATGTAGAAACAACATGCTTCAAAATGGCGATGTTTCTGGCTCGTTTGCCAGAGTTTTTTCCTGAAAACACTGTTTACAGCTGTTGTCTGAAGATTTAAAAATGGCATAGTTCTACGTACACAGATATGGAAGAAACTCATGGATG
Organism: Blastomussa wellsi; assembly: GCA_947652115.1. Taxonomy (NCBI): domain Eukaryota; kingdom Metazoa; phylum Cnidaria; class Anthozoa; order Scleractinia; family Plerogyridae; genus Blastomussa; species Blastomussa wellsi. Next base: position 10,534,211 of record OX393567.1, read on the forward strand.
GAAAATGGGTTTGTTTAATCTTGATCGGATAAAAAATAGAATCTTACTACTTTTTGTACAATCTCCAGATTTTTTTTCATGGGTCTCCAGATTTTCCTTTGTCAGGGGTTGGCAGGTCTGAAGAGGTTGTTCTTGGACGGCCAGGAACAAAACAACTGGGTTGGAAGTCAATGTTTACATATTGAAACTCCTGAGCTGTTCTATGTTTTTCATGTTTCGAATGAAAAAATAGGCTGTTATGAGCCAATTTCTCCAGTTGTGTCAGAAATTCAGGGGTCAATGGAACAGATGAGTTAAGAACACCAACCACCCCTGAAAGGTTTCATGTGGGAAATAAAAGAAAACTGTAAGTGATGTTTGTAATAAGAACCTACCCGAGAAAAACAACAGCACAGTTTATGATGTTCATATATGAATTATTTCATATGCTTTAAGTCAGTACAGTTTATATTGATTCTGGAATGGGTCGACACTATAGTAAACTGAATGACCTCTGTTATCATTCCGCCCATATCCTCACAAACTGTCGGAATTGTTCCAGAAAAATATATTGCAACAGTGCAGTGATGCGTCATTTTCCAACCGCATTCCATACTTACAAGTTTATATTTTTTACCCCCTCAGTTAACTAAGTTTTCGGGCTAAAAACATCCTCACAGATAGCATGTGCCAAATTTTAAACGACTGGATTCCGCAGCAGTTTATCAAAACTGGTCCATTTGTTTCCAGAAATTCAGCTGATCTCTGTGTATAAGAAAACGTTTTGAGCCAATTATTTGTTTATTAATAAATTATTTGCAACAGCGTTCTACCTTGAACTGGACGATTCTCCAAATTTTCAAACCAACTGCTTCTCCAGCTCCTTCCCAAGCCTTTTCTGTTTCAGCAGATGCTTTCTTCACCTAAAGACAAGCAAGTCGTCAATTGAGTCGACAAACCAATTGGTAATTATTATCACTGCGCCTATGCCCAGAGCTAACTTCGGTTCTGTCTCTTACGTTTTTCTCAATATCGGAGCCGAATAAGGCCAAATTGCTGTCTTTCCAGTCATATTGTTTGGCTTTCCTGAGACCAGACATGGCTGTGTAAGCTATTTAATACTCGTGACTATAAACCAGACGAAGCGATGCCCGGGAATACGCATCGAGCGAGTGGAGACACACCTTCCAAAATATTTCTTTCCACCGTCTGGAGGCGACAATAGTCAATCTGGATTGGTCAACCAAACAAAGAAATACTTATCGCTCGTACATACATTCTTTCGATAATGAACGTCCTGTCAGAAACACAAAACCTTGGTCATTAAAAAATAACATCGACCTACAGGAGGTCATCTTCGGATGTCATCTTCGTAAACAATCTTCGGCACACATCCGTAACCGGAAGTCATGCCATAGCAATTTTGGTAGCCTGCGCTTAGCCGTACCGAAGGCTAGAAATTTTGTCGATTGTCATTTCGTGTCGATTTTGAACTTTCTGAGTGGAAAACGGTGTGCTGTAAAAGGACGGTGAAAAACTTACAGTCGGTTTACATCTAAGTGTGAACACGTGCGGAAAAAATTGTTCTAATTGCTAAACCATCGGAATAAAACAACATAAAAACGAATGTAACGATAATTTTACGTCCAGCGAGCCGCAAACACTGGTGCGACTTTTGTCTGGCTGACTCGGCTTTGTTTGAAATTAATTTTCTGAAAATGATTCAATTTTATCCCCTTGAAAAATATGGAAGGCCTGAAATTGAAGTTTACGACAAAAACTTAATATTTCATTAAATTTGTGTAGGCAAAAAATTTATTTACCGCCAAGAGCGCTCGTTCGAAACGTCGCCTGACGTTGTTTCAAACTTGTGATACACGCAACATTTGATAGCCAATTAGAACATCTTTTCTCGCAGAATTCCGACATCCACCTCTGAGAGGTGAAACAAAGGGTTCATTCCTTTGGGGTGATCCTAGCCTGCGTGGCAGGCGTCCGAAAGGGAGCGAGAAAAAAAAAACAGCGCGCGCCTCGCCTCGCGCGCTGGTTTTTCCCCAATCTCCCTCCCCCTTCGGACGCCTGCCACGCTGGCTAGGGTGATCCGGATCAGGATCAGTGCTCCGAATCATGCTGCATCAAAGGCGCCGGCGAATCCACTCTTATTGTATTGCTATTCTCAGCGGTCTCACCTCGCGCGTATAAAAGGCAGAGTAGACAAAGGAGTGATGCCATTCTCTCGAAGCTGCTAAGCTGTTCAGATTACCATGGCTGACCCGCAAGTCCCTGCAGATGCAGTCCAACAAGCTCAAGTTGTCTTACAAAACCAAGCACAAGAAGGTCAAGCACCGGCGGCGTTAGCACATCAAGCTCAAGCACCAGTAGCGCCAGAAGAACAAGCTCAACCGCCTGCACAAGCACCAGTGCAAGCAAACGAAGTTTCTTTGGCGGTTTGTGAAACTTTATTTTATCCGTTCGTTACCACGTGTTTCGTTCTGGTTCCCTAGTATTTCGCTTCCAAACCTTGTATGTTGTTTGCCCTACGTGAGCTGTGTTTCATTTCCTCTTAGAAAATTATTTGCCCTGCTTCTTAATATTTGCCCGCTTTTCTACGGGCTGTGCGGGCTAAGTTTTGTTGGATATATTATTTGCCCTGCTTCTTAACGTTTGCCCTCGTTTCGTGTGGGCTGCGCGGGCTAAATTTTGTTGGATATATTATTTGCTCTGCTTCTTAACGTTTGCCCTCATTTCGTGTGGGCTGTGCGGGCTAAATTTTGTCTGATATATTATATGCCCGGCTTTTAACGTTTGCCCTCGTTTCGTGTGGGCTGTGCGGGTTAAATTTTGTCTGATATATTATTTGCCCTGCTTTTAACTTTGCCCTCGTTTCGTGTGGGCTGAGCGGGCTACATTTTGTTTTATAAATTATTCGCCCTGCTTTTAACGTTTGCCCTCGTTTCATGTGGGCTGTGCGGGCTAAATTTTTATTTGTATATTCGTTCTGCTTCTAAAACTTTACCCTCGTTTCGTGTAGGCTAGTACGGGATATAATTACCGTATTACACTATATTTAAATTGCTTTAAAAGTTTACCCTCGTTTTGTGTGAGCTCAGCGGGCTAAATTTTGTTTTGCATATTATTTTCCCTGCTTATAACGTTTGCCCTCTTTACCAGTGGGCTGTGCGGGCTAAAACTTTGTTTTGTAAAATATTCGCCCTGCTTTTAACTTTTGCCCTCGTTTTGTGTGAGCTGTGCAAGCCCTATTTTGTTTTGTATATTACTCGCCGTTATAAACTATTTGCCCTCTTTTCACGTGGGCTTCGCGGGCCATTCTGAATTCGTATGTTTGTTTATTTTCATCTTTAAAATCCGTCATGTTTTTTCCTCGCTCTTTATTTGAGCTATTTAGCGGTTTCGAATGTGTTAGCTTCACGTGCCACTTTCATGGTCACAAGTTGTGCGCTGTGTTTTTTATGGCTATATTACATTGTTGTTTTTACACCTTTTGTGTTTTCCTTGCCTATTGTTGGAATCTTTCTTTTTATTCAGTTCCTTTTTTAAATTTTTTATTTCTGTCAGCCCTGCATTATCGTTTACTCGAAAGTGCACAAGGCACCTCAGTCGAGTCATTGATACAGAGAATTTCATATTATGGTGGCAGAAGAGTTGAGGACTTCGACAAGTATGAAGCGCTTCGTTACGCAGAAGAATTAGCTTCTGTTGCAAAGTCCTCCAGTCACCCCAAGGCCGCCAGCTATGATGTTATCGCTTCGACTTTGGGAGAGAAGCTCCACGTCCCAGCTGAGCAGTTCAAGGCGTATTTCCTGGCTTTGTTAGCTGACAAGGATTTCTCCCGTGTTATCGAAACGATCTCGAAGGTTGACAAGTCCTTCCAGCGGTCCTCACCGTATCGCACACAGACGCGTAGAGGACGATTGCCATATCAGCAACCATATTTTCAAGCCTATCAGCGGCCATCCTCTCGCGTTATTTGTTACAAATGTGGTGAACCAGGGCATAAGTCACCCCAGTGTGGGAAGCGCGCTCCTTCTCGTCAGCCTTCTTCTGCTGCTCAGCCTCGATTTAACCGTCCTTCAACATAATTTTGTTGTATCATCTTATGCAATGAAGATTTTTCTCTAGGCGAATAGTGCATTGTTTTTACTTGCCTTATGTTTCCTTTATTTTTTGTTATTTCGGGGTTTCCGTCTTTAATCCTTCACCCTTTTATCCCTTAATACCGACTTATATTTTATATATTTTATATTTGCCCACTCGCTTTACTGTTATCCACTCGCTATATTGTTCTCGCTCCTCTTTCTTCTTCCCTCGGGTGGCATTCTCAAGGGGAACGAATGTTCCCTCTCGGATTACCGGGGCTGAGTTTGCCATTCCCTGGGCCTTACCTTTTCTTTCTTCTGTTCTAGTTTTTCAAGATGCCTTTTCATGACTGGGAAACGACTCCCAACTTTGATCCTGCCAAGATTTCTGTTAACTCGCCACGTTGGGTCAATTATAAGGGATCTCTTACTGAGGCCCAGGAAATGGCAGACAACGCCCATATTAGTCAAGATTTCATCTTAATCGCTTAAAAGACTTCGTTTCTGCGTTTCCTCGTTCCTAATTTCTGTTTTTGTTAGGATGGGGTTTTTAGTTTGGGGTTCTCATTTTGAGGATGGGCATCCGTTTGTGCGGTTTTTGTAGTTTCCGCCGTGGTATTTTAGGGTTATCTTCAACACGAGACTGTTGGTGCCCATACTCAACAATAGGCGTGAGGGAGACAGGTGAGAATAGACTACTATTCTCAGCGGTCTCACCTCGCGCGTATAAAAGGCAGAGTAGACAAAGGAGTGATGCCATTCTCTCGAAGCTGCTAAGCAGTTTATATTCAACATGTTGACCGTTCTCATTCGTTTCCTTTTACGCCTATCCTTCTCAGGTCTCGTTTCTGTGGCTTTTTCCCGCCCTACCCACCTCAGTTTTATATTAGGATTATATTAGTCAACAGATCGAGACTGTTGGTGCCCATACTCAACAATAGGCATGAGGGAGACAGGTGAGAATAGACTACTATTTCAATCCACCCCAAACCAACCCCCACCCCCCCCCCCCCCACCTAAAATATTCCTAGATCTGGATTATCGGAGCTTATCTACCTACTGGAGGTCACATTCGTCGATTTTCAGGAGGAATTTCGGCGAGCCGGTTACACGACGCAGAAATTTTTCTTTCGGCTGCGGCAATTTTTAGCGACCAATGGAAGGTACTTCACGAGCATTTATACAAGAGACAGAAATTTTTTCAGGCAATTTCAAGCTGAAGAAGAAAAACTATCCCTCTCTACAATAGCTACCTCCAGGATGTCAAGTGGTTCCCTCTGGGAGGCAATCAGCGAGCATTACAAAAGAACTTCAGAAGAACTAAGGGTGGACCGTTTGACATCTGAGGGGGAGTGGGGGGAGACTGGTGATTTAGTACAGGCGCGAATTTTTTTCAAACCCTTTCATGCACTGGAAATTTGTAATCGGTCCATGTGTGTGCATGATATTTTTTCTCCTTATTATATGGCCATGTCTCACGTGGACTGGAAACTAGCGAATTCACGAATTTGATTGGCTAAAATCGATATTGACCGCGGTCTAGATTTTCCCATCTAGACCGGCATCTAGATCGGTTGCATTTTGGGGTCCGAATGTTACAAACAAAGCAGGAACACATTGTCTCCTTTTTACCTTATGGTATGCACAAGCATACCATGAAGGTATCGGTATAGACGGAATATTCACTCATGCCATCATTCACTCACTCACTCACTCACTCGATTTTATTTTGTACGACAATTAATTTATGCATTAAAACGCGATTAAAGGCAGTTCCCTCTCCATCCCCTAGCAAACCGTCTTTTTTCCGCATAGCCGTTCTTTTATTTTCTTTGAGAATATGTGGGGGTGGTACACAGTTGAAATATCTATCAATCCCGCAGAGATCTGTATCGATTGACATATACACACAATTATAACGTCAGTGTAGTTTGTTTCGCTCGATGTAAGACCGATTTTCTGACCATGTTTCATCGAAGTGCACCAATATATGTACTAACGGAAAGAAAGTATTTTGAGACATACTCTAGTGCAGAGAAACGAGCATCAATATAGTAAACGGGACGACAATGGAGCGTTTAGAGTTCTTTGTTTGCGTTTTGATGAGGATAATTGTAATCCAGCGAGGAATGCATTCAGCCGCAGGAAGAAATTTATGCTGTGAAATTATATGGCATGTACGCTTTGCTATGTGGAAGTAAAGGTAAGGTTTCCTTGGTTCTATCATACTTCATTTAAATACAACTTGCAGGTAATGTACTCTTTGAAGTTACGATGTGTCCGTTTGTAGTGGTTGTAACCGTCGAATGGTCTTTGCGAGCATGCGAGCAGTGTGAGCAATTGTCAAATTTTTCTTGCGAGCAGCGAGCGCTTTAGGAAAATTTTGAGCAGGATCACGTTAGAAAAATACAGATGGCGAGCAGCCAGAAGCGAGCACTTCGAGTACTTCGTAAATTTTCCGCTAGTCGGAATCTCTAGCTCTGTTAGCAAACGTTGTTTTGCGCTAAGTATAAATAGCTTAAAATGTGGCTGACACCTCCAAAACAAAACAATAGCTGCAAAGCTGGGACTGTCCAACAAATCCCAGTAGCTTACAGGCGGTTGTGTCCTGCTTGTTATAAATATATATATAAAAATAACTCAGCCGCTGTAATAACCACTGAGCCAGATGCACACATAACACACTGATTTTTTTTATTCCACTTAGAAGCAATACATGACACGTGACTTGGAAGGAATGTGACGTCACAATGTCAGTTCTAAATCACAACATTCATCCCCTCTAGAATCACGAACTATTTCGATCAAAACAAAACTCACAATGAAACTTGAACAATAAGCAGGAAAAACTTAACATCCACTTATTAAACAGTCCCTGTATTAAGATTAAAATTAACACAGGTAGTCTTTCAGGTACCCCGGTTTCACCCTTTTCCGCACAGGGCGTTTTGCTGTAGGACTAGCCTCCACAGGTGCATGGGTAGGTGTTGCAGGTGGACACTTAGGAACACTGGACTGGACTGGAACATTGGCCTGATCACTTACACCACGGGTTGGCAGTGTGACGTCAGCTTCTGGCAAGGCTGTTGGTGTCACACTGGGTGCATCAGTAACATCGGGGTCATCAGCTCCAACGGCTTCTTGCGCCACCTCGTTCCAACGGCGTTGAACGTGGTCTTGGTGCCGTCGAACAACTGTTCCATCATCCAGTTGGACGCGAGTAGACACTGGACCAGTTTTCCCCACTATGGTCCTAGGCATCCAGGTCTTCTTGTGCCTGAAGTCTTTGGCGTATACAGCTTGGCCTTCCACCATTTCCCGTTCCTTAGCATGGTAGTCATGTGCAGCCTTCTGCTGAGACTGTTTGTTCCTTACACGATTTGCTACGCTTGGGACTAGACGATTCAACTGAGTGTGCAACTTGCGCTTCATTAATAACTCAGCTGGTGGAACTCCTGTCGTGCTATGGGGGATAGTTCTGTAACTCAGGAGAAACCGTGATAACTTGGTCTGAACGCTCCCTTCCTCCATCTTTTCGTAACCTTCCTTAAAGATTCGCACAGCTCTCTCAGCCAAACCATTTGAAGCCGGATGGTAAGGTGACACCTTGATGTGTTTGATTCCATTCTTCTTCATGAACTCCTGGAATTCAGAGCTAGTGAAATTGCTGCCGTTGTCACTCACCACTGTTGCTGGTAGGCCATGTGTAGCAAACATCTCCCGTAGTTCCTCAATGGTAGCAGCGGACGTGATGGACTTCATGGGACGCACCTCCAACCACTTTGAGTATGCGTCGACAACTACCAGGAACATTTGCCCCTTAAAAGGTCCCGCGAAGTCAATGTGAATTCGTGACCACGGAAGACCTGGCCACTCCCAGGAATGCAATGGTGCCTCTGCGGGTGCACTCTGGTTAGACTGACATTTCTCGCAACTTTTCACCTTCTTCACAATATCCTGATCCAAGCCTGGCCACCAGACATAGCTTCGTGCTAGGGCTTTCATGCGAGATTCACCTGGGTGGGCCTCGTGCAGTTCAGTGAGCACTTTACACCTTCCTTGTGGGGATACCACGACTCGAGCACCCCACAAAACACAGCCGTCTTCCACGCTTAATTCAGTTCGCTTGGTGAAATAAGGGTTTAACTCTTCTGAACTGTTCTTTGTTGGCCATCCTTCCAAAATGGAGTTAAGCACTTGTGAGAGGACTGGGTCTCTTTTGGTCCACTCTTTGATGTGACCACTGTGCACGGGGGTGCCCTCCAAATGTTCCATCAACAAGATTGTTTCGCCTGGCACTGGAACTGAATCAGGCATCCCAGGTAAAGGTAGCCTACTAAGGCCATCTGCATTTCCATTGGTCTGGCCAGCCTTGTACGATATCTTATACTCGTAGGCAGACAAAGTGAGAGCCCATCGTTGAATTCGGGGTGCCGCAAGGGCAGGAATCCCTTTCCTCTCATTCAACAATCCCTCTAAAGGCTTGTGGTCTGTCTTTATTGTGAATGGATGGCCATAGAGAAACTGGTGGAATTTTTTAACTCCAAAAATGATTGCGAGAGCCTCCTTCTCCAAGGTTGAGTAATTCCTTTCAGCTTCATTTAGAGACTTTGACATGTATCCTATTGGGCGTTCAGCTCCTCCATCCATTTTGTGGGATAAGACCGCTCCCACGCCATAATCCGATGCATCTGCAGCAAGGATGAGTTCCTTGGCTGGGTCAAAATGGACTAGCAACTCGGCTGACTGCAACAGTTCCTTGGCTTTCTCGAATGTTTCTTGTTGCTCCTTCAGCCACTGCCATTTTGAACCTTTCCTGAGGAGGTGGTGTAGAGGCTCGAGAATGGTCGCTACATCAGGCAAGAATCTGTGGTAATAGTTGAGCATGCCCAGAAAAGCTCGTAGCTGACTGACATCCTTGGGTTCTGGTGCATTCTTGATTGCATCAACCTTTGCCGCCACAGGCTGAATGCCATCACCATTGATTACGTACCCACAGTATGTGACTTGAGGTTGCATGAACAGACATTTTGCCAGACGTAACTTCAGTCCTGCATTGGAAAGTCTACTTAGCACTGTTCCTAAGTTCGCTAGATGATCAGGGTCATCCTTTCCACTGACTAAGATGTCATCAACTCTCACTACGACATGAGGAATTCCTTGTAGTAAGTTCTCCATTGTACGCTGGAAAATTCCGGGCGCTGATGAAACCCCAAAAGGCAGTCTATTATACTGATAGAGTCCCTTGTGGGTGTTAATTGTGGTGAATTTCTTTGACTCCTCGTCCAATAGTAGCTGTTGGTATGCCTGTGACATATCCAGTTTGGTGAACTTGTTTCCTCCACCTAGTGTGGCAAGCAAGTCCTCCGTTTTGGGAATTGGGTAATTATCCAACTTGGAGACCTGGTTGACGGTACACTTGTAGTCACCACAGATACGCACCGATCCATCTTGTTTCACCACTGGAACAATTGGTGCCGCCCACTCTGTAAACTCCACTGGAGATATTATGCCTTCACTTTGCAGTCTTTCCAGTTTCTTTTCAACTTTTCCTTTGAGAGCATAAGGTACTGGGCGAGCTTTCATAAACTTGGGTGTAGCCTCCGGGTCAACATAAATTTTGGCTGTCGTGCCCCTCATTGTACCAAGTCCATCACCAAAAACCTCTTTGTGTGAATCTAGGATCTTCTGCAACTGAGGGTTGCCCTCTTGAATGGCAAAGATATTGTTCCAGTTAAGCTTAATCACTAGTAGCCAGTCTCGTCCGAGTAGATTGGGACCTGAACTCTTCACCACCATGGCTGGCAAAATATGCTGTTGATTTTGGTACTTAACAGGAATCTGCACCTCTCCTGATACTGGTATTTCCTCTCCTGTGTATGTGCTCAATGTGACCTTCGAACTCTCCAACTCCACTTGGTCACGTAACTTATCGTATGTTTCTTGATTCAACACAGTTCTGGTTGCACCAGTGTCAATCTCAAATTTGTGTGGTTCACCACAAAGTTCCAAGGTTACTTCATATGCTTTGGGTTTGCTTTCTCCACGAATGTGGTACATTGTTGCTGCATAAACATCTTCTTCCCCAGAAACTTCATCCACTAGATTCGTAGACTGATTTCTGTTCCCTTTTTCGGGCTTCCTGACGCGCGAACTGGGTTGTTTACTTTCACGTTTCCCGGAATCGGCTCCTTTGCCCGACTTTTTCTTCGAATTCTTTCCGGAGTGGCATACTTTGGCTAAGTGTCCTTTCCGTCCGCAGTTAAAACACTGAGCACCTTTGAATCGACAGGCTGCAACTTCGTGTTTTTCTCCACAGCGATAACACTCAGAATTGGGCTGACTATCTTTCTTCTTCTTGTCTTCGGTGTCGACTCGATTTACTCTGCTGGGGGTCGCCGTTTCAGGCTGAATATCAACCACGTGCTTCGCTGCTAGCTCTTCTCCCAAGGCAATTTCCTCGGCTTTCTTTAGGGTCAACTCCCTCTCTGCAAGCAATCTCCGCTGTATCTTCTTATCATTTATCCCGCAGACCAACCGATCTCGGAGCATTTCTGGAAGCGTTTCGCCAAAATTACAATGTTCGGTGAGCTTACGCAATTCTGCAATGTATGCCGCGACTCTTTCGCCTTCGTTTCGATTTCGGCTGTGAAATTTAAAACGCTCCACTATCTCACTAGGCTTCGGTGTAAAATGCCTCTCGAGTGTATCGACAATCTTCTTGAAAGTTGCCTCCGCTGGCTTCGCTGGTTGAAGTAAATCCCTCGCGAGTGCGTACGTTTTACTCCCGCAAACACTGAGTAAGATTGCTCGTTTCTTCGCCGCATCCTCAACTTCGTTCGCAAGGAAATACTGTTCAATTCGCTCTACATACTGGGTCCATGACTCTTCCGATTCTTTGAATTCACCTATTTTCCCGTAGGTTGCCATTCCAGCTCGAATCTAGAGAGAAATCCTCATCGCCAAAAATGTAATAACCACTGAGCCAGATGCACACATAACACACACTGATTTTTTTATTCCACTTAGAAGCAATACATGACACGTGACTTGGAAGGAATGTGACGTCACAATGTCAGTTCTAAATCACAACAGCCGCCGAAAGGGCTATGAAGAACAAGCTGGTTAGTTACAAACAAGGCACACCTGTAGCTAAATGACAGTGACAAATCTAAGCCTACAAATTCAATCAAATGCATTTAACAACGTAGAAGACAATATGACATTTCTTCTCCTTTTTTATGCATGCTGAAAGTACTGTTCACAAGATTTCGCTAAAAGAGGAATAGTAAGCTGTTCAAAAACAGTTGTCAGGGACAGCTGTCAAGATCGTCTTGTTGACACCTTTTTATCCTTGAATAAAAGGTTACCTGTAGGTCGCCTTTCAGCTTTGTTGCCTGTTTTTTTTCACTTGTATTTTTAGCATTATGAAGTATAATAATGTTTGCTTTAACCTGACCAAATGAAAACGTTGACCTGCAGACATTCCGCAGACCTAAAACGCCAGACCTAAAAGCCAGCTAAAGGTCTGTTCTTCACCTTTCCTTTTGCAGCTTGTCTGTATAACGGTGTATGCATAGGACAGTTCCTGAATTTGTTTTCAGCTTTCCGTGACTAAATAAAATCGAACTGCAGACCCAAAACAGACCTTCAGACATTTCAGTAAGGCTACACAACGCTAGCAAACGTTTTTCATAACATGTAGAACAAACCGTTACTTCCGGTAGACGGAAGTGGGGGCAGCGTCTCTTTTTACAAAGGACTACCTTGACCACGGACAAGGGCTATTTTTTTCGAAGAAAAATATTTTCTTCAATTTCAGAAAAACATGAAATGCACGCGAGCTCAATACCATCTCAAAGTCTGCTAAGTGTTATCAGCTAAATGGAATGTGTCAGCGGCAGATTTTTTCGTTACGTTTTGTCGCGGCATAATATCCGAGGACTCGGTTTTATTGTGTAGTTTACGAAAGCATGCAATCGGCTTTTTAAAAGCGACTCCTGACAGAAATTTAAAGCTTTTTGTGTGAAGATGGAATTGGTTGAAAATTTCTCTTCGCCTAGTTACATGAGAAGCTGTTTGCAGGCGACGTTGGTTAGAGATGTAAGATAATTTTGTAAACGCTGTTTTCTTTTCCTTTCTTTTGGGCCACTTTAAAGAGATAGAACTCATACGGACTTTGTTCAATTGACTCTTAATTAGACCAAAAAAGTTGTGCGCACAATTTTTTAAGTTCTTTGCATTTTCCCTTTTATCTATTTTTGGAAGTTTTAACATCTTTGAGCTTCTTTGGGTTCATTCTGGAGGTATGTGTAATCATCTGAAATAGCGTCTTTCCGGGATGATAAGTTTTCCGGTTTATTCAGGGTTTTTTATGCTTAGATAAGTTGGTTTCACCCTGTTTTTTCTTCACAAATTTCTGGTTTTAACATTATTACCTTGCTTGGTGATGAGAATATTGAACATCTCGACAACGTACATTTGAAACGTTATTTGGTGCATGTGTGGTATCAGAATATATATTTTGGAGTGTGTAGAAGAACATTTACGTACAGTGCCTTGTACCATCCATTAAGCTTGATTATTCAATTCATTGACACTTTGAATAAAACAATTACTGTTGCTTTTACAAGAGAGTTACTTTCGAGTACTCAACATGGTGCAAGGGAGCTACCTTTTGAGTACTCCACAAGAACTGAATGAATTATAGCTCTAAACCTGTTGATGTTTTTGAATAGTTTATACAGTGGATTACAATTCTATTATATCGTCCATATTTCTTTCCTGCCTATATTTTCAGCCACTTGAAATATGAATGTAGGAATTGTTAGTGTTAAAACAAAGTCTTATAATTTGTCTGGCAGAATAACATTATTAAGTGGAGATGTTGAGTTAAATCCTGGTCCATCAAATAAAAATTGCAATCTAACACCTTTTACGTCATCCATAAATTAGAATTCTTTGTTAGAAACCAGATTGTCTCAATTGGGTAGAACTGCACTTGATGTTGGAGGAGGTGGTGATTGCTTTTTTAGGGCTGTATCACATCAGTTATATGGCGATCCTAATAATCATTGTTATGTGCGTAGTGTTGGCATTCAGTATAAAGTTAGTGCACCACCCTGAGCATTTTGTAGAGAGTAACACTGACCATTCTTGGCAAGGTTACTTACAAAGAATATCATGTCAAGGAACATGGACTGATGCTATTATAATTCAAGCTGTTGTAAATTGTTTGAATTTGTCAATTCATATTGCTGAATCAAATCCAACGTTTTGTCCTTTTACTGTTGTTGCACCATTGAACATTGCAAATGCTGTACATATTTACATTGGACATTTAGATGAAATTCATTATATGTTTCTACGATAGAAGATAGAACTTTGGAATTAACAGGGGACGGAAATTGCCCACAAAATGAGAATAAAAACATGTGTAATGATGACAAGGAAAAGCGTAAAATTTACAAAAAAAAACTACATGAGGGAATATATGAAACACAGAAGAGCTGTATGGTGGCCGACTGTTCTCACAGAAAAATTGGGCCAAATTCTTAAATATCCGAAGAAAAAGCGAAGAAAAAAACACTTTTTCGTTGAATATTTTTTTTCTGGAAAATAAAAAAATATATAAAAAAAATAAAAGGGATATACTACAAATGTTTTAAAATAAATTTAATTTTGGTTTAAAAAAAAAGAAAAAAAATTAAGAAACATGTTTCGGAAATGAAAAAATAAAAATAAACTAGAGTATATTTACAAAAAATTAGTAAATAAAAAAAACACAAAGAATAAAATCAGAGTTTTGATTTCAATACCAAATACATTTGAATTTCAAAAACGCTGTGAGAACGACCGGCCGATCGTTCTCATACAAAATCGTAATTGAAAACGAAATGTTTGATGACGGCCGAGTGTTCTCCTAGCCCGCTATATCCATGATCAGCGGTCTTCTAATCAAAGATGGCGGAAAGGTCGATCCAAAGCAGTGACACACGAAGCAGATCTACGCTATGTTATGAAAAATGTCAGACGAAAGGAGATTCTGGACTTCAATTGTTCGTCGGGATTTTCTTGAACATGCTTAGAGTTTGGGAACTTTGAGCAGAAGACTGGTTCAAAAAGGCGTACCAGTGCAGTAAGACACGACTAAGAGGGTCTTCAAATTCTGCTTTGTGTGGTGTTGTCAAACCAAGTTTACCGGGGGGGAGGGGAGCTCCCATATGAACAAAGGCGTACGAGGCGTCTGGGGGGCTGCAGCGCTCCCCAGTTTCAAAAATTTTCGACATTTTTCGGGCAAAACGCGTAGAATAGACCAATTCCAATATTTTAAAATTCTAATATGGCGCCGAGGCTTAGGGGAATAAAACAAAAGAAATTATTTATTCATCCCTAAGCCTCGATGCAAAATCTTTTGTTTTATTCCCCCGAGCCTCGGTGACATGTTAGCGTCGCGCAGGCTTGTCAACAGTTTTACACTGTCACGTTGCCTGAACAAAACCATGTATTCTTGGTTTTCATGTGACGTCATAAAATTCTGAAATCAAAATTCGCTAGGCCTACTAAGTTTTCGTTGCTACTAGGTGTAAGGTGAACTAAAAATATATCTTTTCGCAAATTTTCAGCTCGACAGTGTCCTTCGTTTTAAAAACAGAGCATCTTGAATATTTGAGTTATTCGCGTATGTGACATCAAGCCGAGTGCCGCGACAAAGCTATTTTGTTCAGAAAAAGCCCATCCTTTCGATTTTGAGCAGTTATAACATTTCAGATAATAATAAGTGGTGTTTGTGTGGAAGTACAATAGCCCAAGAGCCAACAGTAGTCCCTATCATAGCAAAACTGAATTCCAGATGGTTTCGCGTGCATCACGGCGGCCATATTTGTGCCCCTCGGAAGGACACAAATATGGCGTCTCCATACTAAGCTTTGTAAATTTGCGTGGAACGTTTCGGCAAATAACTCGCGAGCGGCGCACCGCACAGACCTGAGACTTGGAGAAATTGTTTATTTATTTATCATCTACACTATATAAAGTTCTTAGCTTCTGTAGCTTATTTTTTCGAATTTAGTTTTTGATTGCGTGACTAGTGAAAACCACCAATTGGCAAACGTAACACGCAACATAGTAAACAGACTTGCGCGTGAAAATTTACAGCTTAATCGTGTGGTGCTAGAATGTCACATTGACGAATAAAGGAGATAGAAACCTAAACACTGAGCTCAAGAGAAAAAAGCTCGTCCGAGTTGATGCAAGAAACAACCTTGGCGACAGACAGCGTCTCTCTAAGACAAACTAATAGCCTTCAAGAAGTAAAGCTACAGAAGTATTTGGTTTAGTCGGACAAAGATAATTATCGTATCCGTGATAAGACGCAACAATAACTTGAAATAGTTTAATGAAACAGCCAGGCCCGGCCCCACAATGTAGAATGCAAGTAAGATAAATCTCACGGTAAATCTCACGCTTTGTCTTTCTAAAGCAAATTTAGAGAGCTAAAAGAAAGTCTTGCATTAGATATGATCCAAAATAAACTGCATGTAACAGCAAATGATAAATTATAGAGGTGTCAGACTCTACACGAAAGCGTCAGATAACAACGGAAATCATGCAGCCCTATGACCTCTTAAGGTGGTACGATACCCTGAAGGGAATGTATGGGAATATGCAGTTTTTCTTAAAACTAGAGGGGGGCGGGGGGATTTTAAGTCCCTGTTTTTTTGCAAATGTTTTGATCGAGGGACTGGGACTGGTTTGCATATTTAATGCATGATGGCAGCTGGTCACGTGACCATACTCAGCTCGTTTGAATTAACTTTCGGTTCGGCGGAATCGTGTGCAGAACTAATGCAATCTTGTGGAAATATTGCCAATGCATGTACCTTAGTGCCAACCGTTTTCCTACAACTTGGAAAAACGGAATTCGAACTTCCAGTTTTGTTTTTCGTTTACCTACGCCATCGGAAAAGGGAATTCGAAATTTCATTTTTGTTTTCCGTTTTCCTTCTACATTGAAAATGGAATTTGAACTTTTAGTTTCCTTTTTCATCTTCCCACGTCTTTGGACAGCAGAATTCTAATTGTCATTTCCGTTTGTCGTCTTTTGTTTTCGTAAGGCATTGAAAAACGGAATTTTATCTTCAATTTTCGTTTTTCGTTTCCTTGTTTTTGTCACTTCCGTCTTTTACCTGAACCGGAAAAATTAGATTTGTCACTCGCAGCCATGTTGTCCTTGTAACATTTGAAGGCCCGGATACAAAACTGCAGTGTTTCGTGTATCCCTACAAAACTACAGTGTTTCGTGTATCCCTACTGGGATACAGTAAAAACCCGCATGTAAGAACCTAGTGGTTTAAGAACCTGCTGACAGAAATTTGCCATTTTAATACTCCAAA
The DNA here is from genome assembly GCA_947652115.1 of Blastomussa wellsi. Lineage (NCBI taxonomy): Eukaryota > Metazoa > Cnidaria > Anthozoa > Scleractinia > Plerogyridae > Blastomussa > Blastomussa wellsi. Next base: position 10,550,682 of record OX393567.1, read on the forward strand.
ATATAAGAACCTTTTTAGCCAAGCAAATCTAAGCAGGTTCTTATATGAGGGTTCTAGTACATTTTCATATACAGCTCTTGTTGAAAAGACGCTTTTACCGTTAATACTGTACTACATATGCATTGTTTAGTCAGTTTTGATAGACTTATGGCAATTCAGTTATGAATAAATGCTGTATTGTGAAGGAACAAACCCCAATTTTATTATTTTTCTGGTAATCAACAACTTTGTCTCCCCCATACAAATTAAGAACCAAACTAAGGGCCTACTCAGCCTAAATTGTCAATAACAACCCCAACCCCACAGTTTCTTTAGAAACTTACCCCCTCTATGCAAAATAGAAGAACCTATTTTGCCATACTGGAAAAAATGTAGGTTCTTACACGCGGGTTTATACTGTATCACTAGTGATATGAGTACGGGGATACACATATCACTGTGACACCGACATTCTTCCGGTTCAGGCAAAATAAGGCAATGACAACAACACGGAACCGAAAAACGAAAATCGAAAATCAAATTCCGTTTTTAAAATGTCTTCCGAAAACAAAAGATGAAAAACGAAAGTGACAATTGGAATTCTGTTGTAGCAAGTCCGGGAAAACGAAAAACAAAACTAGAAGTTCGAATTCCGTTTTCAATGTTGTAGGAAAACGGAAAACGAAAATAGAAGTTCAAATTCCCTTTTCCGATGGCGTAGGTAAACAAAAAACGAAACTGGAAGTTCGAATTCCGTTTTCCCATGTCGTAGGAAAACGGTTGGCACTTAGGTACACGCATTATTGCCCCAAATTACATTGTTTTGGGACATTTGCTGGTGCCGGAGCTCATCATCAAGAGCTGAGATGGCTTAAACCTTGCCAATTCCAAAGAACTGTTTATTGGCACTGTGAATGTGACAAACTTCGACCAGACACTTGATACAGCTGCTTGCAGTTTGGGCATTCATGGACAAGGGGCCATATAGCAAATGATCCTAAGTCTCACCAGGCTTCAATGGCAAATATGGAAGTTTCAAGCAACGATGAAAGTGGCTGGTAAACTTTTAGCGTGTGATTAAAGCCTGGTCGTGTGATTAAAGCCTGGTCAGTGCGGTCAGATTTCTACATGTGGACTGCTTTGTGGAGGTAGGCTGACAAAAAGGAGCTACTTGCCCCTCAGACTTGACTTTTTGGCCAAACATTGGATTAATTTCGGAAGCAGAAGAGTTGTTTTGTAATTGTGTGGCTGTGATTAAATGGATGAGTTCAAGAAAGATGTGTCTAGACTGTTTGCTTGTGAGGTAAGATTCGTATGAAATATGTTCATTGTTTTGGAGCTGATGTGGTGTTTAGCTACAATTGCCATTCTCTAACTTTTCTTAGAAAAAAGCATGGTGTTTCCATCTATTTTTCTGAGTTATTTTAATGTTAAACGAATGTTTCTGCACAAGAATTTCCTGCAGAACTGATAAAACCTAGCTCTAGGAATTTTTTTCTTAACCCTATGCAGCTTTGACAGTCTGCACTTGCATGGAAAAGGTAAATGGCAACATTTCTGTTTTCCCAAGATTTTTATTTTTCCAGCTTTCTCAGGGCTCAGGCTGAAGGGCCCTGAACCTTCTATGCAATGAACCTAAATTATTGCCTTTCTGTTTTTTTTTTCTTGCACAGCAGGCAAAACACTGGTGCTGGCCAGTGGTGTAAAAGGCCTTTTTTTGAAAATTTCAACTTCTCAGATTTTTTTCTCTGAAAATAATTAGTGCCAGCCAGCCATTTTAGGTTCATTGCATAGACCATTATAAACCTGATCTGTAAAAAATGTTGTCTTGCCTCAGTGACTTGGGGATTTCTCTCAGTTATCGTTATAAGGAAAGCACCCTCTGGCAAACCTAACCAAAGCTTGCACCGTTACCATGGCAACAAGGGGCCAAAACATCATTAAGTTTGCCGTCATTCATGGCAACAAGTTGCATGATGGTGATTACCTCTGATAAAGTTTGATTTTGAAGAAAAAGTTGTCTCAGGGTATTGTACCACCTTAACATTTTCTGTACAACGGATCTATTCTTATTCATAGTCCTCCTCATGACACAGAATTATTGCCCTTAAGAAACAAGTGCGAAGCAAGAAAACGGTCTAAAGATCG